>CM040998.1:15044247-15062399 GCA_022985145.1 Pangasius djambal
CGGACATCACGGTCCAGTTCCTCCCATAGCAGCTCAATGGGGTTAAGGTCAGGTGATTGGGCAGGCCACTCCATGATAGACAAGACACCGGCTCGGATGCCTAGAGTATGTAGAGCTGTAATAGCTGCTAATGGGGATTTCTTTGATGAATCCAAAATTTGAGTATTTTTCTGTTATGTTCATGTTTATGTTCATAAACATTTTATTTAATAAAATATGTTTTCATAGTTTGTGTTGTCCCTTATTATCAATGCAAAATGGTCACTAACTAAAGAGGATTTATGCTGATATTGCCCAAAAACCCTATTTTGTTCAGGCGTTTCCAAACTTTTGGAGGGCAGTGTATTAGTACGAGTGCGTTAATATAAACCTGTGATTTGCCTTGCAGCCGGAACTACTATCAGAGCTGCTGTTCTAGAAAATCAATCAACACCTTCTGACCAATCAGATTCGAGAACTGAGCAGCTCAGTCATAGATCTTCACACTGTAGTAAACTCACTATATACTTACTCTAAATTGATCAAAACCTCTCTGATATTCAGAACTACATATATTTATACGTGGTATAGCGGTAAAAGAGATCTTTTATGTCTCCACCACCCCATCAGCTATATATGGATCTCTCTTTATCTCTTCTTTATTATGTAAAACTAAAATATCTGCCAACCCTATTGTTCCCTAAAGCAATTCAAAAGAAAGCATCATGCGTGGATTGTTTCAGGTGCTTCAGCAGTTCCAACAGAGCCCCAAAGTGCTCATTAAAAACCTTTAAAGGAGCCATAACCGGAGGCTGGTACAGCTGTAATATTGTAATTAGGGAGATATATTTTACCACACACACACTCACACACACTCACACACACACACACAGAACAATAAAGACTGAGCAAGAAAAAGAGACTGCTATACAAATGTCGGTCAGATTTTTTGTACCTGTACAGGTGAACATATAAAATTATACTCATGGGTTTTAGCTGCAACATTAGTGCTTAGTTAGGAAACTGGAAATTTTGTCACTGATGCTGACTTTGTAGACAAATTCTCCATTTCCACTTCGGTCGCTGCTGTGATTAAACCCTTTTTAATCCAACAGACACCAGTTTTGGATCTGGGATGTGATGCAGGTTGCAGTATTTGTGACCGAAAAGCAAACTACTAAAATAGTGTATAAAGTTACAAGTTGTCTTAATTTCATGTGGGTGTTATAAAGAGTCACATGACCAGAGGTTTTCATCACAGATACCTTGATGATGCACAAAACCTGTTGCTGAATCCCCAGATTTCCCCAGATTTAGTTTAATGATTGTATAACAAAGCATCCGATTGGTTTAAAAGGCCGTGTTTCGAAAGCGGTGGACCTGCTGTTTATAGGACAATTGATTTTGAAAATTGAACAGCAAATTTAAAAAATACAAAACCTACACAGAGTTTATACTCCAAAAAAAAAAAAAAAAAAAAAAAAACTTTTAACTGCTAAACTGTGACGCTACAGGTGGATTTACAGTCATGTTTTTTTCCCCCGTTAAGCAACAAGTAGCAACACTCTCTTTGGTAAAATAATAATAATAATAAGTTAGCTATTGCTAACACAGAGACAGCTAGGTTTGCTAACATCAGCTTTGTGTGAAGCAGGCCGTCTTGCTATGGTTGGAGCCTGATGATGTATGGAATATCTGAAATGACATACAACTTCTGAGTCTGAAAAATCACACCAAATGGGATCTTTTAAAGATCTATTAATGCTACCTTAATCAAACTGTACCTCAAGATTACTATAAATAGATATAACTGAAATACATAAGCCTGTGTATCAATTATTGTTTTTCTTTTATATAGTTTGATGTGTCATGTGTAAGACACTGTAAATTGATTTAAGCCAAAAGAGGATGCATGCAGTTTTATAGCTTTACTTCTTCCCTATTATTGCATTTATATTGTCAATATAAGTTGCTTTAAAGTGTTATTCAAGTTACTTTTTGGTTATACTGTATAATTAAGTAATTCTTTATACTGATTAATAGAAGCATACTGTAACCGGAAAGAAAACTCATAGATTCACAAACCTTTAAAAGAAGCACACAGTTTCTGTCATTGTGCTGAGTAAAATTCCAAAGTCCTCCCAGAGCTGGGAAAAACTCCGGATTCAACAAGTTAGCGCAAATGAAAGATGGCAAAACATCTGGAACAGCAGCAGCAGCGTTCCAGAGATCAGCTCCTAACTCTGATGAGACAAAATGATTGTAAGGGTGAGCAAAACCTACCACATAATCATCACCACTGCCATATTTCATAACAGCAGTTCCAGCTGTCTCAGAAGTGCCACTCGTACACACTGACTACCACAGCATCTGTTAGAGTGTATTCAGAATAGCATCTATTGATAGTGAGCACTAATATAATACCATATAATATGTAAGGAATGACACTTGGAGGTGTGCCGTTACCGGAAAATAATCAATAACGTAGCCTGATGCGAAGCAGTTGATATTTTTCTTATGATAACATGTCAAGAAGTGTTTTATTCCTCTTAGACTTTCTTGTAGAATTTGCCACTGATTGCGATTTTTAGTTATTAAAGAATGACACACTGTATGTATTTACAGTATTTATGCTTTGGAATGTCCAGAAAACAAGTTATTCCCTTACAAGTTATCGCTTACATTATAGCAGCTATAAACAGCAGTTCCCTCAGCAGCCTCTCTGTTTTTCACTGTCTTATGTTAATATGACAAAAACTCAGGTTGCCATCTTACCAATAAACTGCAAAACGCAAAAAGTCCTCTTTCCTGAAGACTTTCCCATGGCGCAAAACCTAAGGTTTCAGCTTGACCCCTGACTATTACAAAGCGCTGACACTGGAGAATCCTTTATAAATAAATGTGTCTTCTCCATATCAAAAGTTACACACGTTTTTTTTTTTTTTTGTTCCTGTTTATGTGGAGCATCCACCATACAAGTCCCTGCGCAGGTTGCTACTATAGAAACGATAACATATTGGAGCAAGCATATTACTATAAATTTGTGAATTTGAATTACTGTCAGGGCTGCTGTTATAGAAAATTAATTAACACCTTCTGACCAATCAGATTTGAGAAGTCAGCAGCGGTGTGGTATACCATAAACGGCCATTTTAAAGACACCACCATTGCCATTAGCAAGGGAAACTCTAATAATACAGAGAAAGCAAGTGTTATAACAGTTTATGATTCTGTAGAAAAATTATGATCAGTCTCTTTTTTCAATATACCTGTATTTACATGTTACTAAAGTTGTCAAGTAAAAAAAAAAAAAGAAAAAAAAACCCATATTCTCACATACTGCTAAAGGTTTTACCCTGATTAACACAGACACTAGTGGTATTCCCTACTGCAGTTTGTGTGTGTGTGTGTGTGTGTGTGTGTGTGTGTGTGTGTGTGTGTGTGTCGCATGAGAACTAGTGTGATGAGTCATCCCATGAATGCTTACTGGCAGTAGTGTTTTGCTGTAAGTGTAATTGTTTTATTGCGCCACCATGTGCTTATGATGTGTATTACATAAGAGCATGGTGCCAAAACTTTTATCCAAATGGTGAAATAAATATGGAGACACAGGCCACAGGTTATTTGTACTAGTAATATATACATAATATGTTAACGCCAGGTTAATTCAATTGCTTTTCAGTTTAACTGAGCAAATTAATTAAATTAAATGTCAATTTTACAGAAAAAAACAGATTTTTTAGGCCTGTTTTTACAAAGTTCACAGGAAATTGTATCTGTTTCATCAGGATTCTATAACAGATTTCACTCTCTACTTATATTCCCTCATTACTTCCCTCCTTCCCTAGATATTCCAATCTGCATTGGTCCTCTTTTTTTTGTTGTTCCTTGGTATTTCACGTCTAGTCAGAATGCCTGTAACATTAATGTGGGACTACTATATTTTAGTATCTTTTTTGAAAATCGGAAAGAAGAGAAGGGAAGCTGGTCCAGTTGCATGATAGTGACACCCAGTGTTTAAACCAGGAACTTTTCATTTTTATATCCTTCCTTAATATTTTATAAAATCTTTTTAAAAATGATTTGTGGGCTACTCTGTAGATGAATCAGAAACCCTGAATTAGCTAATATTCCCAGCCTCCTTGGGAATCAACTAACGTCACAGTCACAGAGGTAAAACTTATGATGAATGATGACTCAAATTCAAAGCTTTTCAAGGTTCCTTTACAGTTCAAATGAGACAACTCAAATGAAACACAGCTCCTATGTCTAATCACTGTGGTTGGACATCTCTGACTGGAAGAACCGGTAACACACTCCTGTTTCCACAAGAGAAGCTGAACATAGAGGATGTGTCTACAGGCCTGAACTGCCT
The DNA here is from genome assembly GCA_022985145.1 of Pangasius djambal. Classification (NCBI taxonomy): domain Eukaryota; kingdom Metazoa; phylum Chordata; class Actinopteri; order Siluriformes; family Pangasiidae; genus Pangasius; species Pangasius djambal. The sequence goes on from CM040998.1 coordinate 15,048,602, forward strand.
GAGGTGGAACTGCAGCGCGAGTTTCCGTGTCATGACCCTCAGAGCCACAAATGAGGATAACACCTCACCCAGGAGGAAGGCCAGATACAGAGAGTGCACTACTCGCTCCAGAGGGAGGATTAGCAGTCCTTCATCAGTGAGGAAGAAGAGGAGGATGGGCAGCTGGAAGGCTAGAGAGATCAGCCAGAAAGCAGCAAGCTCAGGGACCTTAGAGGAGAAGAGAGAAGGGAAGAACTCTGAACACATACAAACACACACACTTTACCTCAATCATACTCATATTACCTTCTCTTTCAGGTTCCCAACGTAGCCGAGGTACACGCGGAGAACCTCAAGTACGCTAATTATTACCATTCCAACCACCATCAGACACTGGTAGTATCCAGGCAGTAGGGTGAACTGGGTTTAAAAACAAAATAGAAACAAGATCATTCATTTAGAGTCTTACAATAATGACCATACATTTCTCTCAAACCATTATTAAGCAATAATTCAGTAAAAATGTCATTTATACAGTTTCTCACCTACCCCAAATCAGCCACAACATCTTAGTATCTCGTTTGCTTCGTCTTGTTTGATATTTTGATCTTTCTGTTATCCTTTGCTTACTTTTTAGCAACATTAGCCTCACAGCTCCAGTACAAAGCCACTGAGGTGACGTGGTGATTATTTGTCAATAACGCATCGCCACAAGATAATATATTGAGACTACGGGAAAATATTTCAAGAAATATTTCATGACCATTAATTATTATGATACCAAAGTTGTGGCCACAAATTGTGTAATTTGAGCCGAACGTCACAGTTAATATGTGGCCTCGAGTTAATTATTTGGTAGAAACAGGCAAAATTCACTTTGAGAAGTCACTTAAGGTGATGCTTTAACAATACCAGTGACTCCAGTATGTCTTAATGCCTCATTCCAAGAGTGCAATATTGTGAAAGTGTAATATTATTAGTCATATTACTCCATACTGGCTTCTGTCACCACAATGGGCTAATTTAATTGATTTCGCTGTCTTACTCATTTTCAAATACCATAGTTGCCATGATTTTTTTATGCATTTTGTGGCAGCGAAATAGATCGCGACAGACATGGCTTCAACATATTAATTTGTGGCTACATCTTATTACAAAAATAACCAACACATCACCTCATTGGTTCCATGTTTCAGTCTAAAACTAAGGCAAGAAGCAAATTTCATACATTAAACATATTGGCTGATTGAATACATTTGGAGTGATGATTAAAACTATTTCTTAAATGGCAAGCTGTCCAACTACCTTCTGTCCAATGATAGATAAAAGTCCATGTCACTATACCACCCCAAGGTCTGGTAATAATTAATTCTAACAATAGAAATAATATCTATAAGATATGGTCATTTATTGCTAAGCCAATGTCTCATAATACAGAATAAAAATGCTTTATATGAAACTGTCCTGGATTTCCAACATGCACGTACCTTTTATCTGAAACACATATATCTGAAAGACTAAGACTGAAAGACTAAGACACACCTTTAAGTCCAGCATGACGATCTCAGAGAGCCACCAGAAAGGAAAGAAGAACATGTTGAAGTAGAGAAGCATCTGCAGAGGCAGGTGAGATGACACCTTGCTGGAAACTGTAAATGTGTTGGAGATATTTAAAGCCCTCTGCTGCTTATGACGTCAATTTTAACTGCAAAGAGCGCATTGACAGGCCTTCCCTTTTCCCAACTTATACCCCCTCTGCTGAAACAATATATGCATTATGGTTTGCTTTTTAAAGAAAAAAGGTAGAACTAAGAAGCTGGGGCGCTAATTTCCAGCACTGAAAAATTATAACTGTAAATCTGAAATGAAATAACATTTCATAGCATATTTGAAATTATGTGAGTATCTGATCCACCTGCAGGACAGAAGGAAATCTGGAGTACTGGAAGATAAATATCTGAAGAAATGTGAATGCTCAGGATTGAACCGGCGACCCTGGAACAGCGAGGCACCAACACTACCAGATATACCACCATGCTACCAAAATCTGTTCTCCTACAAAAGTATCTATTGTAGAACTTTGCATTTAATTCTAGATTTTATTATTTTTATTCTGTATTTTTGTATCTTGTTTTCTTATGTTTTATTAACCCCAGTTTTTATGTGTAATAGCCTGACAATTCGTAGTTTTATACAGCCTTTTTTTTTGTAAAGACACATAGTGAAATAGATTTTAATAAACTTACAATATCATAAGGTACCACAGTAAAATGGTAGTTTCATGGTAACTGAAATCACCATAATGTATCACATTGTAGCACATGAATTTCAGGACTTTCAGATTGGGTTAAAATACTACTACTACTACTACTACTACTGCTACTACTACTAATAATAATAAATAAAATACCATAAAGTATCACAGAAAAAACATGGAATTTTCTGGATTCAGAAATTGGTAAATGTCTTTACTATAAACCAAAAAATATTTTTTTAAAAAAACCAACAACAACAAAAAAAAAACCCACAAATATCAGGATTCAGACTTTAGTAACCAAATTTAGCACAAATTAACAAAGTTAATAATTTGGTAACCATAATTACTGTACAGCACCACAATAAAAACACGCAACTATTAAGGTTCAGAATTTGGTAAACACAGCTACCGTAGAGTAAAGCAGTAAAACACACAACCAGCAGGACTCAGAAGTTTGGTAAACATACTATACTACAAGTGAATTTTCAAACATAACCTTCAGGTTAACACTCACCTTCATTCTCAACTCCATGTCCCCTCAGATAACCGCTATCTCTTGTTCTGTTGTTGATAAATATGGCACTACTGGCATGTGCCAGACCCACTCTCAGATTCTGGGGTATTGGGGTGTAAAACACTGGCATGGTGGCCTAACAGAACCACTCAGCCATCTGAGGCTCTGTCTTGTGTCGGCTGAGATTAGAGACAGATGGCTAAACGTTAACCAGATTAAATCCCCCTGACAGGGGATTAGCTTTAGTCTTGCATATGCCTCGTCTGGATTCTGATTAAATGTGCCAGCTATATACCGAGTGCTTAACAGTTACCATTCGGGTTTCTAGACAGTGGTAATTAGACACTTTGTTTAGAGAAATACGGTCTGACAGAATCAGTGGCTCGTCAAGAATTTCTCATTATCCCTACTAAGTTGATGTTGCTTCATTCAGCCGGATGTAAATGCATTGAACACTTTTCCATGATTGATTGGAGCACCATGCAAAGATTTCAAAACCATTTATTAGGAAATTCATCATATTTAACTGATTAGTTGCAAACAGCTGCTGCATCAAGCTAAAGCTATCTCAGCCCAGAACCTGGCCCGTTTGTGAGGCCTTGAGGTCCTAGGCGTCATCATTTTGCTCGGTGCAGTTACAGCTGTTGGCCACGAGGGGTCAAAGTTCGTCTCGTGGTGCCTTCAGGGGGAAGTTCTTAAATTCTTCAGGGACTTCCTCGCCTTTCTGTGACCTCTTGTAGAAACCAAGAGAGTCCAGAAGATCACAGATCTCATCTGCCTTCATCTTCTTCAATGGAACAATCTGAGGATCAAAAGAGTTGACAATTTTCATGCTAGTCCATGCTAACGTGAGGAGATTTCCCTCAGATGATGATGCATGATGTCTGGACGTTAGCCTATTATATAAACAACATTCCATTCGAATGAGTCAACGTTCCAGTCAAAGTAGCAATTTTCAGGAGGTGGAATTTGGTAACCATAGTTACCATAAAGTACTAAAGTAAAACCATGTGATTATCAGGATGACAAATTTGGTAACCATAGATACCATCACGTCCCAAAGTAAAACCATGCAATATTCAGGATTCAGAATTTGGTAACCATAGTTACCATCAGGTCCCAAAGTAAAACCATGCAATTTTCAGGAGGTGGAATTTGGTAACCATAGTTACCATAAAGTACTAAAGTAAAACCACGCGATTATCAGGATGATGAATTTGATGACCATGGTTACCATTACTTACCAAAGTAAAAGCATTCAATTTTGAGGATTCAGAACTTGGTAACCATAGTTACCATCATGTATAAAAGTAAAATCAAAAGTGAACCAAACTTGTCTTGATTGACTGGTGCATTGTAGCACTGCAATGCTATGCTAGGGAAATGTTTGCATAATATTTGGCTGTATACATTCAAAAGAAGCGCATCTTACCTTCACCTCCTCATCCTTGTCATTGTAGAAGATAAGACGTGGGTTTTTGTGGTCTCCTGAATCATACTCCAGATTATGACTTTTACACACAGGTTAAAGGAAACAACCACGCAAAGGTGCTCCACTTGTGCATGTAAATATTTAAACACTGCAGCTCTAACTTCACTTTACTTTTCACTGAAGCTGAACTAAAGCTAAAACTCTTTCGATCTAACACTCTTCTCCTAAAATCTTACCTTCAGAGTAAACGGTATCCGAATCAAAGCAGCCATTTTCATGCTAATTCATGCTAATATGTGAGGATACTACAGTGCCATGCGCTCCATGAGGAACTTGTAGAGCTCAGGCATCTTCTTTATGGATCATCCCACCACACTGGGAGCCTCGGAAAAGAACACAAAAAGCCATTAAGCACACACATACGTGATAAGAAAAGAGAAGCTGTTTTATTCCTTAATTTGTTCATTTTCATTCTGCTTCTCCTGGTGGTTATGGTAGAAACCATTTTAGCATTTAGATAATGTAGTGAGTTGCATTCTGAGCTTCAGTAAGCAATACACCAACAATATTGGCATAAAGTGATATTGAGAGTACACACACAGTTTACATACCAGGGGACAGACCAGACTTTACAGCCGAATAAAGCGTACCATGCAGATTTGCAATATGACGATGTATAAATAATAAAAAATGACAGGACATGTTGTTATAGGAAAATAATCGACAACAGAGTAGCGTAATGCAGCCTTATGAGAAGCAGTGTTACTGTTACCATCTCAAAACTGATTTTTTTCCCCCAGCATATCCCAAGCTGTTTTATTCCTCTTATACCACAGGACACGTCATATTTTTATTTATTTACAGCTGCGTTTAATGTTGTGGAACATCCGCGAAACAAATCACCTCTTACAGCAGCTATAAACAGTCGTTCCCTCACCAGTTCCTCTTACTTTAACAATATTAAAAAAAAAACACCTTGCTGGCTTATCTTGTCTAAGAAACCCCTCTGTCCATGTCAGAAATCTTAAAATTGCAGATTTATCTCTGATTATTACAAAGCTCTGGCACTGGAGACTCCTTCCATAAATGTTACATAAAAGTCTCTTTATAGAAAACTTCACCATATCAACAATCACATGTGTTTACAAGTGTTCAATCTGTTCACGTGGAATGTCCACCATACAAGCCCATGTTAAAGCTGTTACTATAGAAACGATAACATACAGTATTAGCACGAGCGCGTTAATACAAACCTGTGACTTGCCTAGCAGCTGGAACTACTGTCTGACTTCTGACCAATTAGATTGGACGATTCAACAGTGCTGTGGTATAAAATACCCCAGTGTAATGCATGCGTTTGATTCATTTGTATTTTGATTTCATTACCATCATCACTACTTTTTCCGAAAAGTACTTTTTCTATTTTTCACTAGAAGTACTTATTTGCAGTTTTACCTAATTCATCTACCACTAGTCATTTTATAAGTACTTTTATTATTATAATACCGTGTACTTTTTAAAGGGTTTTTTTTAATTCAATTTCATTTGAATAATACACTCTAATACCACGTACAAGACAACAATTGCACAAAGGGACAAATCTACATGTCTGTCTGTCCATTTTCGTCCCCCTGGGTTTAACGTCTATATTTCAGTCCCACACTGATTCTCTGACTATGTGATTGGTTGTTACCTATGTTTTGACCTGGCATCATTTTGCAACATAACCAGAAAACTGACCAGATTCTCTATAAAACTACTCACGATCAGTTTTCCTCTGGCAATGATGAGATTTTCTTTTCCTGCTGGACTCTGTGTCGTGTTTTCCTCCGTTTTTCCCGTGGCACAGAGAGCCAGGAGGACCAGCAGTGAGAGCCACATGGTGAAATCTCACAGCAGTGGAAACCGTCTGTGGGAAATACAGGTGTATTGATAACTGTACGCATGTGGCAAAGCCTGATTGGTCTGTCTAGTGGCGTTTTAGGGTCCTGTCTCTTTTCGGCATACGAAAGCGAACAGGCAGATTTTATAACTTTAGGAAAATGCTTTGTAACAGGATGGAATGATGTGCAGAATAGAAATACGTGACTCGGAAAAGTTCTGCATGATTATATCTACCATTTTGCTTTAAAAGGATGATGAGAATGCTGGTGATTCTATGGGAGCCATTTGTATTCACCTAATATTGCCTTTAGAAATATGGACTGTATGTAAAATAAAGGTAATTTTAAACACATGTAAAGTGTTATTGACGACAAGCTTTGTGTATGTTTCATATAAATGACTTAAAACACTAATAAAACCTCTATAGCAGTTAGAAAACCCAGCCCACTACCTACACGTTACCTTGAAATATAATCATTAATACTGTTATTATGTTATTGATGTGCGAATTAACATCTCATTTGTGAAACATACAAAATATAAAAATGTATTTTAGGTAATAGTTTTAGTTATTTTTTAATTAAAAATAAGCCTATTACCTGAACACATACATTCAAGCCACATGTTCGACAGGAAGCTGCATTGTTTCAATTCCCTGAAGATTATGGGTGCAATTATCTCGTTTATTATTATTATTATTATTATTATTATTATTATTATTATTACTATTTTCAGTGACATTAACTGACAAGGTCATTTTGAAAGTACAACCCAGATACCTAAATTATAGAATGAGATTAGCTTAATTGAAAATTTTATTTTAGATAAATGATTGAAAAAGTCCTTAATGTCCTCACGCTATTAGCATGTTAACCACATGTTGCGTATTTGCTAATTTTATGCTAAAAATCTCAAATCATTTATGTTACTCATTTATGAAATTTTCATCAGACACCTTGTTAAAAAAAAAAGGGGGGGGGGGGGTGTCTTGTTACCTGAGATGAGTTGACACAGTTTTTGAACAGTTAAATTCATTTTTTCTTATATTCACTGTTAAAAAAAAAGTTATAAGGGCTATAAGGGTGAAATTATTCCATAATGTACACTTGTTACATAAGTTTTGCTGAAATCCAATCTGAAATCCCGAATATAATTAAAACTATAAACCTAGTCTAGTTGAGTGCATGTCATGGCTTTTAGTTCAACAATTTCTGGTGTAAATGAGCACCTGAAGTTTTATCAGAATTTCCCACAGTCCAGCAACACACACACCACTGCACTGCACACTTTCTCACACAACACTGACTTTAACATGTTAATGTACTGCAACAGAAATGAAAGCTGCTCATAACTCACTCACTGAAGCTCATAATTCCCTCAGTACTGGTACTGGTGCTTTTGAATAGCTCAGCGGTCACGACCTCTGAGAGCTGAGAGTGTTTACACAGTTCACTGAATCTACAGGTCCCTTATACTGTCAGAGTGTGAAAGTCATTTTTTTTTTATCAGTATTTTGTTCAGTGCTGACATTTCAGCAGAGAATGACGTAACGCACAAGGCTAAACAAATGTAGGAAATGCACGTTTAGTATAACTGCGATACAAAAATGTATAAACTTATAACACCTACCACCCATCAAACCCTGAGTATTCAGAGACAAAACACCACCACCACCAACAACAACAACACCAACAAAATTATATGTGTGGTGGTCTGGGAAAATCCATCAGATATCGCTGATTAGATGTCAGATATCTCACTTGTTGAAAGGTATCGCAGAAGGAGAAGGATACAAAGGAATTTCCAATACATTAATTGTACCATGGAACACCGTAAAGGCCACCGTAAAGGCCATTGTCAAGGGGCAGTCGTGGCCTAATGGTTTGAGAGTCGGACTTGTAACCCGAAGGTGAACCCGAAGGTCGTGGGTTCGCGTCTCGGGTCCGGCAGGGATTGTAGGTGGGGGGAGTAAATGACAGCGCTCTCTGCCACCCTCAATACCACGACTGAGGTGAGACCCTTGAGCAAGGCACCGATCCCCCAACTGCTCCCCGGGCGCCGCAGCTAAAATGGCTGCCCACCGCTATGGGTGTGTGTGTTCACTACGGTGTGTGTGCACTTGGATGGGTTAAATGCAGAGCACAAATTCCGAGTAGGGGTCACCATACTTGGCCACAAGTCACTTCACTTCAACAAATAGAGAAAATGGAACACCATGGTGACAAAAGCTTACCAGGGAGGCTGCCAAGAGACCTACAGCAACATTAAAGGAGCTGCAGGAATATCTGACAAGTACTGATTACTGTCAGCGTGTGACAACAGTCTCTTGTATTCTGCTATGGGGTAGCATGGCTAGATGGAAGCCCTTTCTCACAAAAAACATCCAAGCTCAACTAAATCACCCTAAACCATGTGGTAATGTGTTATTGTCTGATGAGACCAATTACAAAATGTATGTTTGGTGCAAGATAAAGCACATCACCAAAAGAATACCATACCCACGGTGAAGCATGGTGGTGGCAGCATCATGCTTTAGCGCTGATTTCCTTCATCCAGAACTGGGGCTTTTATGAAGGTGGAGGGAATCATGAATAGCTACAAATACCAGTTTATTTTAGTGCAAAACTTTCAGTTGTCTGCTAGTAAGCTGAAGATCAAAAGGAATTTCACCTTTCAGCGCAACAATGACGCAAAGCATACATCCAAATCAACAAAGGAATGGCTTAACCAAACGAAGATCAATGTTTCTGAACGATCTAGCCGAAGCACAGCCCTGACTCCAGCTAAAAATCTGTGGGGTGACCTGAAGAGGACAGAAGACGCCCTTACAATTTGATGGATCTAGAACGTTTTGCAAGAAAGAGTGGGAAAATATTGCCAAGTCAAAACCACTGCGTGGTGTAAGAAAATCACAAGCTGCTTCAACAAAGTATTAGTTTAGGGGTTTGCGCATATATGTAACGAGGTTATTGTAACTTTTTTAATTTTTTTCCCATTTTGCCTAAATTTGTTTTTCACTTCATTTTTATATGTTGTAATTTCATGTTGAGGGTGGAAAATGTTTTGACATGATTTATCTTGGTTTCATTTTTTTATCCATTGTGTTGATAGCGATTGATATGGTAGATATTACAAAATGATTTAAACTTCAAATATGCCAGACACCAGAGAAGGTGGGAATAAATACACCAAGCATGTTGTACCATGTTGTTTAACTCCATTACAGTATTTTATAGGCTTTAGGAAAACACAATCAACACTGAGGTTGTGCATTAATAGTAAATAACCAACAGAGGGCGCTGTGTTTCTTGTCTCACACACAAAGATACCCAGTTTAAAGAAACCACTGTCCATAGGAAACCAACTAACCCACCTTACACTATATGTGACCCCCCCGTCTCTCTCTCTCTCTCTCTCTCTCTCTCTCTCTCTCTCTCCCCCATCTCTTCCCTTCTCTTTATTCTCTCTATTTTCCCTCTCTCTTTCTTCTCCTCTCACCTCCTTGTCTGTATTTTTCCCTCCTTTCCTCTCTCTCCACTTCCCTTCTCTATCTCCTTCCATTCTTCTTCCTCTCTCATCTCTCCTCATTTCTTACTTGTTCCCCTCCATCTCACCCCTCTCCATCTTTCCATCTCTCTCTCTCTCTCTCCATCTCTATCTTTTCCTTTCACTCTTTTCTTCCTCCCCTCCTCTATCTCTCTTAAATCTCAGGTCCATTTTTTTGCTTTCTTCCCCTCCCTCTCTTCCTCCTCCTTATTTCTGTCTTACTATCTGTCTTAATCTTCCTTTCCCACTTCTCTTCCTCCATTTCTCTATCACCCTATCCCACCTCTATTTCTTGCTCTTTCTTCCCCTCACTGTCTTCTCCTCGTTCTCTTGCTCTCTCTGTATCCCTCTAGCTTCATGTGTCTCTCTCTCTATCTTGCGTTCCTACCTCTGCCCTCTATCTTTCTCCAGCTCTGTCTTTCTCTTTACCCTTCTCTTTCTTTCTCTCTTCTCTAACTCTCTATCCCACCCCTAATTCTTGCTTTTTCTCCACTCACTCCCTCATCATGGTCCTCCTTCTCTCTTAGTCCATCTTTTTCACTTTTACGCTTTTCTTTCTTTTTTCGCCTTTCTACCTCTTTCTCCCACTTTCTATACCTCTCCATCTCCGTCCCATCCTCTCTCTCTCTCTCTCTCTCTCTCTCTCTCTCCCCCTCTATCTTTCTGTTCTTCCTGATTCCTCCTCTCTGTTTCACTGTCTGAGCTTCTGTCCAAAGTAACCTTCAGGGCAGGTAGAGAGAGAGAGAGAGAGAGAGAGAGAGAGAGAGAAAGAATTAGTGTGAGGACGAGAGGACTTTGTGTGCCTGAACAGGAACATTTCAGTGTTACGCAAGTGTTACAGCCACATCTGTGAAACGTATTCGCATTGTTTCACATGTGGCCAGTGCAGGTTCCTCATATTCCTGATATTTATTCCTGATGCCTCACACCTCGTCTTACAAACATCCCTTCATCCCTCATGAGTCACTTGTGTCTGGATTAGGATCAATTGGGATGTTTAGGAAACTCATCCTGTCATTTTCTCTGTTTAAGCAGCGGGACATCCTAACACACACACACACACACACACACACACACACACAAACACACACACTATAACCCTGTCGCTGTGTTAACCATGCTCTTAACACAGCTATGGCATGCATTATAAGGAAGCGGAAGCCATTTTCAGCTGCAGGCTCTCATCCTCTCTGTTTACTTTTTCCTCTTCTTTAAAAAAAAAACTCTTTGGTTTCCTCCACACTCAGCGTTTAGGTACAGCTTCCTCCTGTGAATAATGAAGGCTGCTTTTGATCCTGCATGTCTGGGTCCCCAGGGTGCTCATTAACACACACGCACACACACACACACACACACACACACAGAGTTTAACCTCACCACCCATCTTATTACTTTCATTAACACTAAAAAAGCTGTAATTGTACATTCAGAAACAGACAAATATCACCGTAATTCCGCAGCGCTGTTGAATTCTCAATTCTGATCGGTCAGATTCATTTTCTATAACCGCAGCTCTGATAGTAGTAGTAGTTTGTGGAAGGAGTCTCCAGTGTCAATAATACAATAGTTTTATTCAAATGCAATTCAATTCAATTTTATTCATAAAATAGTGCCTTTAGCAATGGGCATTATCACAAAGCAGCTTTACAGAAACCTGGATATAAATTTGATGTTACATTTATCGCTAATGAGCAGGCCAGAGGCGACGGTGGGAAGGAAGACCTCCCTGAGACAACAGGAAGAAACCTTGAGAGGAACCAGACACTAAAGGGAACCCATCCTCATCTGGGCAACACCGGATAGCGAGAATATAAATCATTTCTCCTCTATAACTGTATACTCTATAGTCAAGCAGTGCTAAGTGTGCTGAAAGGAGCTGGATTATGAGATTCAGACTCATTTCTGAATTCATTAGAGCTTTAACTTTACGTCTGTGGTATCGAAAGTCATCAGGATGAAGGAAGTTTTGCAGCGTTTTGCAGTTTCTCAGGAACAAGCTGCATTTTGTTCTCTCCTTAACTTCAGGAAAACAAGCATCTGAAGTCTAACTAGCATTTGAAGTATCTGATAAACTCCCACGTCTAATAACATAATGGCTCAGGTTTTAAAGTGCGTGGAAAGATTATGGATTCTAAAAAAAAAAAAAAAAGATTTGCGGGTTTCCTGAACCAGCACCAGCTCCATGCGTGTGGAACCTGAGAGCCTCTGTGGGGCCCTTGGGCAAGACCTTTAACCTTCAGCTGCTCATATACGTATGTTCTTGGATTGGATCCTGCCTCTTTGGATAAAAGCGTCTGCCAAATGTTGCGCAGAAGTGCCAGATAAGGGATCCAGGGGGTAATTTCCTTTTCACCATATATTATTTTTAAACAAGCCTGTTTTAGCATGAACACCGTGGTCGCAGCCCGACATTTCCTCTGCACTGCACCCTGAGCTCCAGAGAGAGAGGAAAAGAGGCAGAAAGCAGTCGTGTTTACAGATTTCGAGCTGTTGCACTGGTGACATCACCACACCGGGGACCGGATGTACGCTGGTTAGAGTTCCACCACACACACACACACACACACACACACACACACACACACACACACACACACACACACACATATACTGAGGTCCAGAGGTGACCACATCAATGGTGATATAGAGAGAGCAGACTACAGCAGCAACGCCACAGCTCTAATCTCACACTGATAATGAAAAACACATGCTCAGCCAGTGAAACGGCCAAGAAAAGAGAGTGGGAGGGAGGAAGAGAGAAAAAAACACATGAGAAGAAGTTTCATAATGACCTGATTCTTTTTCTCTGCAGAGATTTCAGGTTGAGATTTCGTCCAGAATAAAACACAAACGTCCCATTAATCATCGCTGCATATTGCGTTTCAGTGTAGCTGGTGGTCTGGCTCTGGTCACAGCGGGACACATGGATGGCAGGATTTACACCAGGTCGATGAGGGTCGACCCTGCTTACGTGTGCTGTTAAAAGAGAAATGAATTTGTGAGAGTTGTTTTCTTGACATCTTTTGCCCATTCTGGTTCAGACAGGACACATGTTCTCTCTGTCCCTTTTTGAAACATAGCTGAGAAAAAAAAAACAACAAAAATTGGCTTCTCTGTTAGTCTCTGAAACTTGAAACCTAGATTGGCCACACAACTTCCTCTACGGAGAGACAGAGAGAGGGAGGGGAAAAAGAGGGAGAAAGAGAAAGCAAGAGACAAAAAGAGAGAGTTCAGAGAGAGAGAGAGAGAGAGGGAGACGGATAAAGGTCTGTTTTCCGTTACAGCCAGATCCTCTTTAATAAACTCGGCACAAATTATGCTGACAAAAGAGGAAAAGAGAGCGGTGATGGGGAGGAGGCAGACAGCTGTTTGCAAATCGTCCTTATTTCTCACACTTATATGCCAAGAGAGACATAATATATATATATATATATATTTTAATATTGCACTCATGCATCGTGCAATATAATGCACAAGAATACAAGAACACAAATTATAATTATAATCAAATGATACAAATATACAGTACTGTGTGAAAGTCTTAGGCACCCTATTTTTTTTTTTTGGTACAAACTTTGTTAGAGATTTTTATTTTATGACTTCTACATTATCAAGTCAGTACAAAAAAACATTTTAGATTTCCAAACATTAGTTTCCCAGCACAAAATTAAATGTTACAGAAACATATTTGTATGCCAGTAAAGATAGCAGCATATTAAATAAGAGACACTTTTCACACACAAAATAAAAAAACAGAATGAAGGCTGCTGGGTTTCGCTGCAGAAATAAGAAGCGAGTCGACAGTCAAAGTCTCCAGAAGAACTGCGGCTGCTTCTGCAAGATGCTCAGTAACACTTACAGCTCATTTCCTTATCAAACTGCACACATTGCGCCTGAGACTACTCATTTTCTTTTTTAAGCAAAGGATCGTCACACCAAACACTGACTTTGTTTCATTTATTACTGTTTATAGTAATATATTATATTATACTGTTTATATTTCTATTGCTCTTTATAGTATGTTCTAATGTAGAAACATTTAATTTCATTATTTTCGAAGGCATCTTTGCTCTACAGCATTTCATTGCATGTGCCTAAGACTTTTGCACAGAACTGTGTGTGTGTGTGTGTGTGTGTGTGTATATATATATATATATATATATATATATATATATATATATATATA
>CM040998.1:15062499-15120039 GCA_022985145.1 Pangasius djambal
TGGACCGTGATGTCCGTAAGAAGTGTCCAACCAGTGTGAATCATCTTTGGGCAATCCTCCAGGAGGCTTGGAGTAATATATCAAGTCAATGTTTGAATAAACTGACTGCTCGGATGCCTAGTGTTGTCCCTTATTATCAATGCAAAATGGTCACTAACTAAAGAGGATTTATGCTGATATTGCCCAAAAACCCTATTTTATTCAGGCGTTTCCAAACTTTTGGAGGGGAGTGTATATATATATATGTAGTGATGCACAGCTCTCAGTAGGATTGTTTGATAAGAATCGACCCATGTGTGTTGAGTTCTCACCGAGAATTTATGTTCAAGATGAAATACATTTCAACTTGTCTTGCAAACTCTAAATGGATAAAAAGTAAATCGTGCCATTCTGAAATGAATGAAAAAATGGAATCAGTGGCAAACTGCTGTCGAATAAAGAGAAATAAAACATAATGGGGCATGCTGTTAAGGGAAAATAATCAACAATGTCTGTTTCCATCTCGAAGTTTATATCCAATATTCCTCTTATGCCACAGCAAGTTGTCAGCAATTCATTTTTTTATTAACTAAAGAATGATATGTTACATTTTTTCCCCCCATTTATTCTTACATTTAATGTTAGTTCCTGTTGTAACTCTTTTGATGTCTGTTTTCGGGGAAATGATAGCTACAAAAATTCTATAAATTCTATAGTATTCAGCCTCAAACTGGACTGAAGCCAAAAAAAAAAAAAGGTGTTGTTAGTAGAGGTCTTGACAATAATATCTTCATATATTTGTTATTGTACTTCAAGCTAGACAACAGGTTACATCACAATTAAAGATTTAAATATTACGCTAGAAAACATCCCTGAAACTGGAACCAACTATCACTAGCTAATAGCTGGGTACAGGGGCTGAATTTAGTGCTAGGAATTTTTGTAGGTACTTTTCAGTAGAACTACTGAGTCAAGCATCGCTGAGTGATTAACCACAATATTCACAAAATTTATATCAGAGACAGCATGAGATGAACAGCAGGTCAGAACGCTTCTACACACTGCTTTTTTGTTTTCACACAAGTGGCCAGTCAAAAAGTTTATTCTGTACATGATTTTAGTTAGCAAGACGCTCAAGCTGAGCGATAGAAACGCATTTTTTTAAAGAATAAAAGTTGTAGCATGGCATAGCTACTTTAAAAGTTCGGCACAACATTGCTGCTTTATAACAATGTATAAATTAAATGTAATATTTGTGTGATATAACGTTGGCGATGTGGGATGGTTTACGCGTTACGTGTTCTTATGTAGTATATGATTTTTTTTAAACAATCCTGTGACAGAAATAAGTTTAATGAGGTGAGTTAAACATTGTACGTCAAAAACAATTAAAAACCAAAGCTTTTATTGGCTTATATAGTTGGCCAGTTAATTATAACGTATTTCAGGCTAAATCACTGTGCGAGCTCAAGTTTGCCGGAAATAACATATTGCGCACACACACACACACACACACATGCATATGAGCGCACTCCTGTGGTTCTGCCTGCTAAAGTGCTGAGCTCAGCGTTTTGCGCCTGGAGGCCCACGACAGGGCCGAACGCCTTTTCACTAACAGTGCTTTTCCTCTCATGGCGACACGTCCGCTGCTCCATGCCAACCGCAGAGAAAGACGCAAGACCGATATAGGAGTGGCTTCAGAAAGCAGTTTTGTAGAAACCTAATGACATGCACCAACAATGTTGGCAGTTACTGCTTCCTGTCGCTCTGCATTGCCAAAAGCATGCTTTCTGCATGGAGGAGGAAACAGCAGCTCTTCAAATCTGCTATACAGAAAGTTTTAATATCAGGAAAAATGTTTCATTTTTCACCTTGGCTTTGCGCTTTTGTCCTTTACCCCGTTACCTTCTGCTATGGTACGCAGAACCATGCTGCATGTCAACGTCACGAAATCTCACACACAGCTACTGACTCACAGCAACATACGGTCTTAAAAAAAAAATAAAAAAATCAAACCCCTTTCAAGCGTAACTCTAGCCTGGGCTTCTTTCTGCTTTGCATTGCAGAAAATATTTGTCTTTTTTCCCCTTCACTCATAAATTTCTTTCTTCTGCTGCATTTTTTTTCCACACGGCCTGAAATCGCTACCAGATGTGAAAGCAATCCGGTCGTGTCGCCATAACGACGGTCCGGGTTGTGAATAGATTTGGGGTTTGGGGTTGTGGGGGCCGACTGGAGCTCGACGTGCGTTCAGTATGTCATGTTAGCACTCCACATCCTCCATGTGTGGCCGGTTCATGCAAACATGTTCAGTACCCGAGAGTAGATCCTTCTGAAAGAGAGCTAAAGAGATGTGAAGAAACATTCGCTCCTGAGAGTACACATGTTGGTTTTATCATAATGTTTACCTAGCACTTCATATGGCTCTAAACTGCAGCTGAGACTTGCTGACATAATGAAGACGGCTGTGTTATAGGAACGTTTTCTACACTCGTATGAGAGTTCCTCTGATGAGAAATGTTTGTACTCGGAGATCTGGTTAACTCGTGAGCAGATCTGCATGGTCATGACTTCTTGGCTTTTGTTTAGTCTATTACACACACCCGCCACACGTATCACTGGTGGTGCAAGTTGCAAGTGTATCCCCACTTCTCTGGTTCTAATCAGAGCTCACGTGACTCCCCTGTCCTTCCCCAGAAACCTTCTTCTCATGATGCCATGCCTATTCCCCCTAACCCCATCCCCCACTTGAAAGAACGTAAGAAAAACAAGGGCAAATACGCGGCGCATGATGCTTTAACTCCTGGGCCCCTTTCACACAGACTCCCGACTGTTCCTGCATGAAAGAGCCTGTTGTGTCTCGGCTGCACTTTTTGCCAGGCGGCTCCTCAGGCTCCTCCAAACTCTGGCGAGTACGCGAGTGTGTGATCACTGCCATCGCTCTAGCGGACCCTCGCCTTGCACGAGGCAGCCAGGAGTCAGCGGAAAACCATAAAGTATCCATTACTGTGGGGAGAAAAGTGGGAGAGGGAGAAAGGTGCAGTAAAGTCAAGCCAAGGACTGGGTCTTTTCATTGGTTATGAAGAACTAACACAATTTTGTCAAGGTGTATTTCCTGGACATTACACGGTTCAGCAAAAAAAGTCCAAAAAAATCTGTTCTTATTGACTAAAGCAGTAGAGATGACAACAGCACAGAGGAATGTTCTTATTCAGTCAATATATTTGGCCAAAAATAAAAAATAAAAATCTAATTTAGACATTTTTTTGTCAATCAGCCAAGACTTTGTGCTTCTTTAGTTTTGCACTGGAGCTGATAGACTAATGTAGCTAATGCTAATGGAAGTCTCTCTCACCCAGAATGTTGCCTGTATTTAACGCAAACTATATCCAGTATCTCAAAATCCTCCCACGAAAAAACCTTAAATGTCTCATTTTAAACCATTAGAAATAGCCTATGTAAGTAGAACAACAACATTACTATATACTTGTTTTAATGCTCAAGAAACTAGCAGAAACACATTTAGCCTTATTAGCAATGCTAATTTTAAACTTTAAATGCACCCGTTTTCTCCTGCGGGTAATTAACAGCTAGTAAAGCTAACTATTTTGTCACAGATAAACAAAAGTGGGATTTTAGTACCCGAGTTAATTTAGTATCTAGGGGAGTTAATAGTATCTGAGATATTCATTACATTTGTGATTACATTTGTGATTTATATAACAGCAACCAAACTTTTTCAAGATATAGATTGTCGGCTAGCTAACTGCTAATAAACGGGCTAGATTTCAGTACCCGAGTCTCAATTTGCATTGTCATATTCATAGCCATTTATTTGATATTACGAAGTCCTGTCAAAATATACTATACACAGTTATTTTGTTTATTACTAATTTTATCAGAGTTTGCTAGCTAGCTTAGGGTGCAGGCTCTACAGCTAAAAGTTTCCAGGTAGAGAAGCTTCCTCTAATATGTTTTAGGACACAATACTATAATCCAGAATCATGAACAAAACTTCATTGTATAGCTGAAGTGTACAATAATGTTTTATTCAATAATATGTAATCACTGAGTATGACTGTCTGATGGCAGATAAAATAAAAACAGTTTTTGGTACATTCTTTGTTAGGTACCCAGACAAACATATTTAGTAAGCCAGAACCACTAACCAATCTAAAGAACCATCTGAAAAAACATTGTTCCTAGGAATGGGGTGGAATTTTGATGTGATGTTGGCACCAGATCCTGACACATTTCCACTTCCGTGGCTCCTCTTGACCTCCGGACCTGCCTGATTCATCCTGATGCTCTACTTCTGCTTGGAGCTTTCTGCACTTGTGACTCACTTTCTGCTGCTATGGATGCTCCAACATGGATACCCTAAAGATACACTTCCCAAAAACAGTCTATACCCAGGACTTGGTATTGCTTCAGTGGATAATCTCACCTAGATACTGTAGACCTGTACCTAAGAACTGCTGCTGTAATATTAAAGACTGTCCTGGTATCATACCAGGACACTTATTCACAATCACATTTTTCATCTGCTTATACTGAACATCCTTTAAACACACTTAGTACTGTTTGTGTTTACTCTTCTACACATGTTTACGGTAATGATTTATAATCCCACTATCCGCTGTCACCCAGATGAGGATGGGTTCCATTCCTTCCATGTTTCTTCCTCATGTCGTCTCAGAGAGTTTTTCCTTGCCATGTTTGCCTCTGGCTTGCTCATAATGAATCTAAATTTACATCTGGATTGCTGAAAAGCTGCTTTGTGGCAATGTCTGTTATTAAAAAAAACTAATTCAACTGAATTGGACTTTCGGACCATTAGGCGGAAAGGTTTGATGACATCAATAAAGAAAATAAGTCTGATTCAAACAAATCCTTCAGGTTCAGGAGCTACAGGTTTCATTTTTATTTCAACACAAGGTAACTGAACAACCACACGTTAACAACATGAAAACAAACAGAAGTGAAGTGAGAGATCCAGACCGATTCAGGGCCATGCTTCAGCGCAGGCCTCGGTCAGAACACCAAACAGTTCTGACACGCATCTCAGGGTTATTACTGCAGCTGGAACAGTTTCAGGGTCTGTGCAAAAACATAAAAATGTGTTCTTTGTCATCATTCACTGGACCTCGGTTTTAAGCGTAGACGAAGTTGATCTCTCACTGACCTCTGTTTCATATGATTTACCGTTTAGAACAATAACATCCACAGAGAAACATGATGAAACAACACATTCTAAGTAAAGTGTTCATATGTATAGGTTTGTACCTGATGCTTGAATGTAAAAAGCAGGAGGGATTAAAAAAAGTATCAAATTTGAAAGCCAGTTCATTTGACACAAAACAAAAAGAAAGAGCAAAATATTATATACGTTATATAAGCACAGCTTACAAACATAGATAACAATATTATTACAAAATACCTTGCAATGTAGAAAAATAACCATTATAAAAGGGAAATTTGTGGTACCTTTTAATAGAAAGATTGACGGTAATAAAAAAAAATTCTTACTGTACATCAAATTTCAATAATATCGCTTGCTTACATTACACATCCAACACGACCACCAATGCCTAGACATTTATATATAAAACTCCAAAACTGTCCAGTTTTTAAAATGCATCTTTCTGCCACTGTCATCTCTTAGATCAGTTTATTCCCAGTCTGATCCGAAAATAACCTACAAGTGCTTTGAGGCTTAAAGATATGTAATATTTAAATAATTCTATGATGTAATTGCTTTTTTTTCAGGTTTGATAAGAAAAGCTTCAATTGTTTTATTTAGCTAAACTGAAGAAACTGTTTTATTTAATCAGTTATTAAAAAACGCACACCAGTGATTCTATTATTATTATTATTATTATTATTATTATTGATGCCATATTTTACTTAAATGTTAATGTGGATCTTTGAATGTTCGATAACAGCATGGAAAATCACAAGTTTATATTAATGTGCTCATTCTAATACATTTTCTTTTCTATATTCTACATTTTCAACACGCTCAGGGATTTGAATGATGGATGCCTCACTTTAACCAAATAAAAGAATAGGTGTAACTGTAACTGTTTCTGTGGGGAGATGTATATTAAGCATTTTTGGAAAGGAGTCTCCAGTGTCAGCGCTTTTTTTCAGACAAAGTCTTTAGGATAAGAGTGCTTATGAATATTTATAGCTGCTATAACAAAAGTGTTAACAGGAACTCACTTGTTTCATTAACATTAAATGGAACTATAAATGGATAAATAGTATGATATGTCACACTTTAATAATTTTTTTAAAAGTTTCCCTTTGTTGTGGTATAACAGGATTAATAGAGGTTGGGGCGTGATGTTACAGGAAAATAATCAACTTCAGGGTGGTAACAGTAACAGCGTCAGGCAGCATCATACCAAACCATGAATGATTATTTTCCTACAAAAGCACACCACAAGTGTTTTATTTCTTATATACTTACTCAATTTGTCTACTCCATTATTATTATTTTATTGCCCAAATGTTTTAATTATGTGAGAAAAGGTTTCTTGTTTGAGAAATAAAAAAATAACTGATTAAATAAAAACAGTACAGTTTTGACCCTGAATAGACAATGCTTCAACAAGTATTGATAACTGAACTCGAAACCAACATATGTTTTGTAGTTGCTGTATATGAGGAATATAGATACTGGCATATAATGCGGTTCACTGCTTTATACACATCCAATAAGTGCATTTTTGTAAGTGTATACAGGATTAAATCCATTTGTAAATGCACTATGTGTTATATATCCATAAAATATAGTAAGCTGCACTTATTGGGAAAGAGCCTGACAGTCCTGGGAATCAGATGAGGAAAAATGTGGACCACATAAAACAGCCACACACAACCAAAAACTTTACAGTTAAAAATAATCACTAGCTGAGTTTGTTGGCTGTTAATCCTCTTTCTGGCAGTTCGCCCACTAACATAGCACCAGACTTGTTTGTGTAACTGTAACGCGACACCGTCTATCAATCTCTCGCCAGTCCGTGGTCTGTTGTCCACATGCTGTGACTGGAGCTGAGGCAACAAAAAACTCACATTGTGCTCTATGCCGCTGTTAATTCTTTTACTACCGAAAAACCACAAATAGTCTGACCTAGACATCCGACCTAGGGGGTCTAGCTTATTCCCCTAGACATCTCTGAAAGTGTAAGCAATTCAAATTACAAGAGACTGGTAGGAGAAGCAAATAAAATTACTGTCTATGTTCTTTAACAGCAGCATTAAGTTATTAATGGTTCCTCTGTCACTCATAAACTTCCTAGAGGCATTGTATGTACTCTCCACTGTTTGCTAGAACATCTATGTTTGCCTCAATCCAACATGGAATCTAAATTTTTTAGCAGAGAGAAGATGTTCAGCATATGTTTTTGGTATCTTTATGCCGTCTTTGGTCAAGTTTTACAAGTTTCACCTGATATAATTACATATTGAAATATAGTCTCAATATGGTGTGAGAAATATGTAGACATCAACATAGAACTGTTACAGAATGACAGAATCTCTTACAGATATGATAGGTGTGGAAGAACTGCTTGTGTCACACCACTGTGATTAACGATAGTACCACTGTATTCACATATGCAAAGAACTACCTTTGCTCATACTGTGGATATGATTTTTTTTTTCATAAGGCATAACGCTATGAAAAGACAGCCTGGATCAATACGAAGATTGGTATGGAGTTTGGTAAATGCAGACTTGCCTACGTATAAAATTTCATAAAATAAAATTTCACCTACTGTACAACTGAATTTTGTTCAAAACTGTACAAGCAGTACAACTGTCCCTTTCAAGGCACAGTGTGTTAACCAGTGACTGTTCCTTCTCCAAGCTAGTCCTGGACATCAAAAGATTTGAAAAAAAAAAAAAAAACATCTTGCAGAACAATATACCCAGTATGCAGCAATTCCATTTGATAACCATCCAACAGTTTGTTTATCATGAACATGAGACAAGAAAGTATTAAATCAAAGGCTTCATTCACTACAGACAGGCACTGCATGGTCAGCCAAGTTATTTCTGAATTAACTGTCTATTTGACAATCTGAGGTGGCATAATAGCCATCTTTGGAGTGGTCTTAGGTTCTGTCTCTGAGGTTGTCTCCTTGCCTTTCTTTCTAGGTGGTTTTTTAATGGGTGTTTTCTTTGGTGTGGCATCTCCTGCATCTCCTATCTGGGTCCCATTTATGGCCTGCATTTCTGGGCTTTGAGGCTCAGGGTTGGTGGAGTCTGTTACAGGAGCAATCATCTTCTGAAGGTTATTGGAGGTTGGTAGAAGGGGTTTGTTGGCTCCAGTCACTGATCGCTTGGCCTTCTGGGGTGGTGTGGGCTTCTCTCTGTTGGCCTGGGGGGTAGAGACCCCATTGGGTTTGATTCCAACTGAAAGGCCTTCATTGCGATTCAGGCTCTGGGTCTTCTCTTTGAGCTGGGCGGCGAGAAGAGTGGCTGCCTCTGAGTTTATATGAGGATGCATGATCTTTGGACTCTTGGGTGGCTCTTTGGTAGTGTCACTACCTTTCCTATCTGAGTGGAAGTTTCCAATTTTCTTTAAGGCATTCTGGACAGCTCCATTGATGTGCTCGATGGGGTCTGAAGCTTTGCGGGCTTTGGTTTTGCTTGCAGAATCATTCCCATCACCCTTGGCATCTTGATTCTTCTGCTCGCATTTCTTGCTTGACTTCTCCTTTGATCGCTGCTTCTCTTCCCCCTTTCCAGAACATTCCGTTGTGGTTTTTTTCTTCTCTTTTGGTGGGGAGGGTGCCTGGCCCTTCTCTGTTTGGTTGGCTCCAGAAGTTCCATGGATCCAAGACACCTTTGGTTTGGTAGAGGGGTCTGGTGGCCGGGGTTTGGTCTTCTCAGGGGATGTGGCCTTGTCACTGGCTTTGGTCTCAGCTGTGCTGCTGTCCTCCTCCTCTTTGGAATTCTTAGAGAGGCGAGCAATTCGGGCATAAAGAGCTCCCATAGCTGACTCCGATCCACTTGTGGAGCCTTCACTGTCTGACTTCAGCAGCGGCTGCTCACTGCCATCGTTGACAGGCTTTGTTGTGGCTCTTGTGTCTTTGAGAGAGGTGTACTCTCCAGCATCATCCTCATTAACAGCCACTAGATTCTCTGTAGTGGCATTGGGGCTGGGTCTTGCATTACTCTCATTTATGGTGTCTAAATGAAACATGAGGAAGAAAGTGGTTAAACAAGGGAAATAGCCAGACGCACTGCATTTTAACTACTCTATCAATCAGCTTTTTTACTTTTCCTTATAATACACCTTGGTTTTCAGCGTCTGTCCAGAGAACAGTCACACATTACTGTAAAAAAAAGACTGCCTGGGAACTGTTTCTGGCTATTTTTTTTTGTCATCAACCCAAATTGCTTAGAAAACACCAACTGTTATTCTCCCTACTGCTCAACTATTTACACAAGAAAATGATTCATGGCTTGGCCACATTCCCAATGCTGACTCGACCATTCATGCCATTTCCTGTTTGTATTTTCACAATGCACACACAGTGCACATGCCTGAAGGCTTGGCATTACCACAACAGTGAGTCTGTCTTCACAATCGCTTTCCATCAGACTCGGTCAGCACAAAAATTGTTCAGAGACTCCTCAACTCCCTAATTGCTGCTTCCTGTCAGCCAAACAGGCAGCTGAATTTGACAATGACTCACCTTCATGGGGTACGCAGTAAACTGGGCCATCTTCACTTGTCTCAAAAGAGGAGAAGGACTCCTGGGAGGACCAGGATGGAGTCTGATGCTCAGTGGCAGATGGGGGCTCTATGAAACTGCAGTCAAAGGTGTTCTCAGGGTCATGGCGAGATACTGAAAAAATGGGAAAAGAAAAACAAATACAGGGGTCAAGATGGGCAAGCATCGGATGTATCCTTGGGTTTCGCCAGAAACAAGGGCTCTTTTTACAATTTTTAAGGAAACAGGTTCCTGAAGAAACAGATTCTTGAAGGGAGCAGATGCCACATATTTACGACATTTGGCAGACACCCTTATCCAGAGCGACTTATATTAATCTCATTTATACAACTGAGCAGTTGAGGGTTGCTGAAGGTCCCAGAAGTAGCAGCTTTGCAGTGCTGGGATTTTACAACCTTGGGAAGATGTCAGGGAAAGGGTGTGTATTGCCATCTAGTCAGAATGCAACAAAGTCATCCATGCTTTAAACAATTACAAAAGCCACCAAAACCCTTCTTATTCTTTTTCCACAGAGGAATAAGGAATGTAGTTATGTTTAAACATTTAAAATTATAACTATTTGATGTGTGCATTAACATGAGTTTGACATATGATTTAAGGCACTTAAACTGTTCTTATTCTCTGAAATTCACACTGAAAAATACATTTTTTCATGACAGGAATGTGTATTTTGCTCTGTTGAAAAGGAAATGCTATTTAAGTATTTACTTAAAGTTTAAATAAATTCATCTGAGCTCCATATGTGAATCTTTAGCCTTCTTAACTGGATGAATCTTTGTTTAGAACAGGTCTCCAAACCTAATATAGTTCAGAGTGTTTTTTTATGGCCCAGACTCCTTGTCCTACTCTCCTGCTTGTGGCTGATATTGTTTTCTGCTGATCTAGAGAAGAAGGACAGCTGTGGGACGCCTGTGGTTTATCCTCCACATCTGCTTTCAGACAGGAAGAGCTGGAGAAGATGCTAACCACCCAAGCCTGGCCTGTTTACAGCTCTCTGACGTGATGCAAGCAATTTGACCTTTTTTTTATCTAAACCTTTTGAGAAGGCTCTTTTCATAGCCGAAGATGGATAGAGCCCTTCCAAAAGGTACTCCCATTATCATTAGTATTTAAGACTCGCTTTCACTACGTCATGGACTTATTTACAGGGTAAGTAAATCAAATTACAAAGCAAAAATAATAGCATCTGTGCTAAAAATGTGAACGAAACAGATGGTCAGTGAAAATTAAAAGCAAGACAACCAGCAAGTGACAACTTAACCTATACCACTTTTCCAACATATTGTACATACAGAAGAATGCAAACAAGTCTTTGCTCTACATAATTTCACACTGCAAGAACATTAACAGAGCTAACTCACGAGGGAATGTCACACTAAAAACTGGCACAACATGCACGTGAGAACTATGTGCTAGCAGACTGAATGCTTTGTTCCTGTGGGGTTAGCGGAAGGCTGACAACTGCAGGCCTTGGGAGCAGAGAGACAGCCCCAGACTGGCCTCGACGCCACTACAAACCCACAATCTGCTATGCAAGTTGGACCAAAGCACATTCTTGGCACATCCAGCCTGCACTGAGCCACACAGCTGTCTATAAAATGCCTCCAGAGATACCAGACCAGGTTTAAGCAAAATCTAACCGTAGAACTTCTAAAGAGGGCTCCAGAGATATATGAGTGATGACCTGGAGTTGTTTGAAATGCCTAGAGAACATAAATACTCCATAGCATTTTAATTAGGTTCATTTTGATTGCTTGCCCTGCAATGGACTGGCATCCCATCCAGGGTATATCCCTGCCTCATGACCAGTGTTCCTGGGATAGGCTCTGGACCCACCGTGACCTTGACCAAGTGGTTACTGACAGTGAGTCAGTGAGTGAGTAATTTTGATTGCTGTACAATGTCTGAATAATTAGTGATCAGTTGTTCCAGTGCCTTTGCATACTTTGTCTTGGTTAATGTTTGTGAAACCCCACCCTTACCAATCACAAAACCGAGGTGAATCATCCATCTCACATAACTTGTATGAAAATTATGAGTTCCTGCTTGAACTGCCTTTCTGTCTGAGAAACCTAGAGATTTAAAGCAAATTAGCAAGTATAGCCTCCTGTGATATATTTTGCCTGATAGTCTTGGACAGAATTAGAATATTAGGCCACGCTTGCCCTGTTCTAATATCCATTTGATCAGAGAATTGAGCCTTTATCTCTTATTCATTCATCTTCAGTAAATGCTTCGTTGGTCAGGGTGGTGCTGGAGCTGGAGTTTATCCGAGGAACACCGGACATGAGGCAGTATGGGATACTGGTCCATCGCAGGGCACCATGCACACACAATCATTTACACCAAGGAGCCAATCAACCCGGTATGGTTTTGGGAGGCGGGAGGAAACTGCAGAACCCAGAGGAAACCCACATGCACATGACGAGAACAAGCAATACTCCACACAGACAGAAACCCAAACTCAGCATTGACCCAAGGCCTTTATCTGCTGTGCCAATGCCATTTTACATTTTACACAAGACGTAGAATCAAGTGTGGCTCTTGATTGGTCAGAATGAAAACTTGCAGCCATATTGGTCCTTTGTATATATTATTGAAGATCCCAGGAATTTAAAACAGATCTAATCTTAGAATTACATTTCTCTTCTAAAAGGGTCTGTGGAGATACAGTGCCAATGACTGTGAGCAGATTTAAGCCACATAAAATCAAATAAGAGGAATATTTGTCCTAAAATGAGCTAAAGAATGTACTTTGTGCTGGGGGAACAAACGAAAGTTGGAGAACTGAAAGTCGCTGTGCTCATGGCTCATGTTGAAATGTCATGGTTATGCATTACACTATTGGCTGTAGATTAGAAAACATTCTGTAATCAAATAATGCAATCAAAAGCTAGCTCACATGGCTGCGGAAGATTCATGGAAAAATAGTTTGTCCCTCTGTTGAATAGGAAACTAACCACAGTCTGTCTACATCCTCCCTTTTGTGAGATCTGTGCCAATTTGCTCAATATGTCGAAAGCAGAGACTCAGAGCAATGTCACCTAAAATTGATTGGATATATTCATAGAGCTGCTTATTTTAGATTTTAGTACATTCTATGAAAGATCGCTGTGCAGCACTGCATTATGAGCAGCTCTACGGCAGATAAATCACCACACCAAAACAGAATGGCACTTGGTCACTTCCTGTTTCAGGCTGGCCCAACCCCCACTCTCTTGGAATGCTCAGGATGCTGGATCCCCTCTGAGGGTAAGGTTACAAAAAGGATAGAGGGGGAAAACTAGGGAAGGGGAAAAAGTAGGGGGAAGCAGCAGACCTTAATGCAGCATGCAGCCAATGAGGGCAGCAGTCACTGAAAAAAGATGGAGGTTTAGGGGAAAACCTTGTACATACAGATTACTTTGTGTTCAGTTCATGTCTTCATACAGTATTCCAACTACCGGTGGATGAAATAAACATTGTTTTGTGCCTCCAATTTGGCTGGACATTATTTCATTTCACTGTGATTTGCTGACATTAAGACTTCTTTTAAAAGTGGTCACCTTCTTTAATTGCTTTTGGCTCCTTATTTGTTTTATTTTTTTTTTCTAGGTTTTTGCAGCTTGAAATATGAACCTCAAGTTCATCTTCAGCCAGGCTGACAAAGATATTATTGTTTTGGGGTGGATTTTTACACAGACATGGTGAAGACGACTCTTTGAATTATGATGTGGTGAAGGAAACACATGTCTCCCATAGGGAAGAAATGACTTTGGGCAAATCTTGGCCTTTGTAACCAGCACTGGCTTGTGACTTGTCTGCAGGCCACACATGAACATGTCTGCAAGTTAAATGAAACCCAGTCTGTAGAGTTTAAACATTATTAGTCATGACCAAACCTTTTTATAATGATGCATTTGAATGGAGAATAGTCCATGCAGGAAAAAGGAAATGACAAGACATAGTAGTAGATGTGCACATGATGCTGTGTCACTGGGGCTTTTTAAAGCTTTCGACTTTTTGCGTGACTTTCAGACAGTTTTATCTTTTTAGGCTGGAAGCCATCATGTGATGTAAATGCAATAAACATTTTGCTGGACTTTTTTATGCCTACGGTAATAAAAAGTCTATATGAGAATGTCAAAGAAGCACAAGCGATGGTTAAAGAAACAAAGCCCAACTACATAATAAATCCTTCATTATGTACAGGCTTAAAAATAAAGATGCAGTAAATGCTGTTAAGACTGATGCCATAGAGGAACCATTTTTCCAAATGAACCAAGGGTTTTTCAAATTTGTTTTGAAAGAACCTAGGCTCCTTAAAGAATCTTTAGGTGGATGATTCTTACATATACATATAATGTTTACATATAATGTAAACATTTATGGTGGACAGTTGGTGGAATTCTGCATTCACTGTGGTAAAACACCAAAATATCTAACAAAAGGATTTTTAAGGAACTAAAAATGGTGTTACTCTAAAGAATCCATTATGGCAACCTTAAATCTGGCTGTATGAAGTACACCGAGTAGTTGAAGAAACAGCAAAATTAGAGAAAAAAAACACACCCCTTAGGTATACTCTTAAAATAAAGCCAGCAGAAATGGTCCTTTAGAAGAATGCCATGGAAGAACTACTTTTGCTTGCCTGAAGAACCTCCTATTGCATGATTTTTAGGTATTTTTGCACTGGTGCTCCAATGAGGTGAATATTATTACCCATCACATTAATTAAGATATTTATGGGGTGAAAATTGAAGGTTATGTAAGTTACGATGGTTCTATGACTGAGTGGAGGACCGCCAAAGGAAATCACCCTGGCAGTCTAGAACAAAATGAAGCAGAGCTGTAGGGTTTTGCAGTTAGTTGGAACGCCAAAAGAATAAAGCTTAAAACCAATTTATCAACAGGTTCTTTGGCAACCAAAAATGGTTCCTCTGCGGTGTTGCTCTAAAGAACCCCTTATAACATCTTTTCATGAATGTATAGGAATGCAAAGCACAAGGGATAAATAAAGATCCATAACTAGATAATTAACCCTCTATTACATACAAAAATGACAGAACATTTCAGTGCCATACAAGAAACACTTCTGGGTGCCTGAAAACTTTGTTGATTCCACAAGGACCCGTTCAAAAGTCCAATACACATTTATGATGTGAAAATTTATGATGGGAAATATGGTAGAATTGTCAAGTACCTAGTCACACCAATAAAAACCTATTTAAGAACACCTGAACCTAAGGCTTTTCTATGGTATCAGACCAAAGAACCTTTTTTTTAATTAAATAAGAGTGTATTCTTTGTAGTTCTACAGGGATACCAATGTCCTCTTTTGTAGGGTTTTACATAGAACTTTAAAGGGTTGCTGCAACTACAAACTGAGTGTTGGGGACAGTCATGGCTTAATGTTTAGCGAGTCGGACTTGTAACCCGAAGGTGAACCTGAAGGTCGTGGGTTCGAGTCTCAGGTCCAGCAGGGATTGTAGGTGGGGGGGAGTGAATGACCAGCGCTTTCCTCCACCCTCAATACCATGACGGAGGTGAGACCCTTGAGCAAGGCACTGAACCCCCAACTGCTCCCCGGGCGCCGCTGCAAAAAAGGCTGCCCACTGCTGTGTGTGTGTGTGTGTGTACTTGGATGGGTTAAATGCAGAGCACAGATTCTGAGTATATGTCACTTCATTCATAGAACCTTTAAGATGTCCCCCATCTTCAAACTGAGGGTAAAAGCACAACCTACTGATTAGCTTCACTAAAAGTGTCCAAGATATTGGAGATGTTTATTTGGACACCTTCATTTTCCCAAAAAAAAAAAAAACTCTTAACAGCCAGCTTGCCAGCATCACACAGACCACAAGAGCTCACCACAGGGGTTCCGTCTTGGCAAAAACAGGAGCGTCTTTGATTAAGGACCACTCAGAACCTGAGCTCTGAACCACAGGGGTTTTAATAAGGAATAGGGAAATGAGAGAAGAAACTGGAGGAGAAAAAGTGCCTGTTTGGACTCAGAATAATACAGACACGCGGCACTGCAGGGAGCCAAGAGCAATAAGACCGGTACTGAGAGCATTCCTTTCAAATGAAAGCAACGAGACCCTGATCGAGTAGCCACGGTTCACTTTTTAACCCAGCGACAGCACTTTACCGCTGGTCTCAGATCAAACAGTGAAAGAAGAGGAGCATTAATGTTTGGTAGCATTAACGTAAGGCGACATGGCGTGAGACATGTGGCAGCACATCAGTCGAGGACACCAGATCCCACAAACATGCACAGTAAAACCAAGTAAACGAATCCAGTTTATATAAATAACACCGGCCCAGAGCGATGAAGAAGAACCACAGTGGATGGCTATTAATAAAAACAGCACTGTGTACTTAAGCCTAAGCAAGTAAAACAACATGTCCATCATGAAGACAACCATTTATATATAGGCTCAAATTAGAGAGGTAAAAAGGAAAGCACGGGCTGCTAACCGTTATGAAAAATGACACGTTGTACTTACAGTAGGGTCCAAAAGTCTGAGTGTGCTGTTTTTATTTCATCAGTTATGAAAAACTAACACAATTTTGTCAGATTATATTTCTCACACACTATTACATAACTTTCTGAGTAACTGGAAGTCAAAACACGTTTGTTATTCTTTCCTAAATGCGGTAGGAAGAATAATAAAATGCCTACTACCTGAGGTGTAAATCATTAACACTGACAAAAGCTATCGTTGTGCACTGTGTACAATTAAAGCAACAGTAATAAATATACAGATATGTATTTCAATATCATACAAGGGTCTACCAATTTAAGTATAGCTGTCTAATTTTTAAATAATTTAAAGTCATTTTTTTAAAGTAAACACTGATTTTTATGAGGCTGTTTTATGTAATTGTCTAACTTATTTATGTAATTATGTAAGTTCACTGTAAATGCATAACAATATATAATAATTAATAAAAGTATTTACATTGCATCCCTTTTTAAATATTGTATTTTAAGTTGCATGAAGTGAATAAGATTCAAGATTCAAAGAACTTTATTCATCCCAGGGGGAAATTGCTTAAAAGTTTATAATTGTGGCAGCGGGGGCGTGGTCGGCTGTGGACGGATAGGAGGCGGGTCGAACCGGCATGTAACGCGTGATGATTCTCATCTGTGTGTGATTACTGAAAGGTGATTTGTTTGTGTCTCTTTGTGCTTTCAATGGCCTCCAGGAGAAGAGAGTGAGAGAGAGAAAGCCAACCAGCACAGAGCCGTGTGTGTGTGTGTGTGTGTGTGCTTATAAAATAAAACCGCTGAAAAGCAAAAGATAAAGAATAAAGCTTGTTTTGAGTTGTTCCAAGCCTGCCTCCAGCTTCCTCATTCCCTATCCAGAACCTGGGAAGTGTGACACTGGTCGCGAAACCCAGCATACTGAGAATCATCACGCGTTACCTGCCGGTTCAACCCTCCTCCTCTCTGTCCACAGCCGACGCTCGGCCACGCCCCCACTGCCACAATAATCTTTGCTTTGCTGTTGTTGGCTTAGTGAAGAAAATATACATTTGAACATTTTTGTGAAATTTGGTCTAACTGATAAACAATTGCAAGAATAAAAATAAAACGTCCACTTTTCTAAAACGATTTTTTTCAAAAGAGGTAGTGTTTTTTTGTACCCTTAACTGACATTACTGACATTAATGCATTAGTTAATACAGACAGACTTCATCAATAGGCCACAAGTAACTAACACTTGCGTTTATTGACGTTGTTTTTATAATAAACCAAATAAATGAGTAAATGAGTAAAATGAAGCTTATAAACAACACCTCAATGAACATCTTGATTAAAATTCAGAGCTGAGGCTAAATAGCAAGTTTTAATTTACACCTGGAGACCAGAGTTCAGAAAGTTATCAACACGTAGTAACATGCTGTAATTCTCTGGTTTGGCCATTTGCCAATTTCCACCCACCAACCAGCTGTCCCCAGCACATGGTAGGCTAACACGTGCTTCCTCAGAGACATATAAAGCCAGACATTTTTTTTTGGGGGGCACTTTCTCTAAGGACATTTGGTGAAAAGTGCTATCTACCCTCTTCCACATACATGAGCTCACAGACGCCAGTGATTGGCTACTGTCTCTGTGATTGACAGGGGAGATAGAGAGAGAGAGAGAGAGAGAGAGAGAGAGAGAGAGAGTGTGCCATCCCTCCCACCCAGACAGCTCTCTAGACCCACAGCCACGAATGGCTTTGGCATCGCCAGGATTCAGACTTGCGGTCTCCCAACATTTAACTTTGTTTCTTTGTTTATGCTACCTAATGCAGTAAATACTACTAGCTTAAAGAACCTTAATGTAAAGCATTACTCAAAAAGGTTTATGTATGCTTTCTGCCACATCTGGGAAAATTTGGGTTTATGTGAAGTTTCATAAAAAAACAGCCCCTTGATACTGGATTCAGACATTTAGATCCTAGCATAAACCCAACAAGAGACACACAGCCTTTACCATAATTAGAATTAACTAGAATTAACAACTGACGTTGCTCTTCTTTCTGTATCCTAATGATATCTTCATGATATCACATTCAGCCTGGTAGTGTTTATTTCTCAAATGAAGAATGTGGACATACCAACGACTTTGGGGAGTTTCTGTCTGCGCAGGGGGATTCTGGGAAGCTTGGTGCTGATTCGGCTAAATCGTCCACACAGGATCCTCTTGGCCTTCTTACTGCTGGTCGAATTTTCCCGGTCTGAACTGTAGACACAAGATGTGAGGACAAAACAATCAGCTCTACACTTCAGGCGGCTGTGTGTTCTGCATCTGTGTGGTCCAACAGTCTGAGGCCAATGAGCTTTGTATTTCATTAGTTGCAAAGAATGTGAGTAAAAACCCAACTCCCTTCTTCAATTTGTGCGAATTATTCAGAAGTTCAGGGACAAATATGTAAGAAATAAAACACTTGAGGGCATTCTCTTATAGGAAAATAACTAATGATGCGGTGGTTATCACAGCAATTTAAAAACAATTATTATTTTTTTGTTTATTAAAGAATGACCAGGCATATTTTTATCCATTTATAGTTACACTTAATGATGTAGAATGTTGGCAAAACAAGTTAGTTAATTTTATCACTTACCACAATGTTTTAACAGCTATAAACAGTTATTTTTTCACCAGCCTCTCTTTTTTTCTCTCTTCAAGTCAACTGAGAAACTGGAAAACACAACATCTGCCCCTAGGCTTTCTCAAAGTTAAAGCTTTACATCTGGCTGTTAGAAAGCGGTGACACTGGTGACTCCTTCCAAAACGTTAAATAAATGTCGCCACACTACATTTGGCACTACTGTCAGACCTGCTGTTATAGAATTATGAATTCAACAGCCTGTAGTGTATAAGTGATATTAGATGAGATGGAACAGCGTAGATCTGTGTTTGATTAGACAGTGGTCATTAACATACCTATTGCGGTCTTTGTTGCTACAGAGGCAGCAGCAACAGAGCAGTAAGAGCAGGATGAGCAGCAGTAAGGACACCAGCGTGCCTGCAGCGATCACACCCATCCGCTGGTTAGGATCTAAGGAAAGAGGGGAAGGAATAAAACTTCAGGGACTTGTATGATTAACAACAGGAATTGGACAGGAATTGGTTTAACTACTGGCTACAAGGAAAATATTTGGGAACACACAAAACGCTTTAGTGCAACAGTTACATAGTGTGTGCAGTCGAGAGTGATTATGATTTACATATGCATCTGTGATTAGGTGAGTTGTCTAACAGGCTAAGTATGTGTAATTGGTTAAGATTCTGATTGTCTACAGGAAAGCTTTACCATCTCTTTGAGCACGGTAGCTATAATAAGCTTTGCTTGACGTTCACTAAAAAACCTCTAGTGACCTCTACGTCCTACAGTATATCCACCTGTCTGTCTCTTGTACTATGTTTTTACTTTGTTTTCTTACTTTTCATCTATGCTCTCTCTCTCTCTCTCTGTCTCTCTCTCGCTCTCCCATTTCTCTTTTTCTTTTGTAGTATTTCTCTACTCCATGAGAAGCTGCACTCACTCTCGCTAAAGCAGGAAGGGAGCCAAAAAACACAGCCATAAAAATCAGACACCACTCTGGAAACGCCATTAGGGCAGCCATGCTAAAGGCTGCAGCTGTCTACTATACTGACCTACATAGGACACACACACACACACACACACACACACACACACGGACACTCCTAACAACGCATGTTACTAGCAACAGCTGTGTTTCATTCAGCCGTAAAACTTTGTTTTCAGTGTTAGGAAAAGTCTCATGTTTGACATTATCAAAGCTTTCTAAGGTGTTTTTTGATGCAGGGATACTTCAGCTTGAAAGTGAAGATAAATCATGTGATTGCTACGGTGGCCCATTAACAAACCAAAAACACAACAGCAAATCAGAAAACACAACAACAAAACCAAAAACACGGCTGCAACTTTGGAAACATGGCAGCAAAATTAAAACATTAAAACACAACATCAAATTCAGAAAAAAAAAATCAGAAACAAAACTAAAAACACAACAACAAATTCAGAAACAACAACAAAACCAAAAATACAACAGGAAATTTGGGAACAACAACAAAAACAACACCAGCAAATTTGGAAACGCAACAACAAAACCAAAAACAGAACAAGGAGGTCCTAACTGAACATCAAATGCTTGTTGCTGATTGGCTACAGAGTGCATCAATCTGAGAGACTGAGAAGACAGAGAGCTGGAACCTAAACGAATCTTCTGGTGCTTCTAATTGTGCTTATTTTTTATCAAGGGGATTCATACGATGTTATTTAGACATGCTGTCAACTTTGCACAACATTAATGTGAGTATGCGAAGGCAGAAACCCAGAAGGCAGAATCAATCCACCTTTGCAATCTAATCCAATCATGTTTGCTAGGCTAGCTAGATAACTGACTGAGAAAGCGGAAATCCATGTTTTCCATGTTTGTGTCATACGCCGTGTCCAATCAGAAAGGAGCATGTGCACACGTTTCGTTTCGAAGTAATGTTGAGGTGTTTCTGAATTTGCTGTAGTGTTTTTGGTTTGTTAATATGTTTTGCACTTATGGATCATCGTGGACTACGCATAGAAACTCAAAACCGCTAATTCAGTCAGATTTTTTTCCCCTCTTTCCCAATAAACCAAATCCACAGCTTTGTTGGTGATGACTCAAGTGACGTCCTGCACTTAACCAGAAACGTTGACTCACGTGTACTGAAATAAACCTTTCTTTTTCTGTGTCAGTATTCTCTACACTGCTAGTAACATCAGCTATAACCATGGGCCGATATTACATTTTCATATCACCACAGAGGCCCAATCTTTTCTCACAGTTTTTGGTAACACTTAAGGATAGTGTTCATAGGGCTTCATGACACCTTCATAAGCCTTTTACGACAACTGACACAAACCTACAGAATGATTTATAAAGGTGTCAGGTGTCATAAGGACATCGACTATAACCATGGGCCGATATTACATTTTCACGTCACCATAGCTGCCTAATCTCTTCGCAGTTTTCAGGCTACATGACACCTTCATAAGAACTTCATAACAACTGACATAAATCTACAGAATAATTTATAATGATGTCAGTTGTCATAAGGACATCAACTATAACCACTGTAGTCTAATCTCACTTTTTGGTAACTTTATTTAAGGACAAATATCATAGGGGTACACGACAGCTACATAAGACCTTCCTGAAAACTGACATAAACCTTTATAACGTTTATGAAAGCTTATTCCACCATTTCAGTGTCAAATTGACACAAAACCTCAGACAAGTGATAGACTGTTGTTGACATATGGCTGTTATGGCACTTTTTCAGGGTGACTCATGTTACGTCAAAGTCACTTGATAGTTATTAAAACCCAGTTTACTTTAATTAAGGGTTATACACTTTTCGATATTATCACAACATTCTAGTAAGGATTTTTTACTGGCATTAAATAGTTTCTTATAAAACTGATTGGTTACAAGCTTTCTTTCTTTCTTTCTCTACTTCCCCATTTATCTTCTTTTTTCTTTTTCTCTTTCTTTCTTTCCTGATTTATATTCTTTCCAGATCTATATTCTCTTTCTTTCTTTCTTTCTTTCATTGTTTATATTCTTTATTGATTTATAATCTTTCTTTCCAGATTTATATTCTTTCAGTATTTATATTCTTTCTTTCTTTTGAAAATATATAACTAGTTAATTGACACATTCCACATTGATCACTTCAGACTGTGCCCTACAACCTTTTTTTAATTAGTGTTAGTTTATTCACAGTTTTAAACATCTGAACTTTTTTAAACGCTTGCAGCTGACCCACTCTGCCCTCTGCATTAGAAAACACATCACGTCCTTCATTTCCCTTGACGCAATGGAAAAAAAACAAGTGATGTGAGACCCCACAAGTATGTCTCAAGCCTCCAAGAATACTCCTGTGTCTCCAAAACAAACGTCATACCAAACTGTCCCAGGCTTGTTCATCTTATTTTCTCACAGATTATAAGTAAAAGAGAGAGATGGGCGGTTGTTCTTACATAGATTGCAGGCTCCAGACACGGGGTTACAGCTTTTATCATGGCAAGGACATGTTTGGGCGCAGTTTACCCCAAACTGGCCTGACTCACAGGTCAGATTGCAACTGAAAAAAAAGGAAAAGAGAAGAAATAGTCAGTGAAAGTGATAATGAGTAATGAGTGTAAAAATGAGAAGCTTTAAACAACATGTTGAACTTTGGCCAAGGATTATGTATACATCAGCGAGACTCTCATAACACAAACGTGACTGAGTCATTCAGCGTATGTGGAAAATATCACATCATCTCATCAACTCTGTTCGATCTTTGCTTTTATGGAAGGTGTATGACATTGTTATTAATGGAAAAATGTCTCCAATCTGGTATAATATAATCGGTATAATAACATCTGCACCCGTTATAACCCCAGAACCGAGTATATCCAACATAGAATGATTTTACACATCGATGATTGATTATATGCGAATTACAGAAACAACGGAAACAGCAGCAGGACGAGAGAAAACCCTTATTTTCTTCACTTTGCATGACCCAAGTGTGAGTTTTTATGACTTTCCCGATGGAATTTAGGAGCTGCTACAATCAACCTCCTTGCTCTGTTGGAAAAAATGCTGCTTGGCAAACTGGTCTCATTTCCTAACATTTCGTAAAGGTCTAACTTTAATAAACACACTGTGTGATTTGTGCCAATCAGCCATTTCTGTTAAACAGATAAGCTGGAGAAAAACAGAAGACTTTTTTTTCCCCAAGTCCCTAATTCACTTAATCTTTCAATGCAATTAGTCGCTAAATGCCCCAGTCAGGATGTTTTCAGAACTCTTTCGCACATTTTCTTGTCATCTTTCCCACAGAGGAAACGGCTCCATACTGGATTTGTTCACTGATCTGATTTCAATCCTTGGTGTTTTTGTGCCTGTTTCTTCTATAAACATATAGATGAAATGGGATAGAAATGGTCTGTTCACGTGCATTTTAGCAACAAACATCCTGACTGAGGTCGTAATCTGTTAATGTGCTGAGTCGCATCGCAACCACAAGCTTTCATGGAATGCAGCGTTCCACGCCTCTGGAGCCGTGGAAAAACATGCACATATTATGAAATAGCAATAAATGTTTAGGAATTTTGTAATGGAAAAAAAACCTTCAGTGATCTTATGCACATGGGCTTGTACATTCACACGGGCTTGTGCTCACCCTGTTCACGAAAAGATTTTTAACATGTTTGCAAAAAGATTTAACGAATGGCCCACTGTTCTGGTTTTCATTTCTTGTAAGTCTAAATTTTCTGATAACTCCAAATTGAGTTCTAAATATGGCAATAGTGTGAGGTAATTTACCAACACACCAATACTCCTGTCAGTTTTGTTTTATTTCCACCATCACTGGGCTGTATAAAAGGCTTAGTCCTAGCTAAACAAATTATTAGCATCGGTGATTAGCTAGCTATATTATTAACTTCTGATATTGTAGACACTAACTCACAATTCATTTTGCAATTTGGACAAACCAGGAGACACCTTCATGAAGTCTAGGATGGGTTCTAGAAGGTTCTAGAATACACTTTCAGGTATAGAATGGAAAACGTTCATTGACTTAAAAATGGGAATTCAAAGATGGCAAGACTTTATAATGTGATTTTATAATGAAAATATACCCTAAAAGAGTCAAGAATAGGGAAATTCATCAGGAATCCTACACCAGCAAGATTTGTCAGTGGTCCTTCAATGGAAAGATTACTTCACGGATTCAAGAATATGAATTGTTTAGGAATTCTAGAATGGCAAGATATAAGATATTCCTTCAGGGAATCTAGAAGGGTAAAATTCTTCTGGAGTTCTTGAATGAAGGAAGAAACTGTCAAAGGTTCTAGAATGTAAAAAAGGGTTTTTGGAATGTGAAAATCTTCAGGAATTTTAGGATGGTAAGATTTTCCTAGTGTTCTAGAATTTACAGTGGTGCTTGAAAGTTTGTGAACCCTTTAGAATTTTCTATATATCTGCATAAATATGACCTAAAACATAATCAAATTTCCAAGCTGATGTACAGGACTGATCAACATTTACCGGCAATATTTAGTTATAGTTTTTGCTGCACAAGGGGGTCACACCAGATACTGAAAGCAAAGGTTCACATGCTTTTGCCACTCACAAATATGTAAAATTTGATCATTTTCCGCAATACATAAATGACCAAGTATAATATTTTTGTCTCGTTTGTTTAATTGGGTTCTCTTTAACCACTTTTAGGACTTGTGTGAAAATCAGATGATGTTTTAGGTCATATTTATGCAGAAATATTGAAAATTCTAAAGGGTTCACAAACTTTCGCACACCAGAGTAAATGAACCTTCAGGGGTTGTCTTATGGACTCAACTGTCACTCATGATTACAGAATTCAACATGAAATGTGAGGATCCTTCAGTCTGACGTGCAATTTCTCTGTCCGTTGGTCTGAAACCATACACTTGGCACTTTATAGGGCTCTATTTTTGGCATCCACCATTTTGATATCTATCACTTATGAAATTGTGGTGGAGAATATGCAGTGCACTTATGAAATCCCACAACTCACCACAAAAGATGGTGTCCAAACAATAGAGGTTACAGAATATCCACAATGGCTGTATTATTTGAAAACAACTCCTCACCCATATACTGAATTGGATGTGTGGTTTGGGATACATCCAAAACAGACATGGCAAGACATTTATGATGGTGTTTCTGTGATGGAATGTGAATGTACCATTTCAGAATGATAAGCCAATCTTCTAGTTAGAAAAGTATTTGCTAAAATCACAAACTTCTTTCCTATTGTCCTCCTGATTCCCCAATGTACAGTATGTTGCCCTTCTCAGCATTCCTTTCAGTTTAATTTCCTGGACTCCTGACTGTCCAAAAGGAGACGCAAAGACGCAAGACTGTCTTCATATATCCTGGAAGAAGCCAAAGATATCCGAACTCTTGCAAGATGGTAGCTGTTGGGCAATAGGTAAGACATAGCTAGAATTGGACATGACAGTTTGGAAATTGGCCTATCCAGCTAATGGTTGAGAATTAGCTATCAGAAATTGGAAACTGGGAGGCACAGATAGTCTATGGGAATTAGCTATTGGAATTTGGGAATTGGCCTACCAAGCTAATGGGTGGGAATTAGCTATTGGAAATTGAAAGTTGGGAAAGACTGGGAATTGGGAGAAAAGATTTGACTTCCAATATTTTTGATGGCACTTACACAAAAATCTTTACAAATGTACCTCACCGGACGATAAGCAGAACTACTTAAAAAGGTCTGACACTTACAAAGTCCCGTAAAAGCCCGGATCACAGAGGCACTCTCCTGTAGCAAAATGACATTCTCCATTAAAGCAGTGGCTGCAGTCATTCTCACAGTTCTCCCCATAGGTGCCATTGGGACAGCGAACCTCACAGCTATAGACAGAGAGAAGTTATAATTTATTGCTCATAATTCATCAAACAAAGAAACAAACCAAAAAACCAACAAATGCATCAACAAAATATTTGTTTGTACCGATCTCCGATCCAGCCGGGATTACAGTGGGAGCACTTCCCATCGATGCGGTTGCAATAATGGCCGTCTTTACATGGTGGACACTCGTCTTTGCAGTTCTCTCCGAAAAAGCCTGGTGCGCACATCTGATCACATTTGGTGCCATTCCAGCCTTTCTCGCAGGTAACACAGCGTCCTTCTGTGACCTTACAGGGTTGCTGACCCTTACAGTGACCACATCTGCAAGAGGAAGAGATTTAGTTTATCACATTGGCAAATAAAACAAATCCAAATCCAACTGGTCCAAAGCTTGTTCTACTGGACTACCATGCAGCCATATATACTGGTGTAGTCAAGTTGAAAATGCAAGCTAAAACAACATTGGGAAAGCAAATGGAATTGTTCTCCTTACTTGTTCCTGCAGTTCTGCCCGTAGAACCCAGCAGGACACGGCTCCCTGCAGAATTTGCCCCTGTAGCCTGGTTTGCAGGTGCAAGAGCCATCTGCCTGGTTGCATTTGCCGTGCAAGCACTGACAGTAGCGTTCACAGTTTGGGCCCCACAGACGGTCACGGCATTGGCATCGGCCGGTGAACTGCTCGCAAGGTGAGTTGTTGCAGGCACACTGGGCACCGCAGTTGCGCCCATACCACCCCGGAGAGCAGAGGCAGCGGCCTGAGCTCTGGTCACACACTGAGTTTAGGCTGCAGTAGCAGTTGTTACTGCAGTGCGGACCCCAAAAGCCAGCATGGCACGTGCACTTGCCGGTCTCTTGGTCACACTTGCCTTTCTGGCATGGGCATGGTTTCTCGCAGTTCTCACCCCAGCGATTTGGGTGGCATGTGCACTTGCCTGTTACATCATCACACTTGCCGTTAGGGTGACACGTGCATTTGCCTTTGCAGTCGGGACCCCAGAATTGAGCAGGACACTCTATAGGTGTAGAGAGATGTTTTAATTTAACCATGAAGTATACTTTGAACTGCTTACAAGTCACCCAAAACTTGAAGACCTATATTGCGTGAGTATATAAATTGGAAGCTGCCACAGCGTTAGATGCATCCACCCACTTTCCTTGGTAATCTGGTGTTGCATGGACTACATATGCATATCGAAACATGACTGGCTCTCATTTTACACAGTAACACTTGCTTGTCACATTCAGATTTTGCAATTTAATGGTTAGCTTCCTGTTTTTTTAAACCTTTGTAAAATTACTGCAGATACAATTTTTACACTTTTTACACTATGGGACCAACCCATATATTTAATTTAATGCATTCAGAGTGACTTTAAGGATTTTACTCTTGAAATCAAGCTCATTTGCAACATTTTAGCAAAATTACATTTCAAGAAGACTTGAGTGGCTGGGAGTTGTTTCAACCCAGATACTCGCAAAACAGATTACTTACTGCATACATTATTTCATGAGATTATAGAGCAAAAACATGGAGAAAAGAAACACAAAACAGACTTGTTTTGCTCTTTTAGGATTGTTTTGGATTGTATGGTGAACATCTGTGCCATCCATTATCATTTGCTAAGAATTCTGAAAATGTTGTGTAGGAAGGAAGTCATAACACAAAATGGTCTCTTACTGGTGTCACAGCTCGCTCCAAAATATCCATGACGGCAGCGGCACTCGTTTGGTCGGACACACACTTCGTTCTCCTTGCAAGTGAAATTGCCCTCGCAGAGAGCTGGTGACAAAACATGATTGGAGTGAGAATATCTTTGGGAAGTGGCCTACCAAGCTGATGGGAGGGAATTAGCTATCAGAAATTCAAAGTCGGGAGACCCAGCTAGTTAAACTGTTTTACAGTTTATTACAGTTTATTATTAGCTGATTACGTGTAAAGTTTTACATTAAACAAAACAAAACAGACATGCAACAAATAAAAACAGGAAAGACTATACAGTCTGGTTAGATGGTGCTTGCTTTATGTTGTCAAAAGCAACCTTGTTTTATTTTATTTTTCATCCTCATTTAAGTTTAATTTTGCAAAAAAACAAAAAAAAAATGCAATAAAACAGGTTTTACAGCACAATCACAGAATGAACATACATAAATACTTTGAAATTCATTATACATTTAAATTTCATAAAATGAAGGTCAATATTTTTAATGAAATTTTAAAACCCTTCACCAATGAATGTTTAATTGCTGTTAATATGAGCTGGATAACCAAACGTCCAGTCAGAAGAAGAACCAGTTTTAATCCCAGCACTGGGGTTCAATCATGTTGGCACTGTTGGGCACAGTAAAGTTTAATGCATTTACTCTTACTGACAATGTGATGTTGCAAACTGATCTAGATGGAAGTACAAGTTCCACATTTTCCACATTTAGACTATTTTTTGTTTTTAAATGTGCAAGTGAAAAAAACCCAGCATGTCATCTTAAGCCACAATCAGGGATTTCCAATGACTCTTCATATTCAGACTGTGTTTTGCTTCACTCACGTTCCAAATATAACTCCAGTGTGAGCCAAAATGACAGTACTTATCCATTTTTTTGGAACGATACTCTATTCCACTACACTATGGCAGGCCATTTGAGTCCCACATATGTGCCACATGTGATATATAGCCTATCACTAATGGTTGGCTTGCACACTTAAAGAGGCTTGTATGAAAATAAAGCAACATGCTGCCAAACCATTCTGATGCTACGTCTTAATTCTGCTTTTCTGATATCCCTGATTTTAGGTTTCAGCAAGATGGAAAGTTCTTACGTGTCAAACACTCGTCTCCTTGTTGTGCCCATCCACTGCAACACGCAAACCCCGGAGACCTAGAGAGAAAGAGAAATATATGAAGTTCGTCCATACTTGTGTGAATTCATTTTTTCTAGACGGGTTACAATATAGGTGGGCAGGGTTATATCAGCAGAAGGTTACGTCATGGAATACCATGTACAAATCTAAAAAAAAAGGAGCAGGGGTTGGCAGAGTGGCTGGACAAATCACGATCTTCAACTACTACTGTAACAGGTCTCTAGTTAATTATACAGCAGCTGCCAGTGTCATCAGCGTTTAGCAGGCAGTTACATGCTAATACACATTGCTGCTGTGCCACTTGAGATGTGATCCTTTATGCTTTGAAAACTTAGAACCCTTAATGGATATTCAGTTGTCACTGCAACATGGATCCCTGCAACAAAACCCTTCATTATTCAATGAACCCTTAATACACCCTTGAAGATCCCTTTCTTCTAAGAGTGTAGCTAAATTTTAAATACCTGACAGATTCTAAATATTAAGAAGGCAATAATTACCAAACATTTATACCACGGATTTACCCTATTAATACATACAGTCTTATAATAAAGGGTTCTTAGGTTCTACTTGGAGCTCATTCTGATGGGAAAACACTTTCTTGTAGACAATTTAAGGGTTCTTCCAGAGTGACAATCAAACAACCTTTACGACTGGCAGGTTCTAGGTATTAAGAAGAATATAATTACCAATAATTTTGAGTTCGTACCACACACTTATGCAGTTAATCCATAGTCTTAAAATAAAGGTTCTTCAAGAGTTCTTTAAGAGTGCATTAAATAATTAGAGAGTGTTAACTTCCAAAAAAGGGTTTTACTTGGAAACCCTACTTGGTCTACAGAAAAGAAAATGCTGTAGACTATTTACGAGTTCCAGTTAATACATACTCCCCTAGAAAAAAAGTGTTCTTCAAGGGTTCTTTAATGACTCAGTGGATAATGAAGTTGTCGTAGCTTGCAAAAAATGTTTATATTTCTGATAGGAAAACATATTCTTGTAGATCCTTTAAGGATTCTCACTGAGGGACAACCAAAGAGCCTTTAAGATTGACAGGTTCTATGTATAAAGCAGAAAATAATGACCAGTAATTTAGAGTTTGTACCACATACCAAAAATTTGGAGTGCCACACACACTTACACAAGTTTAATAAATATAATTTTAGTAAAAAGAGTACTTTAAGGGTTCTTTAATGGTTATTGGATCATTAAGGGGTCATAGCTTCCAAAAAAATTGAGTCTGCCTGGAACCCTTTCTGACAGGAAAACACTTTACTGTTGACCATTTATGGGTTCTCTCAGAGGGACAACCAAACAGCCTTTAAGCCTGACAGGTTCAGTGTATGAAGAAGAAAATAATGACCAATAAATTTGGGTTTGTTACGCACACATACTCAGTTAATACATACACTCTTTAAAAAAATAATCCTTCAAGGGTTCAAGGGTTTATTGGATCATTAAGGGTTCTTAGCTTCCAAAAACGGGTTCGTCTTGCCAAACACTTTATTATATACCATTTAAGAGAGGGACAACCAAAGAACCTTTAAACGTTCTAAATTTTACCAATAATTACCAACAATTCTACCTCATTTTTCCACTCGAGTGCCAATTGAGTGCCATGCCATTAAAATATATATACACCATGCACAAAAGCACAAAATACAAGTGTTGTGTCATATCACAGCAAATCATGGACTCCAACTCCCAGCAGATACCTTGGCCTACAAACATGGCCACTACGGACTACACTCCCCAGATCACTCACATGCTCCCTCGTTCACAGTCACCCAGCTTCTGATTGAGCACACCTGTTCACACACACACACACACACACACACACTGAACACTTTATAAGAGACTCTCAGTCACATACAGGTTGTGAAGTATGCGCTCAGCTTTGTTCTCGTACACCTGATGGTACCAAGCCTTAATTTATTGTAGGTTTCTCTGGTTTTTGACACAGCCTGTTTGCTGTTTCTGAATTTTGCCTTGCCTAGATTAGTCTGTTTGGTAATCTACCGACCCGTGCCTGTTTCCTGATTCTGAACTTGTTTGCTGATTTGGATTTGGGTTTCTCCTTAAAGCTGCTTTACCTGCATTTGCTTCCGCC
Organism: Pangasius djambal; assembly: GCA_022985145.1. NCBI lineage: Eukaryota > Metazoa > Chordata > Actinopteri > Siluriformes > Pangasiidae > Pangasius > Pangasius djambal. The sequence goes on from CM040998.1 coordinate 15,093,144, forward strand.
TACACCTCCATTACAAGAATACATCAGCATTCTGTCATTTCCTACTTTCTTCTTCACAACTATTGCTTTTCAGCTTGTTTATGTTGCCATTAAAATGTCACTGCCAGTCATTATGTGGTCTGACACTCCCATGCCATTTCTGATCTGGGGGAAAATTACGTCTATTCTTTATGTGTATTAATTTGCATCCCTTTAATATCACAGATGTTCTTGGCATTTGAAACCATGTTAACAAAGGTGACAAAGCCATAAAAAACTAATCAGGAAGGCATTTGCCTTTCACAACATTTTATAAGTGAAAAAAAAAAAAACCCTAATAGCTAGCATGTGCAGATGTTGCTGTTTCTCTGACCCAAATCTGTCCCGGAGTGATCTTCTACGTCTCATCGTTTGTGTGGTTCACACAGAATATACGAGACGTCTGGCTACCATCTGTGGCTTCTCTCAAACACGATGGCGGATGCTTCAAATAACGCACACGTACAACAGAAACACAGATGGACATTCACACATGCACACAGCAAATGCTTGTTTCTTAGACGTCCCTTATTCTGTTAAGCAGCTGCCCTTGTAAACTATGCAGTGCCGTTTGAAGTGATGGCCGCTTGGGATCATGCGACGATGACGGAGAGGTTCAGTATAAGGCCACATACTGATGAGATTAGTTTCACTGTTCCCTGTCCCAGACCTCAGTTTCAAACCGACTGAACGAAATGTCCTGAAAATGCTTTGTGGAAGATCCAAGCCAAAGAAGGAATACTGAGAACAGTGTTTTCTGAGAGAAAATTCTGGATCATCTCACAGAATCTCAATCTCTTCATCTGTCTTGTGAATCTTAAAAATGTCTGCTGCTCCTCATACTATTGCTCATCCCTTAATCAGTTTGGTAATCAACCACAATACACAGTTACTGAATTTCTTAGGTATTCTGACATTTAAGACACCACCTGGACACTGTAATGTACCAAGCATTTTTATTTAACATCATTTGTAAATTGTATGAACTCTAAAATGAAACACTGTTTTGTTTTTGTCTTGGACCAACTGTATGTAGAACCCTACAACAGTGTTTCCCCATCGGAAAGCCTTCCAAGTATTATTTTGGATGTTAAGAACCATTAATTTTCCAATGAACCATTCAAGAACCCTTGAATTTCAAATTTTGTTGAGACTGTGTCCCCTTGTATCTATAATAGAAGATCATTAGTTCATTAGTTGCACGTTCAGTCAAATGTCCTCTTCTGGTGGAAGTAGACAGGACTTAGTTATGTGGAGTGATGAAAGCTAGCACTATGATAGTGTTTGAGGATGTTTTCAGTCATCACGATCATGCTAAATGAGTTGTAGTATTGGACAACCATTCATTAGAATAGCATTAATAGTCTGATGGTGGGAAAATACCCCCTAACAAGGACCTTTTTATGCTTGTTAACTCATGTCCTTGCTCAGATTGTGTATGATTCAACCATAGTAGTCACTTAAAAGACAAAATTTTATTTTGTCCACCGAAGTGCAACAACATTTTTGCACCTTGAAACGGTCTCTGAATTTTGGCTATGTCTTTACTTAAACAAATATACTGCTTCAGGTTGGAATTTCTGTATTCCATTTCACATTATTTTTTAAACAACATTTAATTCACACCTGTGAGACTTTACATCAGGGTCCAGAGGCGTGATCTAGTATGGAACTTGAGGAATTAAACATGCCAGGATAGTGCTGTAAGGAGGAGATAGTGACACTTGCCTCCACCTTGGTTCAAACATGGTTGTTCGACATAGACTCTTCTTTCAGACCAGGTGTCTTTGCTGTTCTCAAAAGAGTGACACTTGACCCTCATTTGAGAAAACACTTAAAGGTTTATAATTACCCAGATTGGGCTTTTGTCAAAACAGTAACGAGTTTTAACCGGTGCATGACACTAACCTCCAAAGGGGAAAACCATAGCAAATGGAACGACATTGTTATCCTTGGAATGGCAAGCGGGGTTAAAAAGCCCAGGATGGTCTTGTGTAAACATTTTATTTGAAGTAGGTAGTGTTCAAAGTTCACTTAAACTAATTTAGGACACTCTTTTGAAGACAATTGTGGACAGGCAAGACAATGGGTTTGGAAGTAAAATAAAGGAGGCCATTAATGCCAAACGAGCAGCTATTTCTGAAAAAAAAGCAAAGGTGACTGACATCGCCGTATCGTTGGGTGAACCAATGCTATTTTTCCATTCTTAATATAATATCAAGCTCTGAGATGGATACCTGATACTGATCTGATACTGAAGTTCTCTCAGTACAAGCTTGGTTTTTCTGTTGAGAAGTTAGCAGTTGTGTGCCTTACTGTCACAGGGGGACACTGTTATTACAAGAATTTTAAGAAGATTTCATCAATCTCAAACATAATATCAAAAGAGCAAGAGCTCCTTTTCTCACTCACTATTTTCTAGTGACATTCAAAGTCATATTAATGAAAAATCCAGGGTAAAAGTAGTTAAAATAAAAAAAGGTGGACTCAAAGTCCCAAAAATACAATGCAGCTATACGACGCATTTGTGCTGAGTTACAGCAGAGACTTGGCTCGGCTAGTTATCGGTCTACGAGATGATGAGCGTGGTGGTGGTTTCGGTGGTATAAGCACAAAAGTTGAAGCTTATATGTCTGTAAGAGCAGAGTGTACAGATGTGGAGGTGAATCTCAGTAGCCCACATTTTCTCATAAATCTGCTGTGCTGGACAGATATGACCCAGATGCTGCTCCTCATCCTCCATCACATGTGACCCCTAAGAGGCCCTGTCTACACTTTTACTTCCAGCGGAGCATCGAACTCTGCTCTGCCTTAAGTCAAGGTTTGTTTAGCCTCTGGATATGTGTGTGTGTGTGTGTGTGTGTGTGTCTGTGTGTGTTCCAGACGTGAGCTTCACCACAACCTTGACTTCTCTGCTCTGTGTCAAACTACACATACCACACCGAGAGACGGTTAGAAGAGAGGGAAAGAGAGTCAAACCACACTCATTTGATTCTCCTGGAGCCGTGGAAGCTGATGGGAATGGAAATTGAAGATCAGTCACCAACTGGGGGGGAGGGGGGGAGGGGTGTGCAGTTGGAGGGGGGGGGGGGTAATGGTGTGCAACTCGATTCAGCAAAAATCAAGAAGTGGAAATTATGAGCAATTCAATTCTCAGAAAACAGCACCACTTCCTGCCAGGATAATTTTTTTTCCCCCACCCCAGATTATTTTTGGTGCATTGGGATCTGATTCATGTACGCCGATATCAATCTGGAGTGTGGGATCTGTTATCTGCCTAGATTTCAAAAGAAGAAGGCTTGCAAGTAAGAAACGCCTGGGTAAAAATTGCTGCTGGTGTGACTTTCAGGAAAAGGTAGTAAAATACTGCACGCATGCACCCATGAGTCATTATGATAATAATAGATAGATAATGCAATTTGGGCAAAACAGAGATTGTTTTTTTACACAAGTGACCTAGCTAAAGGGCAGATGATACAGTGCTCTTCCTTATGGTGTATTACTTTCATCTCCTGTCTCGCACATATGTTGTAGGCGTTCTTATAAACAATATTGTGGTGTCTGCGGGATTTTGCATACACCTCCAGGAGGACAAGGTTTTCTGGATAGTTTGAGTGGTTTATTGTTCCAAAGCCACACAAAATTTGTGTGTATTTTGTAACACAAAATTGTGTTACAATAAGTACACTCACGAGGCAGAGGGACATGGGCATTTAAAAAAAAAAAAAAAAATTACTTAATTTGAATATTTATGCAACATAAACATACACACTCTGGCCACTTTTATAGGAAGATTGTACACCTTCTCATTCATGCAATGATCTAATCAGCCAGCGATGCAATGCATAAAATCATGCAGATACATGCATTCAGTTAATGCTCACACCAAACATCAGAAAGGGAGAAATCTCAGTGACTTTGGCCGTGGCATGGTTGCTGGTGCCAGTCTGAGCATTTCAGAAATTGCCGATCTCCTGGGATTTTCATGCACTGCAGTCCCTACAGGTTACACAGAATGGTGCAAAAAACAAAAAACATCTATTCAGTGGCAGTTATGCAGCCAGAGCTTGTTGCTTGCTGATGAGAGATTTCAGACGAGAATGGCCAGACTGGATCAAACAAACAGGAAGACTGTAGTAACTCAAATAATTACTCTTTACAACTGTGGTGAGCAGAAAAGCATGTCGGATATGTGCAATCTAACGCAATCCAACAATAATCTAACTTTTTTGGGAAATTCTTCCACAATATCCTTCTAATCAGGGATAGAAAGGAACACGGATCATCCTGAAACTGTGATTTTTGCTTCTGAATATAGAAAAAATGATAAAAATTACCACATGGTTTAATGTGTTTCCACTCCAGGTAGTATAGTTTGTAATATTTATAAAGGAAATTGTTTGCCATGATGTAATGATTGTGACAAAAATGGGTGGAGCTTAAGCCTTCTTCAAAGTTTCAGACAAGGTAGTCGCGAGCAGACAAAAACAGTGAAATATTTCTGTTGAGTTCTGATATTTTAATTGCTACAGTTTAACAGAAGACACATAAGATGCAATTTTACCAAAAATCTGAAAAATGATTGATTTGACCAAAATTCTGACATGAGTGCAATTTCACTGGCTTTTGAACGGACAACGCCCTGTGACCTGGTGGTTGGGAAGCCTGCTACAAATCTACAGACCATCATGACTTTTTACCTTGATTTCCGTAAGTTTTTCACTTCTCATTCTGTTACCATTGGTTTGCTTACTAGCATAGATGACATTTTGGGTTTGGCAGAGTTTGGCAATTGCCTTAACAGAGCCGGAACCATATGAGCCAAATGCACATTAAAGCTGATTAAAGATGATTTCCAATGCTAAAACCATTTGCCAAAACCAATCTTGGTTTTTCAGGACTTTACAAAATGCCATGAAGTCGTGCCACTGTATAGCCGATATCCCAATGGGTTGGTTTTCCTCAACCTAACCTTGATGAGAGGAGGAGAGGTATGGGATCTGGATGAAACAGTGAAATAGTGCATTTCTGAATTCGCTAAGTATTAATAGAGCAACATATAAAAAAAACAAAGATTAAGCAGTAATATCTTCTTTTAAGAATGAGGCCAAATGTCATGGAGCTTTGCCTAGGGAAGAGCGGGAAATGCCTTTAAACACTACTTTAGCTGAGTCAGCCCACCTGACTAGCAGTGTATTACGATAACCGGTGATATTAGCAAAGCTATAACAAATTGCCTACCCAGCACCATAAGCACTCACACAAAAAATAAAAATTTGGTTGCATCGTTAAGTCCATGTGTTTCTGTACAAAGATTGTATTCATATGTATGGATTATTAATAGGAATTGGTGGCCTTATAATCCACAATGATAATGTCACATTGTATTTTGCAGGAAACTGAGGCTATGCTACACAGAAGATGTAACATCACTTTGCTATGTGCTAGGTCTTTGTGACCCTTTGGCATATCTCATTAAAAGTCTGAAACAAAACATGTTCTGCTATGTCCATTTTAAACATCAAGCCCTTCTCCAAATATTGAAACAGTTGGGAGCTTTCACCAGTTTTGTAGTTTTCTTTTTTTAGATTTCCACACCCTGTATTAGCACATTCGATTGCATCAGTCACTGAATAGCATGGAGGTCATCAGGAAATGATGTTTTCAACCTAAAGAATGGCCTGAGATATGGCTCCTAATTATAGCTGAATGCAACGGAGACCAAACCAAGTCAAGGTTACGGTTAGCTTCGTAACTATTACCCGCACTAATGAATGAAAACTGATGAGTAAAAACTGCCTTTTTATTTGAAAAACCTGTTTGTTTAGCTTTATTACATTAACATGATGGACTTCAACATTGAACCAAGAATGGCAACATGTATTTACTTCATCATGTTACACCCCATGGACACTGCCATATGAATGTCTTTGAACATGTGAACTTTTTTGGCAGTTGTAGAAGGAGAAAAATCAACCAAGTGTTCTAGCAAATCCCTAAATCTTTGTATTTAAGGACTTCGTCCACTTTCAGATTGTAACAGGACTGTCAGAGTGTGATTTACTGTAAGCCTAGATTTGTCTTTCGGTTCATATTACACAGTTTTCACATCAACTGTAACACAAATACATATTTATGTGCTACAAGTGCCTAGTGATTCAGACTGACCTTTGACCAAAACTGTTAATACAGGGTGTTCAAATGGTTTTGACTGTCAGTGTAGTATATGCTATGTAATATATTATCCATTGAATATAGTAATGCACTGAAAATGATGTAGCTTTTAAAGAGAACTGTTGCAAAATCAGTAACACCTGGCACGGAAGAAAAATAGGAAATGTCAAATTAGCACGTGACCGAATACAGGTTTTTTTTTTTTCTCTGTTTACATCTAAATGTTTAAATGATTTTCTTCACTAATGATAACATTAGACTGTTACTGTGACCAAACATTACGGTTTGAGGATTACTCCATTTCTCCATTTTTATTGGACTATTTATTATTACTCTGTAATTGTTTATTGTGTACCATGATCCTGAACAACCTCTGACACTCCAGTGAGAGTTTCCATCTGGATTTTGATAAATTAGAGCATTCAAATGGAAATTACTTTGGTGTGAATAATGCAGGCCAATATTTAATAAGAACACCAGTTCACTGGAGTATTGCTTGTACAATTTCTTCTACCATACGAGTGCAAGCTACTAAAATGCTCTGTCCAGCCATGATGTATTATCAGCTAATATACTAAATATAAGCAGAGCTACATGCAATCAGAAAATGGTAACAATTTCTACTAATGGTAATACTGTAGGCATTATAAGCAATATTCCACTAAATTACACCACTTTCTGAGGAATTGTGTTGTTTGCTTTGGAAAGAGAGAGGAGACGGGATTACTTTGGAACAACCCGAACTGCGACACCAAACCACATTACTAAAAGACATTAATCACAATAATGGATGTACATCTGTATAATTTCTGAGGGATTGGAGTGCTTTTGACTTGCAACATCATGATGCCGCTCCAGAATTCCATGGCGCGTGACGTAATTCCACATTCCCTAAAGGAAAACTGCGTTAATGCGTTTAAAACATCAGCAACAACAGCAGACGTTGTTTTGACTCGTCATCCGTCACTTCTTCTACTTATTCAATCTGTTTGGCATATGATTCTGAAAACCATTCCACTGTGCAGGATAATGAGGGGCATATGAAGCATAGTATTAAAAAAAATCAGGAAGTGAAAGCAATTTGAAGCTGTTCATAGCAAATGCACTTAGCATTATGATGCATTTTATACATAAAACTGATATATTCATTGGAGTTGTACTGGGTACTGTTAGTGATGCGTTAATGATCTGGCACACACTGATGCTCTGGTGTAGCGAATCATTTTGCAATATTGTGAATTTGATCATGGCTACATCCCAAACCACATGCTATCGCATCCAAATAGTACTTCACTTTTTGTACAGTGTGCTTTGTACCTTTATATAGAGGAACCTATTGTAGAGCAAACCTTTTGCAGACAGAGACTCCTGAACAACTTAATGAACAACTTGTGCCCAGATTTATTTTACAAACTATTCAAATGCTAGGCTCATTATTTGAATGTATAGAATGATATTTTGGCTATTTATCGTTGCTGTTTATTCCAGAACAGATCCAAGTTGACATTAATATATAAATTGACATCTGTACATGCTTTTCAGTTATTAATGTTTGGATTAAACCCATTTGATTCAAGTGAACGGTCAAACAGGGACTCAATCATAAGTAGAACTTTGATTATTAAACACACACACACACACACAGTCCCCCTAGCTATGCTTCACAGACCCTAGGCTGCTATTAAGGAACATCATTAAGGTACATACTGTAATTGGACTGTTGTAGCGTACCTTTGAACGTACATTATTCCCTTGGGGACAAATATGAACCAGTAGTACAGTGGAATATTTTTTAGTGCAGTGCAAGATCTGGCACACCCGCTTAGGATAAAATATAAAAGACAAATGTGACCTGTTTCAGCCCACAGATTACCGAATGTGTTGGGTTTCACACATGTTCCTTCATTAACTTCTGTGAACAAGTAACACAAAGTGCTGTATAGTGTGTATCAGATCTTATCAGTTTGCATCTCTCTTTCTCAACGCTATTTAACTATTCTCTTAACTTTCTATGCCCATGTTTTTGCCTTTATATTGTCAACCTTTGTTGATTTCTCAGAACAGCTTTTGGATCTTCTGAGTTGTAATACAGAGTGTCCCAAAAGTCTCCTGCATAGGAAAAATGAACCCTTTTTAGCAAAATGTCTTTTTATTATTATTATTATTTCTTTTTCAAATAACCTTTAAGAATGCCTTTGACAAAAGAAGAACGTACTGAAATCACTCTCATGGCTGGATCAGGAAGCTGTCACAAGGTTGTGATGGACTTTAACAGGAAACATGGCAAGCACATCACACACAACACTGCTGCCAAACTTATTAACACACTCAGAAAGACTGGAAGTGTTGTGGACCAACTGAGAAGTTGACATCCACGAACACCCACTGACGAAGGCACAGCTGACATGGTGCTGACAGACTTTTGGGACACCTTGTATATTTGTCTCACTATTCCTCCAGGCATCGCTCTTTTAAGTCTCCTACATGACATACGATGCTTTGTTCAGAACAGATAAGACCGTAAGGCTGAGCTGATAATGGCAAACTTTTCTGGGGTAATCTTGGACCTACACATTATTTTAAATGTCAACATATTTCCAAATAAATGTTCCTGTTAGGCTACATGGCGCGATTCTGTACAACCTTCTTCAGCCAAATCTGAAACATCATGCACTTTTAACTTCTTGGATTTCCAATTTTGTAGCTAAACTGCAACATAGAGGTCCATTTCCCTCTTTTTAATCTCTAAACCATGGAGGGGGCATGGAGGAACTTTTGTACTGAACTCTAAATATGGGTTCTATACTGGAAGACTATTTTGATGCACTATATAATGAGTTGGTATGCGGTTTGGGACGTTACCCAGCTTAGTGCCACGACTTCAGTCGCCACTTATTAGGCGACACTTCGTATCGACGCCCTCTACCGGTCCCTCGCCTTTGCACCGCTCCAGATGTGAACATCTGGTTTCTACTTGCACGGAGTGATTAATGCTAGATCTGGCCACTGCAGGCTTACTGAATTGAATAGATTGAGGGGGGAAAAAAATAAAAAGTGCATGATAAATCATAACAAAGTCCTAACAGGTTTCACGTGCTGAATTAATCCTGGACACATATAGCACATGTAAGTAAGTTTGTGGTGCGCGCACGCGCGCTCTCCGCAATCCCAGGCCTTGTATAAAGCTATGCATCTTCTATGTTTTGCACCAGTTGTGTCGTTTAAAACGCACTGTATCACACAAGGACGGAGCAGTTATTCAAAATGCATGCTCATTACACAAAATAAATAAAAATGCCCACTTACCCTGGTACCCTGCACACGTTCCGGCCCTTGGGATTGAGTTCTTGGCTGAAAGCGGGACAAAAGAGCACAAACACAAGCAAAAGCACGGCTGCTGAAGTGCTCTTCATTTCCATTGTACAAGCAGAAGCAGCAGCATCCTTCCACGCGCCCCGTGCGCACCGCATGCCTTCACGCAAAAACACGTGAAAAACGTGCAAAAACAGGGATCCTTAAAACGAGAGAGAGAGAGAGAGAGAGAGAGAGAGAGAGAGAGCACTAGATCTGGACGCAAAACTCCAGAATTGTTTTTACTCCAGCACAGGATCTTCTCTCGCTTGCGCTCCAAACGTCGGCCGACTTTCTGACATCAGGAAAGAAAATGCGCATTTTGATAATCCAAGGAAAAAAAACAAAACAGTGTTCTCCAACAGATCCTTCTGTAAAATCCACTTTCAGTTTCTCCCATGCGTCATATGTCGGACAAAAGATGTTAAATAAATACAGCAACCAGTCCGCATCTTTAAAAAGCGGAGTTTTAGAAAGCTGCGTGTGTTAATCTGGAGAAAGTTTCTGTCTTCTTCTCTTCCTCTTCTCTTCCTCTTCTCTTCTCTCTGCTTGCTGCTGGCCAGAGCAACAACTCACAAACGTTCAGCCAAATGTGTGTGTGTGTGTGTGTGTGTGCGTGCGCGTGTGTGCGCGCGCGCCTTGTACCCAGGACTGCCCTCTAACAACGACACTCATACACACACACACTCACACCATAACTATAGATGAACACACACAGAACTATAGATGTTATAAATAACGAAAGCGATAAAAATAATGACTGCATTAAACTGTGATTACAATTATATATATATATATATATATATATATATATATATATATATATATATATATATATGTGTGTGTGTGTGTGTGTGTGTGTGTGTGTGTGTGTGTGTGTGTGAATAAGTCGTAGAGGGAAATAATATATATATATATATATATATAATTTCTATTATTAAAAAGTTCAGTGTTATACAATGGCGCCACCTGCTGGTCATTTCAAGAAATGTACACATTTAGACAATTTTATTTTTGGATTTTTAATAAAGTTGTAGCCGTATTTACATGGCTCATAAAGCCAAAGCCACCAGCATTGTGTGTGACCCCACACACCCCTCACACACACTCTTCACCGTCCTGCCGTCTGGTAAACGGTACCAAAGCATTCGGGCCTCACGACCAGACTGTGCAATAGTTCCTTCCCCCAAGCCATCAGACTCCTAAACACTCAGAAACTGTACTGAAGAAACACACACACACACACACACACACACACATGCATATATACACACACAACTGAGCATCCTCCATCCTCTTTGCAATTTTTTTGCACGTTTTTGCACATGTTTATGCTGCTACAATATTTATTATACTGTACATAGGCTGCTACTCTTATGGTCACACTATTTCAGCTACTTGTATTGTACTCTTGTAATGTTTGCACTACTGTCACTAGGTTCACTTTTAAACAGAACGGTGTACTGGTCATCACTGCACTGGGACTTACTGTGCCCATTGTCTGTCCCAGTAGTCATTGTACTGCCTGCAAATGTTTGCACTTGTGCACTTTATGTATAAATTTATGTAGTCCCTTGTAGTTCTGTGTTGTTCTGTGTTTGTCTTATGTAGTACCTTGGTCCTGGAGGAACGTCGTTTCGTTTCACTATGTACTTGTATATGGTTGCCTTAAATCCAAAAAATAGTTGCAATAAACTCCACTTGACTTGACTTGACTCGTACTAGACCATTTTTAAATAAATAAATAAATACATTTTGCTGCATGTCATTCCCCCATCTAGATGAATTGTCATTATTAATGTCCAGTATTCAGAGACTTCAGACTGAATTGCAGTATGCAATTCTTTTGCCTACTTTTTAATGATTAGGCTACTATGGTTCCAGATACTATACAACAAACTTTCTTCTCCTTCCCCCTCATTTCCTCTCCTTCCCCCTCATCTTCTTATATGTATATATTTTGTATTGCACAACTGTAGAGTACCTGAGACTCACAACAAGCGTTTCAGTGTAAACTGTCCCTGACATTTGGTGCACATGATAAATAAACCTGAAACTTGAATTTGCACTATGTAGACTAATTTACTATGTAGAACTGATTATGCAGTTTTGGGGGTAATAAGGCTTTATACGTTTTGTTTATATGGCCAAAAGTATGTGGACACCTGACCATCACACCCATATGTGGCTCTTCTCCAAACTGTTGCCACAAAGTTGGAAACACACAATTGTACAGAATGTCTCTGTATGCTGTCGCATTACAATTTCCCTTCAAATAAGAAGCCCAAACCTGTTCCAGCATGACGATGCCCCTGTGCACAAAGCGAGCTCCATGAAGACATGGTGTGTTCAGGTTGGAGTGGAAGAACTCGAGTGTCCTGCACAGAGCCCTGACCTCAACCCCACTGAACACCTTTAGGATGAACTGGAACACTGACTGCACCCCAGACCTCCTCACCAACATCAGCGCCTGATCTCACTAACGCTGTTGTAGCTGAATGAACACAAATCCCCACAGCCACGCTCCAACATCTAGTGAAAGGCCTTCCCAAAAGAGTGGAGCTTATTATAACAATAAGGGGAACGGTTAAGGGGAACTAAACCTGGAATGGGATGTTCAGAAAGGACATATGGGTGTGATGGTCAGGTGTGCACACACTTGGGCATATAGTGCACTATTAGACTTGGAAACAAAGGATAATTTAATATGCTATACAGAAATTATTTATTTTACAACTGAAGAACCATATACAGAATGCCATTTTTTTCTTTTCTTTTCTCCATAATAGCCTAATGATAAATACACATGCACAATACACATGAGCTCAATTAAAGGACATGTTATGTTATTGATGGTGTTGCATTTATTATTCATTCACGTTTATTATTATTATTATTATTATTATTATTCTGACTTTGCCAGCTACTTACTTTTATTTGACCCTTATTTCTCCCTTTTCTTTTCTTTCTTTTTTTTTTTTTGGGGGGGGGTTGGTTATATTATTTATATTATATTAGGAGTCCTCACTCGCATAATATTGCTAAACCGCTTTGTTATAAACAGCAATATCATTACTAATGTATCACTTCGGAGCTAATTCATGCTTATTCTAGCCGTTATTGGCGTTCTTCCAGCACACGTGGGAGTGACGTCAGTAAACATTAGCGTCACGGGTTTTGAACCAATCAGCGCGGCTTTACTCTGAGGGGTGTGTAAACAGAGGGCGGGGTTACAAACTTGTACTAGCCAGAGACAAGTGACACAGGGAGGTGTGTGTGTGTATTTATTTATTTATTTTTTTCCCCCTTCAGCATCCGTACGCACCTCGGTGAGTAATGTCCTACCGGAAAAGTATCCTCCAGTCGGGGTTTAATGGCGGCTTCGGAAGACTGCCGGTGTCGCGCTCGAGCCGGGCGGAAGCTGTCCTCCACCAAAAGGCGCTCGCGCATTTCGGCGGCGTGGAGCACGCGCGGGCTGGCGGTGAGATCCAGGTTGACTTTGAGCAGACTAAAGAGGCCTACAAGAGCAAAGGCACTGCGGAGCTGCTGAGAGGTCTGCTCGTCTTTAAACTCTGCTCCTATGACTTCCTGGTGGATAAGAATAGAGAGGTAAAGATTCAGTGATTTGAAAGTCTTTGAGGTTTCCTCATTTCCTCTTCATAACATGTGGGTGTAACCTGTGTCATGTCCTGGCACTGGAATGTCTGAAATATTTACTATATATTATATTATAATCTAATCTAATAATATTTTCAAATAATAAACATATATAAAATATTTTAAATTCCAATATCTTGGCAAAAAAAAAAAAAGAATATATTATATGTTATATTTTATGTTTTATATTTAAAATAGTATAATATTATTATGTAATATTTACAATATTATATAACATATTATATAATGTTGTAAATATTACACAATAATATTATAATATTTTAAATATAAAATATTACATATATTCACAATTAATTAATTAATTATGGGCTTTTAAAATAAAATGTTCTTACTTGCTTACTTAACATGCAGTCTAAATAGAAATATATAACCAGATATGCATTTTTAAAATATATATTTAAATACATTTCTTGTGCACAAGTTTACAGCTTTGCAAAAAATCTATTATTTAACAAGATAACAAACGTCAGCAGTAAGTATAGTTAAAAAAAAACTGCAGTGTGACACATTTTATCAGGATGTTAGCATGATATGAGCTAATCACGTCTGCATTAACACATTTATCAACACCAAAGCAAAGGTTAATGTTACAGGGTGACTTTGCTCCTGCTGCCACTCTCCTGGACAAACAGAGTGCACTTCTTTTACACTCCTGTGTGTTTCCGTTAGGAACTCCTTCCATTATGGAGGCTTTGTTTCGGTTCCAGATCGCTCTTCATGCAGGAATAGAAATGTCATGTGATATCAGTATGTTGAATTACCACACAAAGCTGGCTGGTGTGCTGTGATAACACAGGAACCCCACGTGGACAGACAACAGAAGAAGCATCATGCAATAAAGTCATAGAACATCTTACATACTGTATAGACATATTTATCTAAAATATCACCGGACGACAAATATTTTGCTACCGGAGAAGTTTTGGGTCTTTCTTATGAATTTTAGGCTGCTGAGCTCGAAAGACATGTTGAAACGTCCCTGTCGCATAACTTTTTTTAAAAAATTTTTTAAATGACCTCTTTTAGTAAAAAAGTTTAGTTTTCAATCCTTCGTTTCAATGTTGCCCACATTGCAAGTAAAGAAACATTTTCCACACATGACTGAGCATGTAAATCACATGACACATGCTTGGAATGCAGCCCGGGTAAGCCGAGTGTCTGCTACCGTTTCATTTGTGAATAGAGCAGCTGTGCTAAAGAGTCTCGCTTTAAAAAAACGACTGGCCGTGCTGTAAGGACATGGTTCCAGGACAGAAAAGTGCGGTTGCATAAAGCACTTGTCAGCGCAACAAAGATTTTTTTGCCTCCCCTTCATATAAAACGTGGGCTGATTTGAAAATGTTTATGAAGCAGTGAACAAGAAAAGTGAAGAATTTCAATACTTGAGACAGATGTTTTCCAAAATAACTGATGCTAAGATGAAAGAAGGATTTTTTTTTTTGATCCAGAAATAAAATAGGTCATCAACGACAGGCAGATTGAAGAACTTCTAGTGGAGTCGGAGAGACTTGCATGGAAGGCATTCAGAATTTGTTTATGAAAATCATCTTGGGGACTATAGAGCATCCAGCTGGATGACTAAATCCTGCATACAAAATATACATGAGCTTCAGCGTGTCACTAAATATTCATTTTCTTCACATTCTAAGTCCCACTATAGACTAGATGACATATTAGAATGAGTCTATTAATGTAAAGGTCTGACCAATCACGTTAGAGAATTCACCAGCGCTGTGACATAATTATTAGTATGAAATAATAAGACTATAAAGCCTATTTCTAGACATGTTTTACTCATTTAATATTGTTTTGATGTAATGGTGGGTAATTTTCCTGAACTAACTTTAAATATAAATCGGATAATAATCTATTATGTAAATATGTCTATATTTAAGACATTTCTGCTCATTAAAATATTATTATTTGCAGTGTATAGGATTAAAGGACACCTAAAGGCCTTCATAATGACTACACAACCCTGCATAACATTTTTATGAAGTATTGCTTGACGGAAGCGTTATGTAATTCTGGTATGTCTAAGTCATACGATGGCCGTGATGTGTTATAGCTTGCTCAGTGATGGTAACTAGAAAGTTGAAGAAAAAAATTGATCTTTTGTTTCTGTTGTCATGACGCGTTCTATCATGACACAACCTTATGTCAACAGCAATCTGGACAGAGGTGTTACATCAGTGTAGATGACAAACAATCTTTATGACAGTTGGAATAATCCTTCATAAAAGTTGTATGTAGGATTCTGTCAGTTCTGAATTATTACACATGCAGTTATATATAGATTTTAATGTGTATTAAAACATTTAAGACCAATTCTGCACTAAAACCGCAGACCCGCCAGTATCGTGATCCTCCATTTTACGAAACCAAGCCATACATTACCATCCCTAAACGTCTCATGATTCCTTCTTCGCAGATAATGGACCTGAGTAAGAAGCTGCTGGGTCAGTCAGTGTTTGAGAAGCTGATGAAAATGACATTCTACGGTCAGTTTGTGGCAGGAGAGGATCACCAGTCCATCAAACCCCTGATTCAGAAGAACAGGGCCTTCGGAGTGGGAGCCGTGCTGGACTACAGCGTGGAGGAAGACCTCACGAAGGAAGAGGCTGAGACAAAAGAAATGGAGTAAGTGATTGCAGTCCAATAGTTACATTAATATCTATGCAGGGAAAGTTACACATATTCAGAATTGGGTTATGCACAAGCTTTTCGGATTATTATGTTGCATTCCACTTACCTTGGAATTAGTAGAATTATCATTTTTGATCTCCGTGCATTTGAGATACAAAATGGGGAAAAAAAACGTGGATGCCTCCATGTGTGTCTTTTGTTAGTAACAAGCTAGCCAGCTAACTGTGATGAATGATCAATCAGTGAACTTTAAAGTCAATGTTATAGATTTAACAAGCAAATATGTCTGAAGGTTGATTGATCTAAAGCAAATATTTGTGTATGCATCACTCTTTGTTTATTTCTGATGCTGTGAGCGGCCATGTTGATTTGACGTCATTCCCTGAACAGGGAGGAACTCGTAGTTGAAAAGTCTACCCCAAGTAGGAA
This sequence comes from Pangasius djambal, assembly GCA_022985145.1. Lineage (NCBI taxonomy): Eukaryota > Metazoa > Chordata > Actinopteri > Siluriformes > Pangasiidae > Pangasius > Pangasius djambal. The sequence goes on from CM040998.1 coordinate 15,109,440, forward strand.
TTTTGTGTTGAGGGGCCGTTTTCTTTAGCTTTTCCTGGTCGGAGGTTGGGAATTACAAGTTAAGACCTCTAGTCAAATTAAAATCACCTGTGTGCACTTCACATCTCTGAGGTTGCTAGATTTTTCTTGAATAGAAAGCTTTAATTGACTGAGGGGTTTTTCAGTAGCACCCAGCCCAAGGTGATCTCAGTGCAAGTGAAGGAGGCCATCATTAGGCTGAAAAAACAGCATAAATCTATAAGAGAGATAGCAAAAACCTTAGGTATGCCCAAATCAACAGTTGGGTACATTATTAAAAAGAAAGAACGCACTGGTGAGCTCAACAACATCGAAAGGCCAGGAAGACCACGGAAGACAACTAAAGTGGATGATCGCAGAATCCTTTCCTTAGTGAAGAAAAACCCCTTCACAACATCACCAGAAGTCAAGAATACTCTGGAGAAGGTAGGTGTATCATTGTCAAAATCTACAATCAAGAGACGCCTTCATGAATGTAAATACAGAGGGTTTACAACAAGGTGCAAACCACTGGTAACATTCAAGAACAGGAAAGCCAGATTAGACTTTGCCAGAAAACATCTAAAAAAAGCCTCCCATGTTCTGGAATAAGATTCTTTAGACTGGTGAAACCAAGATTAACTTGTACCAGAATGATGGGAAGAGAAAAGTATGGTGAAAGAAAGGAACAGCTCATGATCCAAAGTATACCACATCATGTGTCAAACATGGTGGAGGAAGTGTTATGGCATGGGCATGTATGGCTGCCAATGGAACGGGCTCACTGGTGTTTACTGATGAGAGTTTACTGACTGCTGACGGAAGTAGCAAGATGAATTCTGAGGTGTATAGGGCTATACTCTCTGCTCACATTCAGCCAAATGCTACAAAACTGATAGGACGCTGCTTCACAGTGCAGGTGGATAATGACCCTAAACATACTGCGAAAGCAACTCAAGACTTTTTGAAGGCAAAGAAATGGAATATTCTTCAACGGACAAGTCAGTCGCCTGATCTCAACCCAATAGAGCTGCTTTTCACTTACTGAAGACAAGACTGAAGGCAGAAAGACCCACAAACAAGCAGCAACTGAAGCTGGCTGCAGTGAAGGCCTGGCAAAGCATCTCCAGGGAGGAAACTCAGAATTTGAGTTTTGAGAACATGGACTTAAAATTATGGTTATATTTACAATTATGTCACTTTGTCCAAATACCTTTGAGCCCCTGAAAATTGAGGTACTTTGCTTAAAATGGCTGCAATTCCTAAATGGTAAATGCCATATTTTTGTGGAACCTCTTAAAATAAAGCTGAAAGTTTATACTTCGATCACATCTTGATTGTTTTATTTCAAATCCATTGTGGTGGTGTATAAAGGCAAAATCACAAAAACTATATTAATATTATTTATATATATATATATATATATATATAGCCTTTAAGAATGCCTTTGACAAAAGAAGAACAGTATTGGGAAGCTGTCACATGGTTGTGATGGACATGTGATTACTTGCATAACACCAGATGTGCTAATACAAGTTCATCCTGAGTGGGAGAGACGACTCCGTGTGAGTTTACAAAGAAATGGCAATCACGTAGAGGAGGTTTTGTACATAAAGTTACATTTTGCTAAAAAGTGTTAATTTCACCTATGTATGGAGACTTTTGGGACACCCTGTACTTTCATGGTCAAGTAAAAATAAACAGCGACAAGCACAACAGGACACAACAGATTTGGGGTGAACTGAAACATGCTCGTCTGCTACATTTGACTTGCAAAAGCACTTCAGAAACACACCCAGTATAGCTCTGCTTTTACTCCACAAACATTGGAAATACGAGTTACATTTATATAATTTAACAAGGCGAAGGAGCAAACATGGAACACCTAGTAACGTTGTTAAAAATAGAAATGTCATAAATGTCAACTGCAATGTTACTCGTTGCTGTAACGGAGTTGACTAGTGTTATAAAAGTACTACTGTTCCCAGCAATACTCTCAAAAAAGAGAAAACAAAATTTGTTAAACTATCAGGTATTTTTTTTTTTTTCCCTCCCATGTTTTTGTTCTATTTTTTTGCTGTCAAATTGTGTCTTGTTTTTGATATTGCCATTTTCTTTTCTGTTTTTTTTTTTTTTTACATTTATTTTATTATTTATTTTATACTTTCTCTTTCTTTTGTTTCCTTCTCTTTTCTTCTCTCATTCTCTTAAATTTAGTTCTATAATAGTGCATCAAAATGTATCATAGTACATTTTTACAAAGTACATTTTAAATTATAAAAAATAATGACAAATAATTAAAAAATATTTGAATTTTTTTTTTTTTTTAAACGTCAGGTATGAAGTATTATTTGTGCTTGTGTATAATTAAAAACTGAATAGGACTGGACGAGTTTACAATATAATAATCGATAAATGATGTCACAGTATGTTCTGAGATATCGTGGATATTGTGATCTTTTTATTTGCCTTGTTAGCCTCAGTCACATGTCCATCATGTTCCGTCACAGCATTTTTGAGGTCTTTGAGTGAGAGAGATTGAGGTTAGTTCTTGAAGCAGCCTGCAGGACACAAAAGGTTTATGAGCAGTTCAGGTTGGATATACGCCGATATACGGCTTTACATAATTCGCCAACGTCCCGCAGGTGTCCCACTGAACAATTTTCATGCTGGAGTAGCACTCGCGTCTCAGAAGCAATGAAACCAGAGTGTGAAAATTGCGTCTGAGAATCGGGGTGCAGTTTGTTCGAGTGTTAACAGTTAACACTGCCTCCAAAGTGCACATCTGCTCCAAATGTTCTAACACTTCACTATATGATAATTCTCAGCATGCGTGTGTGTGTGTGTGTGGGGAGTCCTTATAGCAGCAGACAGCAGTTATGGGCCATTATGAAGTTTCCTCAATGTTTTTGAGTGCACCCAAACACCATTACACACCAGTAAGGCTGGAAGCGCTGAAGGGTAATCTGCAGAGGGATGAGTGGGTGCTTGGAGCGTGTTTCAGATGATCTGAGGCTATCGGACAGGCTGTAACACTATCCTCAGAACAAAAACAGACAGGCTTACAAATTAGGACTCACAGCTGGAGAGCTGGAGGAGTAAATAAAGAACCGACACCTGATTGGTCAGGCTAGTCAAGGCCCATTGTGCTTGATTGGCTGGCACACACACTTCAGAAATTCTGTAACACGGTGCGCACAAGGGAGCCTCTGAGTGAAAAGGGGTTCAGTATCTGCTTTCATTTCCGGGAAGTTTCTGCTTCCTTCCTGCTGTTCCTTCTGACACAAGAACACAGCACTATTCCTAACATTCACTGTGTCTGTGGCGGTATAACATTATCGGCGCATTAATGTTCAGACACATCTGAATACTAGATCTCTAAATTGATTGAATTCGACAGCCCTTGAAGGTTATAGACCAGAGATAACAATATATAATGTACAGCCATGTCATACTTAACGATGCCATCATGTAATGGTGTATAAATGTTATCCCATTCCAGCTGTAATTTCTTTTCTTTAATAATAATTGAAAAATTATGGTAACACCATTTTTTTCAAGGTCTTCTGGAAACACACCGAGAGAGAAAATGCATCCCTAGAGATATGCAGGAACAGCCGAATTAGACATCGTGTGAAGTCATTGTGTGACATTACCGGAGCAGACCTGTAGAAGGCGCTCGTCCGCCACCGTGCCGTGTCGTCAGCCGCTTGAAATGGAGCGTTTATTGGAAATGCTTTTTACGACCACAGAAGACCCAAGCTGGCCATTGGCTAATAAAAGCTAATTTATGTTCATCATGTGTGTGTGTGTTTTAGAGTCTCGGCCTCGATCAGTATTGCATTACTGTCCACCCCGGCGGACTGGGTAACGATGTTACACGGAAGTGAGTGCTCAGCTTTTCAGAGTGCAATATCCAGAGGATGGAGGATGTGGCATCAGAGAATGAGTTGGCATCCAGTATGCAGGCGTTTGTGCTGGTCATTCTGAGAGGAGGTGGAAATTCCACCTCTGCCTTGCAATATTATGAATTATGGGCCAGCTTTTTAGGATTTCTGTTATAAATATGATTAGGAGTCATGATAGCATGATATCAAGTACGATGAGTACTCATGAGCTTGTTCTTTTTGTATTAATGATACTATAGCCGAAAATCCCATTTACTCAATGTTCCACTTGTAGTCAATCAGCCAAGACGTGTTTATGGCTTTAGTTTTGCAGCTAACAGCAATAATGTGAGTTTCACTTCAGATATCTTCCATATAATCATCATATTCTTGCTTTAAATGACAATTCAATCATATTAGATCAAAATATTGCTCTTTTAACCGCTTTTAATGCTGCCATTTTTTCAGTTGTGTTTGATTATAATATGACATACCACAGCGCCGTTGAATTCTCGAATCTGATTGGTCAGGAGCTGTTGATTTAATTTTGTCATGTTAATGTAATATCCGAATACGTGTCGTTTCTATAGTAACAGCATACTTGTATGGAGGACGCCCCCGTAATCTAAACCTAATAATAAAGGAATTAATAGAAAAATGTATAATTGTGGACACGGTGAATTTTTCTGTAAGGAGATGTTTATTTAACGTTTATGGAAGGAGTCTCCAGTGTCAGAACTTTGAAACAGTCATCCAAAGTTTTTCGGTTTTATTAACTTCGAGAGAGAAGAAAAGCGAGGCTTGGTTGAGCGAACGAGTGCTTATAGCTGCTATAATGTAAGTGATAACAAGAACTAACCTGTTTCGCAGAAGTTTCATAGCTATAAACAGATCGAACGTACAGATGTACACTTCATTACCGACATCGTCTTCTCTTCGTTCTGCTTTGGCCGGGCATTTCCACCAACTATGATCGATCACGGCACCTCATGCTGTGGTGCAGGGGATGATGTGATATGATCGTGGACTTGTGGGTTTTGTAGTTTTTAAGCCCTGCTTGAACGGAGGAAGCTTCGAAAATAGTGATTTACGTTCGGGCACAGGTTTTGAAATGGGACGAGAATGAGAGCGGGGCAGGAAGATATAGAAAACCAGCGTGATCAAACAGGTGAGAAACAGGTTACCATGACAACCCTGCTTCAAAAACGAATTACCCACAGGGGAAGCAGGGTGTTTTGTGAGGCAGGGAGTGATGCATTCTGTTATTTGTACAAATATTTTCTCAAAAGACAGCATCAGAATTCTTTTTTTTTGATACCGCCCCACCCCGTTGATCTGCGTTAGATCTTCACACAGCAAAATGTAGACTGCAGGGCGTCTGTTAGGTCTGACTGCCTCACTAGATTTAGTCATAATAATAAATTCTGTATTATAGTCAACATTTTTGGAACATTTCAGAACATTGGCGGTGAGTGTCAGGGAAAGTGTGCTGCATTAGTTTTTGGCATGAAGCCCATTAGCTCTGTGAAATACAAATGAAATGGAAATGGCTGCACTGATCATTTGGTGCAGTAGGTGTTAGATTGCCAGAGTACCAATTAACGTTTCACAATCTTTTCACAATCCAAAAGTTAATTACTGGCCATTATTAACACCAAAACTCACCATAAAGTCGCTTTATCCTGAAGTTTTGTGCTATTATCATTTCTTTTTGGTCATTTTCTTTCTGATATTGTTAGAACTAGCAAGACGATGTAATTATTTTTCTTTGTTTGTCTTTCTTTTGTCAGATCATGCGTGTCAGTGTCAGAAAAAGAAAACCCTGGTGAGTATGTCTCCTCATGTGACCTAGATAAGGTGATAATATAAGCGTACTAGAGTATTTTTAAGGTTTTAAGGATGTGTCCTGATTTACTAAGATTACAAATGAAGAGCGCTTATTCTTATTTACGAAGAGTAATGAAGTTGTTGGTTTTTTTCTTCATCTGCTAATAGTTCTCAATAGCAGGAGTCAGTTTGGATCTCGAAGAAAATCCCAGAAACTGAAACTGATCCTTGCCACATACAGAAGTGTGCATCACAGATAACACTGTATTCATAACGTTGTTATACGTAGTTTTGATAAAAGATCTCATTATTAAAACGTGATAAATGGTAAAGTAAATGGATTTTTTTTTTTTCCTCCTGCTGACAGAAACGGGCTTCCTTAAATTGAATATATATTTTCCATTTTGCGCCTTAGGATAAAAATGCCTTAAATTGAATTTCCATAAGCAAAATATGTTCAAAATGGATAAGACCTGCTATTTTACTCGTGAGAAAGACCGAGCTTGCATATTTAGCTGTGCGTGTTCAAAACAAGTTAGCATTAACGTGATCAAAGCACGTGCAGTAGAATCGTGCAACGGTACACGTCACTGCCTCAGTACCCCAGCGATCTGGGTTCAGTCTGCACCGGGGAGTGATTTTATTCAGGGTTTTGAAAATGCACAATCGGATCACGTTGGATGTAAAAACAGATCGTGTTAATTTATCGCAATTCATTCACGTGCAGCCAGCGTACGCAACTGAATTATTTGCTGGACCGCCTAGCAGGCCAGCCCAGAAGAGGCATTTTCGCTCACTCACTAAACTGAAATGCGCATGTGCAAGGAGTCTAGCTAGCCAAATTGCAATCTAGCTACCATTAGCTAGCAAGCAGTGAACGACACCAGGGACATTCTGTGATATACAAAACTAAAGCAAAGCTAAGCTTGCATAGTTTGCTTAAATACGCAAACCTTAACTGAAGTAACGTAGGGCCTAGGACTAAAACGCTCGGAATGCGTCCAAGTTTAAAAAAGAAAGAACACCCCCAAAAAAAAAAAAAAAAAAACAACCCAGAATTAAAACAAATAAAAAAAGGAAAGGTTCAGCAATTTCAGAAAAGCTACAAAAAAGCTAGTCGAAACTTAAAATTAACCTTTTAAAAAATATTTATTTATGTATTTATTTACTTGCTAATGTTTTCTTTTCAGACCAGAAAGCTTTAAAAAAAAAAAAAAAAAGCTGAGGGGTAAATTAAATCTAAAATTGAAACTTTTATTTCCTTCCTTCCTTCCTTCCAATTTTCAATGCAGAAAGCTTTCAAAAAGCTTTCAAAATTAGAAAAAAAAAAAAAAGTCAGCATTTTCAGAAAAAAAAAAATAAATAAATAAAAAATCCCACTTGGGGTAAATTAACCCCACAGAGATGGAGGAGCAGAGCGCTGATGGGAAAATGAATCATGTTAGTGAGTGAGTGTGAGGCACTTTACAACATGTTAAATCAGAGATATCGTAATGCCGCAGTTTGGCACTAAATTGGACGATTACGGAGTTTATCCAGTGAGTGTTGTGTTTTCTTACGGCTCAGCGTGAACACAGCCTGATACTGATATCACACACAGCCACAGTATTCAAAAGAGCCCTCTGTCAGTCTCCGAGGCTTTTATTCAGTGCTGTGATCATGCCGTCATGGATTAGAACGAATAAATGAATACAACTCGTCGCTCCATCAAATGAATTCAGTTTTCTTACAGCGTTGGAAAGAGAAAAGTTTCAGCTGTCTAGTAGCATTTTTCACCCCCCCCCCCCCCAAATATTATAGGAAATGTTTTATTTAAATGTTGACAGTCATCGTACGTTATTTAGATAAAAATTACTCTAAAGCCTGAAGATTTTTAGACAGTATTGAAAACACAACGTGGCATTTCAGTCCACAGGATAATACAAACGTATGTATGTGTGTAACTCCATTTGTACCACAACACTGGCGAGCTCTCTAATCTGATTGGTCCGAAGGTGTTGATTTAATGTTCTGTAACACTGACGGTAGTGACAGTAGTGAATAGGTTTGTATTAACACATTCAGTCTGATATACTATCGTTTCTATAACAACAACTTGAACATTTATGGAAGGAGTCTCCAGTCTCAAGTGCTTTGTAACAGTAAAGCTGTAACTAAGTTTTCTGGCACCTGACTTTTTCTTGTCTTGTCAACGTATCAAGAATACAGTGAGGCTGGTGAGGGAACGACTGTTTATAGCTGCTAGAGCATAAGCGATAACAGGCCGTGCCACAACATTAAATGTAACTAAAATTGGATAAAAGTATGGCGTTGTTCATTGTTGTGGTAAAAGAGGAATAAAACACTTGCTGTTAACATGCTGTTAAAGAAAATAGCCAAGTTCCTTTAACTTCACTTCAGTCATTGATTTATTTTCTATAATGGTACATCCCCAAGAGTTTTCCTTACTTGTGTAATAAGAATTTTTCTCCACGTAATTCTAAATCTAACTCTAACCTTGACCTCAGTAACCACAAAGAATGTGTGTGTGTGTGTGTGTGTGTGTGTGCGCGAGTGAGTATGCACCTGTGTTTTTTTTTTTGGATCGTTTTCCTTGATCGTCAGGACATCACTGATTGTCAGTTTGGTCCTAACAACTCACAAAAACACACACACACACACACACACACACATTTTGCTATCCTTGTGAGGACAATATATTTATCGACATAATTATTCCAGGCGCATAATTATTTAAATGCAGCTAATTAATGCTGTGCGTACACTTACACAATCCTTGTCCCGACTATCCTTGTGGGGACATCTGATACACACACACACACACACACACACAAGCACGTGTACGCACAATATGCCGTTATTGATTTAGCGAGACTGAGAGAGAAGATACTTTTGTACTCACAGCTGTTCACCCACAGTTTGTTGACACAACTTGTAATAAAAGATGAGCGGAGGCGGGAAAGCGAATCAGAGCGAGTGAGAGACGTGACACACAGCGCAACACTGCTTCCTCTCAAAAGTAGTAAACACACCATATTGTGATTGAGAGCCTCCAATCTAATTCAAAGATTCAACCATGAATTAAACTCAAGCCTTTGTAGCGCTTTCTCGGATCGGGAAATTACCCAAGATCCCGCATTTGGCTGATATTTTCACCTCCGCGTGAGTCATAACCTAAATAGATACTTAGGTATTTGATAAGACATTGTGCAAATCATACTGGGATATGTGGACGGGGCTTAAAATAGTGCAGATCAACGATTGTTCAGATATAGTAATCACTGAATCGTTCTGGGAAAAGAAACGGAAGTGATTTTCTGCAATAACGTTTTCTAATATGATGTTCGGATATAATAAATGCTATACAGTATTTGGTTCATATTGTTAAGATCTACTTTAATTGTGGATTGTGTGTCTGTTTTGGGATTTTAGGAGGGGATCATCGAGAGAGGAAGTTCACAGCCCATCGGAAGTTTGGCGATCGCAGGGACGGTGTAACGAGCGCTCGCACGTATTTCTACGCCGATGAAGTCAAATGTGACCAGCACATGGAAACTTTTCTTAGGTGCATCAAGGCGTCAGGTGAGAAATTAAACGAAATGATTAGTTAAAAAGTCGTTAGTTTGTCATCTGTATATCCCTGTTTTCTGACCTACATGCTGCAATGAACAACCTTCACGTACCACGGCCAAAACAAAATGAAGGCAAGATGACAAACATTGACGTTAATGGAAAAGGCGTATGAATTCTGGAATTCTAATCTAATGTTGCATTTCCACATGCACTGTACAGACAAAAGTATGTGGACACTTGACCATCACACCATGAGCTTGTTGGACATCCGACTCCAAATCCATGGGCATTAATATGGAGTTGGAACCCTCTTTGCAGCTGTGATTAGCCACAATAGGCTCTGTGCAGCCACTCGAGACTCATCAAAACATGTCTTCATGGAGCTCGCTTTCTGCATAGAGGCATTGTCATGCAGGAACAGGAAAGAGTCTTCCCCAAACTTCTGAGAAACGTATGCAGGCATACAGTTGTCCAAAATGTCTTTGTATGCTGTAACGTTTAACATTACTCTTCACTGGAACTAAGCAGCCCAAATTCTGGAAAACAGCCCCAGACCATTATGCCTGCTCCACCAAACTTTGCTGTTGGCACTGTGCATTCCAGTCGGTAGGGTTCTCCTGAAAAACCTAAATTGGTCTATCAGACTGACAGATAGTGATGCGTGATCATCACTCCAGAGAACATGTTTCCACTGCTCCAGAGTCCAGTGGTGGTGCTTTACACCACTCCAGCAGATGCTCGGCATTGTGTGTAGTGATACTTAGGCTTGTATGCAGCTGCTCGGTCATGGAAACCCATTTCATGAAGCTCCTAACGCGCAGTTTTTGTGCTGAAGTTGAGGCAGTTTGGAACTCTGAAGTGATTGATGCAACCGAGGATAGGCCATTTTTATATGCTACACTCTAGCATATAAACACAGTAGCCCAGCCCGGCGTGTTTGCATGGTGTACTGCTTTATGGCTGACAGTTGACTGAGGCAGAAAGTTCGTGAACTGACTTTTGGCAAAGCTGGCATCCTGTGACAGTGCCACGTTTAGAGCTCTTCAGTATGACCCATTTTGATGCCACTGCTTTTTTTGCATGGCTATGAGCTTGATTTTATGCACCTGTTAGCAATATGTGTGTCTGCTTGACCTCGATCATTAGGAGGGGTGTCCACATACATTTGGCTATATTAGTGTATCAATTATGTCCCAATTTCATTCATTAATTTTCAGTATCTGCTTTATCCTTGTGAGGATGACGGTGGATCAGGAGCCTATCCGTCAAAAAGCTAGGTGTGAGGCAGGAATACACCTTGGATGAGACACCAGTCC
>CM040998.1:15123515-15172923 GCA_022985145.1 Pangasius djambal
AAGACACGACTGGTCAGTTATCCCAAATGTAGCCAAGACACGATCAGTCACTTACCCCAGATGTAGCCAAGACACGACTGGTCAGTTATCCCAAATGTAACCAAGACACGACTGGTCAGTTATCCCAAATGTAGCCAAGACACGATCAGTCACTCACCCCAAATGTAGCCAAGACACGATCAGTCACTCACCCCAAATGTAGCCAAGACACGACTGGTCAGTTATCCCAAATGTAGCCAAGACACGATCAGTCACTTACCCCAGATGTAGCCAAGACACACTTGGTCACTACATCTAAATGTAGCATGATTATCCATAGTCCCCTAAAGGTGGCCAAGACACTATTGGCCACGTCTCGCAAATGTAGCCAAGACATGACTGGTCACTTCCCCCACATGTAGCCAAGACATGATCGGCCATTCTCCCCCAGTGTAGCCAGGATATGATTGTTACTTGCCCCAAACATAACCAAGATTCGATTGTACACCCACCCCAGCCATAGTCAATACATGATTGTCCACTTCCCCTATATGTTGCCAAGACATGATCGTCCACGTCTCCCAAATGTAGCTGAGACGTTATTGTCCACGTATCCCAAATGCTCCGTTGACTACAATGTGCTGTCATTTTTAAATAAACGTGACTCAGCCTCATACTGAACCCATTTTATCTTTTTCCCCGTTTGAATAGACGGGCCACCTGGAGCCTCTGCTAAAGAAATTCACTGAGGAAGAGGAGAAGCAGATGAAGAGGATGCTTCAGAGACTCGATGTACTTGCTAAAGTGAGTCTTGATGAAAGCGACACTCAAAGATACACACTTCCTTCATGCTCGCTGTGGGCCAGCAGGTCTGGTGGTCGTTCCACATTCAGAGCCTGACGTCTTTTCTGAGAAGTTAATGCGTAATGTTCAAATTGTGCATCGCGTTTATAAACAGTGACAGGCTTCCACCGGAAGGTCACAGCTTCAAGGTGCACTGTCTTTAAGGGTCAAACTGGGGTCAGCTATAGTCACCACTCTGCCTCCATGTATACAGAAAGACAGAGTGGCTTCTCTAAACAAGACTGCAGTCAGTTCAGCACTGGAGCTAAATTCAATTCACAAGATGAAATTAAATTATTTAAAAATGATTAAAAATGTAAAAGTTCCTCTGAAGACCTGAAACTGAACCGAATGAGCCGAAAAGGAATTGACCCCTAGCTCATCTCCAAACTTGGCTTGAGGGAGTCAATAAATATTAACACTTTTCACCTACTTACTTAACACTTATATAGTGTTAGAGTCAGATTGAGGCATTTCTTTTTTTTTTTTTTTTTTTTTTTTTTTTTTTTTTTTTTTTTTTTTTTTTTTTTTTTTTTTTTTTTTTTTTTTAAAGATGGTGCAGTTTGAAAAATTAGAACTGGCAAATATGAAGGAAAAATTGCAATAAATATTTTTGACAAAAAAATAATACAGTTGAATTTATAGTAAATTTATTATTTTTCAATTCATATATTTATTATTTAATATTTATATATTTAATATTCTAATTCATAATTATATTCATTATTTTTTATTCATCTCAACTTTGAAATTGGCTGGTAAAGTTTTTAAAAATATATTAGTTTCAAGCTTAAATTCATCTACATACAAAATATTTTTACTTGCAGTGTATGTAATGATTCCACTGATTATGATTATGATTATAATGATTATGATTATATTCATTGTCATATGATTATATGAGAGTAATTAGGAAAAATGTTTACAGTGACAACAATTAAATATTTTTCAAAATACCTTGATAATTCTGTAATTATAATTAGGAAAAATATGGGTAATACAAATGACCTTAATATGTTAAAGTTAAAAATAGCAATTAAAAATATGTAGATGGATTAAATAGCAGTGAATGTTACTGGTTTTGGTTAAAATCTCTGATCTGTTCACATTCACACCCCAAGTTAGTTTATGATTTAATTTGTTAACATGTTTTAAACATGCAGTGTTTAAAGCGCTCCAGTTTTGAAGCGTCTTGAGCAGAGTGTAATACTGAGTTTGCGTGTGGTGTGTGTGTGTGTGTGTGTGTGTAGCATGCGGTGGAGAACAGCGTGAGGCTGATGGTGGATGCAGAACAGACGTATTTCCAACCCGCCATCAGCCGCCTGACGTTGGAGATGCAGCGCATATTTAATCGAGACAAACCGGTCATCTTCAACACCTACCAGTGCTACCTGAAGGCGAGTCAGACTGACACACACACACACACACACACACACACACATGTATGCATAAACAAGCACACATTCAAGCGTTAAGGCACACGGATCATTCTACAATTTCACCTGAACTACTTTAATGGTGCATATAGACATAGGCAATCATGTGGTTCATTAGTTGATGAGCAGCTGCTCTTTTCTAGCTTCGATGTAGTTACCATAACTCCACTTTGCATCATTGCACTTGTTCTACAGAAACTGAAGTTTTATACACAGCTCTTGTCTCACACTTCATGTAGCTTTGAATTGTGGTATTCTAGGCATAGTATTTTGTTCCAAGCGTATAGAAATGGGATGACAAAAATAGTCTCGACTTGATGACAAACCAGCTGTTGTATTAAATGTGAGCACAGCTGTTTGCCTTTGCAGGAGGCCTACGAGAACGTGTGCGTAGATGTAGAGCTGTCGAGGAGAGAGGGCTGGTGTTTCGGCGCTAAGCTGGTACGGGGGGCGTACATGCACCAAGAGAGGAGCCGAGCTCAGGAGATCGGCTATGAAGATCCCATCAACCCGGACTACGAAGCCACAAGCCGGATGTACCACAGGTGTCATATTAGCATCATTTCTGAAACATGTTTTGCCCAATAAGATGTGGACATTGTATTAGAAACAATCAATGCATGTGTTGGATAGAAAAATGACTCTTTAATGAGCTTTTTAAATGTTTCATATTGCAGATTATATTGAAAAGTGAGTTAACTAGTAAATGTCACACTGTGTAGAATGATGTTAAACTGTTAAAGCCTAAACTGGTAAGCAGTTTACCAGACATGCTACATTTCTGCAGGTGTTTGGACTACGTGCTGGAGGAGATCAACAGGAACAGGAAAGCTAGTGTCATGGTGGCGTCACACAATATAGACACTGTGAAACACACGATCTGGAGGTAGGTTTGCAATCTCTCGTGCACACATTGGTATATTAGGGATGGACAAATCATTAGCCCAAGCACCTGGGGCAAGTGGATTATGTGTCCAAGCTATTGGCTTTTCGTTCACAGTTAGACAAGTAGGCCCAGCATGCTGTTTATATAACGCTCACCTAGTTTGACACCCATGATATCACCGCCCATCCCACAGTTATTTGACATCTGTAAAATGAACCGTGTTCCTTACAGCACGGCTTCCTTGCACAAGGAGCGCATTGTGACTCAAACAAAAATGCTCGTAATACAAAAGATACAAAAGCTTTACATGCCTATTAGTCTTATACAATATTTTTATATGGATTATTAAAAAGATTGTACACCTCGTTCAAGCAGATAGAAATTTCATTTGTATTTAGTCGGTTTAATTGAGATGTGTGTGTATATATGAGCATTTTTTTTATTCTCTGATCGAACGATCAGTCTGATTATTAACAGATTATTAGGCTGTATGGAAACATAGCTACTGTCCAGACTTTAATCTTACAGGCATGATTACATCAGTGACCCAGACCTGACAACCTTTACGCATTTTGCGCAGGAATCCCACACTTAACCATCGGAGTTATCACTCAAGCTGCCTTCATTTTTCCCCCTAATAAAAAAGGATAGATGAGCCAACTGACATGTGAGTCTAGAAGGATTGACAGTTGCGTAGGCGCTTTGCGCTCTCTGATATTAACTGACCCCCTGGACGCCCCATTCCCTTCCCCCAACCTCACATTATTCATCTCTCGTCTCCTCTCAATTTTCCGGCTTGAAATATCTGCTGACACCGTGCCTTTGCGTTCTGTCAAAGTAAATAGAGAATGTTTCAAAATCTATCAGTGTATGTTCGACTAGGCTAACATTACACACGCATCTAGTTAACATTAGTTATCTATATTAAATATATAATATAATAAATTTTATTATGGATGCCAGCGAATAATCTCAGCAGAGGTTTTTAGATTAAATAGGCCTAGAAGGAGGTGTCAGATCTAACATATAACAAATCATTTCCAGTGCTAGCGATGAATGGAAAGTGAATGGAATGGAAATCTCTAACACCCAGAAAGATATCTCTGCCCATGTCATGTCTAGGCAACAATAAAAACATAATGCACTTTAAGTCCTTTATTAGACTTCCAGAAATGTTGGTTTGAAACAGTTGGTTTGAACGCTTGAACACTTCATGAAGCGTCATCTCACCATCACTACTATAGATATTTCAACACCGCATCAGAGATATCTTGTGTGCTGTTTAGTCCATTTTAACGCCGTGCCTGCACAGATTGCTCAAATCTGTCCGATCCGACCACACACTGAAATCAGGAGCATCTGTGCGTGCTTCCCATGGTCTTTTTTTTTGGAAAATTCAGGAAGTTTCCCTTCTCCTGATGACCAAGTAGGACCAAAGAGTATACAGTCATTTCCTTTACACGTAATATACTGTAGATATGGTGGAACGCATGCTCTGGAGGTAGGACACACACACACACACACACACACACACACACTCTCTCACGTTGACTTAGCACCAGATTTGTAATGGGGTGGAAACGTAATAAATGGAATGTTGACCTGACCCCAGTACAGAATGATGCGCTCCACTACACACGCGCACACTCTCGCACACACTTCTACACTCCTCTCTAACACTCTCCCTCTCACTCAGGGCGAAGTAGTTAAGCCCGAGTCTTAGCAATCAGATCCGACAATCCATCACCCGCAGCAGCTATTAGATCAAACAATTTCCAAAATAAGGCCAGTGATTGATGCTCCCCGGTGAGGGAGTTATAGTCCGTAGGAAAAAATGCTGCCAAGTAATCTTATTAAACATGGCGCCATCATTCCTTTAGGGTTCCACTCCATTTACCAGAGCACATGTCAGTGACAAAGTCAGAAGTGTTTACAAAAAACCTGATAAAGGCTGCCACTCGTGTGTGCAGTAAAATGGGCATTAGTCATTCGAGTTACGAGAACAGATGACGCCTCGTGAGTCCAGCAGCGTTAATACGTGTAATAGGCTCATTCCACTGTTTGTTTTTGCTCCCTAATTATATTACATGCTGATTATTTTTCCTAGGATGAATGAAATGGGACTTGCACCAACTGACAAGAAGGTGTATTTTGGTCAGCTGCTCGGGATGTGTGACCAGATCAGCTTTCCATTAGGTATATACAAACAAACACAGATTCTTTATGAGTATGGCAACTTTAATCATGGCTTACATCATCACTTTTAAAGGGATAGTTCAGCAAAAAATCGAATCTACACAATTTTCTATTTCCTCCAATCGTATGCGATCAACCAAGACATGTTTGATGTACAGCTGTTGTCTAAGTGCTTCTGGAAGATCAGAGTCTTCTTAAGTATTGTGGTAGTAGTGCATAATATGTGTAAACACAATATAATAAATAATAAATACAAATAGTTATACAGTTAATATATACATGTATACAGCCTTTAATTGTGTAGTATTTAAGCCTTTAAGCTAAATGTCTGAATATACCATAGACACAAGGTCCATATTATTTGGATGTTATATTATGTCTAATAGATTATGAAAGGCCTTAAACTTCTTTCATCATCATGTTGGGCCCCTTTTTACTTTAAACCTCAGGCGATTCCCTACAATGCCACAATGCCGTACGACCGCTGATAGTGGTGCAATGGGATGCAGTGGACTCAGCGGAGTCCTTTAGTCTGTACACTTTGCTCAAATGGAGCAGCTTCCAGAGCTTCAGTTTTCATGCTAATACCGCCAAAGCCACCGCTCTTTAGATCGCTAACTAGCTGACCAACTTCTCCACTACGTCTACGCTGGATTTCTCATTAATATGATGTTGGTTGAATGTCTCTGGATAATGAAAAAGGATAGAAGCTTGTGCCCTTTTGTGTTTGAGTTAGCAGCAAAACAGCAAAAGTGATCGTTATCACTTGTGTTTGAGACGAAACCTGCACTAGCAATAACAATGCCTTCCTGTGACATCAGCGCATCACACAACCTCTAATTTACAGAATCACCAAACACATCACATATATTTCAATATAAAGATATTTAATGTCTTTTAGGGTGGAAGTTTCCTTTCTGTGTAACTCTTAAGCCAGGCTTCACACACATGCTCTTGACCTTGAAGGTTAATTTGGAAAAGTTTTGGACAGTCGACTAAAAGCTGATGTATTATGTGTGTGTTTGTGTGTGTGTGTGTTTTTAGGTCAAGCAGGCTTCCCGGTGTACAAGTACGTACCGTACGGCCCGGTGAACGAGGTGATCCCGTACCTGTCTCGGCGTGCTCAGGAGAACCGAGGCATGATGAAGGGAGCAAAGATGGAGCGAGATCTACTGTGGAAAGAGCTTGTACGCAGACTCACCAGTGGAGAACTGTTCTACACACCCTCTCTGTAAAAGACATGCACTCGTGTTGCACTTTACATAGGAAACTTCCTCCGTCTTTGCCTTTCCAAGTTAGACACCTACAGAGCTACTGAATAAACTTCAGCATCTCAGGGGATTTAGACACGTCTGTTTTTCTTTACCTCCTCCCTATCCTGACTTATTTTCTCCACTTTACAGAGAGAACAGGACCATAAATTCTGTCTAAGGAAAAAAAAAAACAATATACACAAACCACGATACTGTATCAGGAGTTTTTATTTTTCATAATTTTTAAGACTTATGGAAATGGAATATTTTTATTTAGTTCTTATTATTTAGGAAAATAATCAACAATGGAGCAGTGTTATGAAGCGCAGTCGCTGATATTTTCCAAAAATATCCTGAAGGTGTTTTCTCACACCACAACAATTTGTCAACAATTTCATTTTATTATTTATAAAATAATGACATTTTATCCATATATAGTTATATTTTATGTTGTGGAATGTCCATGAAACAAGTTACTTCCTGTTATCAGTTATGTTACAGCAGTTTAAAAAAACAGTCATTACCTCTTCAGCATAGTCACATGGAGCATGTCATGTAACTATGCACTGACACTGGAGACTCCTTCCAAAACATGTTCAATAAACATCTCCTTACAGAAAACTGCACCATATAGTTGTCACTGTAGAAACAATAGCATATCAGAATGTTAAAATAATGAAATTATTGTCAGAAATAATGAAATGAAAATAATGAAATTACTACTGTTGTTATAAATTAATTAGTAACTTCTAACCAATCAGAATTGAGAATTCCCCAGCGCTGTGATGTAATGTAAACATATTTCCAAACGGTGCAGAGATGGAGAGGAGATGATCGTGGTGGTACACCTGTCTCCAAGGCTGCCATAATTCTTGGAGTAGCATGCCTACCGTAAGCACTCTAACAAACTCTTTACAATTTGGCCAAAATTGCTCTGTTGAGCTACTAGTGGGAAAATTCCAGAAAATATGGTATTGGAGACTTCCAAATAAAAAACAAACAAACAAAACAACAGTTAAGTACAGTTTTTGAAGATATACACTTCTCAGTTGCTCCCTCTCATCATCCTCCATCTTCCCTCAAGTGAGTTCTTGTTCTTCCCATCTTTCCCAACCTCATGATCTCCCGCTTTCCCTCCTTCCTTCTTCTATCCTCCTCTCTCCTCGTTTCTGCCTCATTACTCTTTCCTGCTCCGCTCCCTCTCCCTCATCCATCTCTCCGGCACCTTTATGACGCAGAGAGGGCTCCCTAAAATGTCAGAGCACTCGAACGAGTTTTGCAGCTAACTTTTATATGCTGCCATCGTTCATCAAGTGCGACAACAATAATCCAAAAAAAAAAAAAAAAATCAGCACGACCTCGACGGCAATAAAGAAGCCTGTCAATATTATGTTGTTAATGGTGGTTTCAATTCGAGCATAACAGCGCACTGAGGTTCAGTACTGTATTGATCTACTCTACAGGCCAAACAGATGGAAGTATTTTACAATTAAGGCACTTTGTCAACATCCAACAGCCAAACAGCAAGTTTATTGACATCCACTTTAACTAAAGACATTTGTTCCAGAATATTTCTTTGGTGTTCAGTAATCTTCTCTAACACATCATTGATTATACATATGAAAATCATATACATATTTGTGTATTTCCTTTTCCTTTATATTGTGTAGGAGGTCTGACCAGGTTAATGAATAGGGCTGCAAAATCCTAGATTTTAAACACACTGTTGTCGCAGATATCTAATTCAAACCTGTATTGCTGTTTATCTTTTTTTAATCATATTTATACTTTTGCTCCAAAAGATTTGTTCTGTGGTGTAAATGGACTTATGATTGACATGACATCTGCTCTCTCCAGGACTATACGATGCACATTCTGATCAATTCTTAATGTTCGGATTAATGAGCCAATGATTGAATACCATTTGATACAATGTGATTCAAATCGTGCACAGATTTTAATTAGAAATTTCTTGAGGAGTGTGAGGACATTCTGTAGTCAGAGTGACCTCTACAGAAACCACGCCCCTGGGACTGACTGTTACAGAGGCCACACCTCCTTCACTGAGACAAGCACAAAGGTCACACCTACCTCACTGGGACCGACACAGAGTCCACACCTCCACTACCGAGACTGACAGTTACAGAGGCCACACCTTCTTCTCTGAGACTGATAAAGAAGCCACGCCTCTTCTGGGTGTAGAGGCCACGGCTCCTTCACCGAGGCAAGCTCAGGGGACACATCCGCTTTACTGGGACTGGTAGACACAGAGGCCGTACCTCCTTCACTGGGCCTGAAAGGTAGGGAGGTTACACCTCCGCTAAGGACAGACAGTTATATAGGCCACACCTCCTTCACTGAGTCAAGCAGAGAGGTCACACCTCCTTCACTGGGAGTGACAGAGGCTACATCTAGACAATTACAGGTCCCACTAACATGGAGTCCACACCCCTTTCACTTGACTGAAAGGTAGGGAGACAACACCTTCACTGCAATAATAGTTACAGAGGCCACGCCTTTATCACTGGGTCAAGCACAGAGCACAGGGACCTGACAGGGACCTAGACCACACATTTTTGCTGAGAATGACAGACACTAAAGGCCACGCCTTCTTCACCTTTTTTCAAATCGATGAAACTTTACAACACTGTTTAAATATTCTCTGAGTAAAAGACATTTTAAATCAACAAAGTACTAAAAGTGTCTCCGCTGTGGTTTGTGCGACAATAAAATGGCATATTTATTATCATATTATAGTGGACTGTATTCAGAGTGCAGAGCTTCATTAATATTCCAGACATAAACAGCTTGAAATATATATATATATATATATATATATATATATATATATATATTTGTGTTTAAAAGATTAAAAAAAAAAACAAATGTGCTTATAGAAGTTTGGTTGGAATAAAGCCTGGTCTGTTATCAGCAGCAGGATGAGAGGCTCTGGCCTGCAGTAAACAGCATTGTTTTATGTAATGGATGTACTTTTTTTTTTTTATCTCTTTCACAGGCTGTTATGTCTCTCATGCCAAGATGTGCTTAGCGGGCACTGCGAGTGTGTCGGAATGAGCTCAGTGTATTGGTGGGTTGTTGTAATGAATGCGGTGGTCAAAGTGGGCGAATGTGATATTTGTACGTCACCAAGACAAACTTCTTTTCAAGTTTTTCCTTTGTGCTCTTTTGCCACTGTAATTATTTTCTCTAGTTTCTTTGCAGCCTTATAATGATTAATTATGTTATGTAAGAAATAAAACTCGTGGGGGCATGCTGTTACTGTGTTACCACCTCAAAATTGATTCTTTTGATTCTTCAGCTGCACACAACTAAGTGTTTTATTCCTCTTATACAACAGCAATTTGCCAATGCTAACAATTAGATTTTTTTTATTGACTCGTTCCCTCACCAGCCTCTGCTGAAATTAATAAGACAAAAAAAAAAAAAAAAAAATCAGGTTGTCATGTTACCTAGAGTAGTCCATCTTGAAGATTTGAAGACTGCACAGAACAATGGACACATAGCTACCTTGGTTTAATATTTATCTATGAGCATTGATACTGTCTCATAACTGTTAGACAGTGGTGGATAAATCTGCACAAAATGTTGGAAAAAGTTAGTTAACATGCTGTCATTATACATTTATACATAACCATGACATGGACTAAGATCTTTAAAAGATTTGATATTTTACCAGATGTTTATTTTTCATCTGTAGTCACATGACGCATGGAATGTAATGGAGAATTTACTGTTAGCATTTCCACATAGGAGCATGATAATTATGCTAATATGATATATATTTTTTTCAAAGTCCATTTTACAAGAAAGGTCTCAGAATTTCTACCTTTTAACCTGGAGTGTCATCCATCAGGTGTTTTGCTCAACTGGTTAAAATATTAACCAATTTCACCAGGTACAGGGAAATTTCACCAGGTACAGGGAAATTGGTAGTCATTATATAAATGGAATACTAAAATAATAATATAATAACCTTTAGAAAAAATGAATCCGTGTTGTAATATCATGAATTTTATATTGTCATATGTGTCCTGGTAACATTCCCTACCACTATGCACGCATGTTCGTGTAGGCGGAAAAGCTAAATTTGTCTCCCGCCTCCATGACTGAGCTGTCCAGCATGAGGAAGACCTTTATGAGTCGCCTTCTCTCTGCTTACATCATGCCCATGGCTCCAATACATACAAGACAACAATACACCAATACAAAACACCAATTATCTCCTTTTCCCCTGGGTATTTAATTATGTAATTATAAAACCTAGGCTGTATTACAAATCGCAGTAATACCAATTCTGCCTGTTTGGTGCCCTGATTGATATAGGTAAATGCTCCGGACTGCTTATCAACCCTGAATGTGTGTGTTTTTGTAGGAATATGATATGATTGTATCAGTTTGTCATCATCAGAATTCCCCATGGCCTGAGCGTCATGCTCCTGACATTACACCTGAAGTACACTAATCACACGTACCTCAGGAACAGGTGTCAGGCGCAGGTTGCTATCAGAAGAAAATGTTCAATGTACATTTCTCCCTCTCTCTCTCACACACACACATACAGACACTCTCACATATGAGATGTATTACCTCATTGAATTAACCTTCAGCCTGCTACTGTTTCACTGCCAAAAGTGCTGCCAACAGTTTAATCTGTGAGAAAAATTCAGTTTGTTCTCACTAGATTTCTTTTGTTCTCGGGAAAAAAATGAGATGTTCAAATGCAACATCTTGTTCTTGCACATATATTCTTTGTATGTGCAAACTCAGAATTACACTGCTCTTACTTGAATTTGTTCATAAATGTATCCTACTAACAAGCTTTGTCAACACACTTGCAAAATCAAAGGGGTGCCAACATTTATGGTTTTAATGTGAATAACAGTCGCCCAGCAGAAAAGTTAAATCACTGAAGGAGAAAGGACGTGAGACCTGAAAGAATTTTGCGCCTTTGCTTCTGGTAGCAACTTTGACCTGTGAAGTCACAAGACTCTGTATTGTGAGCCAGTTGGAGCTGCTAATTATGAAGTAGCATGGTGGATGTGTGGATGTTAACCAATCAAAATAAGTAAGAATTTCAAATAAAATCATTACTACATTTCAATTGGCAAATCATTTTGTACCTCAGAATTGTATAGTTCAATTAAACAGTTGTAACATAGACCAAATAAATTGCCACTTTGGTAATGGCGTTGGTGTAGTTTATAGTCTAAGTGCATGTTTTTGAAAGCCTTGCGACTTCACTACCGTAAAACCTACTAGGTTAGTTAACTTGCCTATGTACATGTTTTCTAGATTGACATAACTTGTACCCATGGTTACATTTAGCTAGCTAATTTAATATGAACTAAGTTAGCTAACTACGCTGCCAATTTTGTTAGTAAGCTTTACAGGTAGCCATATTTATTGGTGTAGATGAAGAACGTTAAAGAGCAACCATATCTACTTATTGGCAGATGTTGGCTAGCTAATGTTCATCACACTCTCTTCACATATTGAAACCAGTATATTTGGCTAAAGTGCATAATAGTTCGTCCATGTGACTTAAATCACCGTTCAAGGAGATCCGTTCAAGTAGATCTGTTCAAGTAGATTGATTAAATACCATATATTACTCTTATGTACTATACATAACTTATTAGTAATAAATGTTGTAAGGCAGGTTATTTTTTTGGCCTTTTGTGGAACCAAGTGCAACAGTGAAACCAATTTTTCAAAAAAAAATAAATAAATAAAATACACCGAATGGTATGAAGAAGCGAAACTGGCACTGATTTCTTTCTAGCTCAGACTGCGGATTCGTACAGCCAATCAGTGAAAGGTGTGTCAGAGTTACACGACTCCTAGATTTGATCTCTGTTTAGGCTGATATTTCAATCAAAAAATGAGGTCATTATATCTGTAACAGTTTTGACTTGTTTAACGAATGAGTGCTTTTGCAGTAAATATCTGTATTCAAAGAAATGAAAATCTGAGCTAAAATGAATCTGGCTCACAGATAAAACTATTAAACTTTCTGTGCAGTAAAATAACACCCCTAACTCCATGACTGACAGATTGATGTGTGAGTGTGAAAATGGTAGCAAACCCTGCTGACAAAGTAACACTCAACAGCCTTCCTTCTGACTAGCATTGACAGAAGCGTTTTAAAAGGAATTCTCAAGAATTAATTACCTTTTTTTTTTCCTTTCGAGTTTCGACAGAGACTTGAGGCTACTCCTATAATTCGATTTTGCTCACTGGCCACCTCAGCCATTTCTGATAAGAACGCTCAAACAGTGAGTGTGAAAATCTGTTTTTCCCCTACACTCCTGTGTTCTTTTTCATTTATTATTCATCATGGAGTGTTTTCGACTGTGTGCCTCGATGGGTTCCTTTTTTCACTTTTAAAGAGATTGATTTTAAAGAGAGCCAATGCAGAACAGGTAAAGTGTTTAGTGAAAGAGAGAGAAAACAGCATGTGTGTGGACATGGCTATGTGACAAAGATGCTAATAGAGAAAATTTAGCACGTTTGAAGCAGCTCCTAATCTTCATGAAGCACTGGAGCCATAATATGTTAATTTACCTCGATTATAAAGTATATCCAGACTAGTGAACGTTTGTTTAGCTACATACAGTAACTGTCATTGCTAAGTTAGCTGACTAACAAGCAAACATTGTCTTCTACTGTACCAGTGCTAAACTTAGTAGCAAGCGGCAACTAGCATGTGAGCTTGCACGTTCAAATATCTTTTTGGAACACTGAGAAAAACTTTAGCTAGGGATTTTAATACAGTAACGATTTAGTTAAGAGATTTAAACATATACCTGCATTTTCTTTATTCGTCTCACGGTAAAGTCTTTTTGTTTTGTTTCATTGCACCTTGGATGCTCTCGTGTTCTGTCTGGCTAGTGCTAGCTCTGTTTGAAAGACAGGGAAATAAACTGCTGATACTGAATATGATACTGCTGTCAGAGTTTGTCATAAACAATTACATTTTGCTTCATGAGAAGCACTCGTCTTTTAAATCGAGTGCTTTTCCTTCATAATCTTTGCTTCACGAGAAGTGCTTTTCTGTCAGTCTTTAGAAATTTATTATGATTAGCCAAATAAATTGTCATTGTTAGCATAGCAGAGGCTGAGGGCAGTGAACCTGCTGTACACCACAGTCTCTGAGGCAGCTAATCTCTTGTTGATGTGGAAAATGACTTGTTTTTTTCTGCATGGCCCCATTTTTTAACCTGCTTTGCTCCAGCCTTCTCTCATTCAGCAGTGAACAGTGAATTGGCTAAAACAGGTCAGGCCTTTGTAACTGCAGCCTTTATTATCGACTGATCTAATGCTGTTTCACCCGCAGTGAGCCATGTCGATAGAAAGCCAGCACCAGGACCCCATGCTCTAACACGCTAACACACTCTTATGGGGGCGTTTGACAAATTGAAACAAACTGGGTGTGTGACTCTTAAAAAGGAACAACTAAAACCTAAAAGAAACTAAAACATTAAAAAATATGGTTTGAAATTGAGTTTTATTTATGACAGAAATGTTTTATATTTACCAAAATTAATAATTCATAATTTTCTTTTATAAATTATTTAATAATTAATCATTTTATATAATTTATTAAACATATACATGCTTTTTTTTTTTTTTTGCTGTAATGAGATTCTATCCAGACATTATCTTGAAAATGTTCATAAATAATTCTCCATAATAAAATGTACTTTTGGATTCTGTTGTATCGATATGGATTTTAAACATTTGTCGATAGAATTCTTTCTTTTTATCCTGAGTACAGTAAAATGTTGAAATTCATATCCATAGTAATCAGACATACACTACACTACAGACGCGGTGGATAGAGATAAGATTGAAAAACACAGGAGTATTTCTTTAATCCTCAAATATAACTTCATTAGGTTGTACCACATACATACATATGGTGTGTGTGTGTGTGTGTGTGTGTGTGTGTGTGTGTGTGTGTTCTCATAGGACTTATGGCTTATGGCTTAAGTGAAATCCGTCATAAAAGTAGTGATCTAATGCTTTCTAAATCTTCATTGATCGTATATAATCTCTATTTTCGAGTTCTCTAGATACATCTGCGCGCACACACACACACACACACACACACACACACACACACATATATCATGACTATGAGAATCAGTCAAACAGCTGAATCCCCCTTACTCATACCGCACACCTGTGGTCTTACACATGCACACACCCGGCCTGCACCAGAGTGTAGGAAATTGCAGTAAACATGGATGCACTGCAGCAGTGTGCCAGTAGAGGGCACTCCAGCTTTTCCTGCTTTTTACTGAAATAATGTAGTCCAGTTCTGGCAGGACTGGGCATGTGTTACAGGATCAGGATTAAGTTTGTAGGATGAATAGGAGAAATGTAGCACACAGCAATTCGATGTCACAGCGCTGTAATCCTAACACGCAACACAGAAATAAACATGGCTGTCACATGGCTAGATGAGCAAAGATCTGTCACATGCTATGTGTAACACGGGCGTCTCTCTGTTTCTCAGCCTTCCCTCACATTCTCTGTCTTATGCACACAAGCTATGGCCGTATTTTCATTTCCCTAACACAAATGCAAAAACACAAAGACACACAAATATTGGTATTTTCTAAACCATCGCTAGAGGCAGTAACCTGGCAAAGAGCAACATCATTGTAAAAAGAAAAATGGGCGGGGTTACAATTTACATTATCAAGAGGTGTGGTTAGATGTGTTATTAAAATAGCCAATCAACCACATGTATCATACCTCAGCAATTTGCCAACACTAACAATGTTTTATTTATTAAAGAATGACACAATGCAACATACACAAAACAAGTTACATTAGAGCGGCTATAAAAAGTCATTCCTTCACCAACCGCTCTTTTTTTTTTTTTTTTTTACGAAGAGAAAAATGCAGATTGTCATGTTGCCAAGATACTGCAAAGCATAAACTCTTCTGTTCCGAAGACTTTCCTTTTCTCAAAGCTTAAAGTTGCAGCTTTACTTCTGATTCTGAAAGCGCTGACACTGGAGACTCCTTCCAAGAATGCTAAATAAACGTCTCTTCAAAAATTATACATTTTCACTTGTTTACGTTCAAGCCTCTGTGTAAGTTGTTACTGGAAATGGATAAGTATTAGAGTGCATTAGAAAGTATTAGAACGAGCACATTGCCTTGCAGCCATGTGATATTATAGAAGATTAATCAACACCTTCTCACCAATCAGATTTGAGAAGTCAACAGTGCTGTGGTATATAGACAAAATAACAAAAGTGTGTTGTATTTCGTTCATATTTTATAATATTGTAGGGTGACATACCGGCATATTACATATTTACAAAACTAGGTTGTAAGAAATATGACAAACCTTTTAAGTTTTCTCTTTTTGATTTTAGATTTTAGACTAAAGCAAATAAAACATTACGCTGAATCACTTGACTTTGAATGACACGCCCCCTGGTACACTTGCTGGCCATGCAGATGTGTTCATTTCTGGCCACAAAAATAGCAGCTGGACAGGACCCTTGATACAAATCTGCTTGCGTCCAACAAAAATAGCAATATTAGTGTTACACCACTAAGGTACATTTGCGCCTTAATGGAAATAGAGCTATTACAGTCTTCATATTATATGTACTGTGTCCTAATATCCGGCCAAATGTTCTCAAGATAATAGCAATACATGACAATTTTAACATTGTGTGAACAGTTGTTGGGTTCTCATTAAGAAAAATGCAGCTGCTGTTTGAAAAGTTTGGTGTAGGTGGAACTACCCCAGTAAGATAATAATACAAGACTGTGTGTGTGTGTTTGTGTGTGTATACATAGTACAGGTATGGGCACAGGGGCAAATATGATGCATCCAAATTCTTCCCACCTTCCTGCAAGTCTTTCTTTCTGTCTTTGAGGTGATGGAGTTCGAGCTTATTTAAAAGGACAGACATCTGACGCATGGGAGTAAGCTTTTCTTCCTGTTATCTTTGACGAGAATAGAAAAAAAAACTTCAACAGTCGCACACATCCTTCTCTCAGGAGCTCAGTCTGTTAAAGGCAGCTCAAACAGCTTCATAAGCCGGAAGCGTTCTCCATTCCTGTATCCTATGTTCGCAGGCTCCATGTGAACTCTTCTAGATAAGCAGACGCAGTAATAGCCCAGGAGCGAGAACAGTCGTGCCTTTGGTCGAGACTGCGATTGGTGGTGGAGAAATTGATGGAATAGAAATGCAGGTGTACTGCATGTTTACCTGACCCCGGGTCAGGGCTGTGGGCGTACGCTGCACTCTCCTTCGGCTTACTGCTACCATCACTCAGCTCAGTGTTTCTGCACAAGAAGGTGAATCAGGCCAGAACAGAGACTCCATTAGATGCACCGCGGACAGGGCTGAGTGTGAGGGGTGATGCAAAAGAAGAAAAAAAAAAGACGAAAATAATCCCCTTAGAGACTTGTAACCTTTTTTCGCCATTCTCTTCAGTGCTGTGTTCAGGTGCTAATTGCAAGATCGATTAGAACTAGTAAATATAACTTCTTTCCATCCGGATGCCTTTTCAGTAAATTCTTATCGGACGGTCATTTAGAATCAACTGTAATAAAATACAACTGTGAAATATTATCTCTAAAGCATTCATAACCAGCAAGTTCATCACTTTTCACTGCCATAAAGGTTAAAGCTCGTGTTATACCTCATTGTTTCATTTGATGCATGTAAAGCTGAAGATACCTGATCAATCGGGTCAGGGATGCTCATCGTTTGGCACCTGGAGTGGAGACTTTCGGCAGGAAACTGTTTTATTTATTTCGAATTTGCACATGCTGTCTTTTAATTGTGTTCTGGTGTTGTGTGCATTATTATTTGATCACCTGTAATGGTGGTCAACAAATAAAATGTAGCGAAGTTGAATGGTTTATAAATGGTTTTAAAAAACTCTGATGATCTGATAATATGATTTAATTATACTGCAAAATGTAGCATTACAGTGAACCATATTCTCAAACATTTGAGAATTGGCAATTGGCAATTCCAGTTTTCAACACCATTTGAACATAGCATTAGTTAATTACATCATATCACTTATGTTGTCTATTATAGATATTCTAATCCATTAAATTTTGAAACGCTACATCTCACTGTATCAGGCGTTTCAGAAAATCGGATCTCAAGAGAACCTTTACAGCTTCGATTGAATGAAGGTGATGTCATTAAATGTGGACCAATTTCATATGAATTAATTTGTAAGAAATGATTTGAACAGTATGTCTAGCTAGCCAACTGGTTCATATGGGTTTTTCTAATGTAGAAAGATCAGCAAAACGGGCTGATGGTCTGGCAAGACTCACGGGATACTGAGTCAAATATGGGGAAAAACTCATACAGTTTCCTGATTTACCAACTACGTGTCGTCTTTTGGCATTTATTGATGCCTTGATGCAGTTACAAATTTATCTGCTATTATTACTAGTTTATCTGCTATTCACTCAGTTTCCCAGTTGTGCATAAAGATTAATGTAGTACCTAAAGCCTAGCACTGTGCAATATATTGAAAAAATGACTTTATCAAAGAAACATAAGGTGCAGCAACCTCTCCAATTTCTCTTTGAAATGTACCCATAGCTAAAACCCCTACAATAAAGATCAAATAAAACTGCACTGGGCAAACAAAATCGACGGATGATCCACTTCTCGCTCTCAGCATAACGTTTCCAGTGGTGCTAAAAACACTTTCCATCCGCAATGTGCCAAATCTTCAAATAAGACATAATCCCAATCGATCTTTAAATGTTCCTTTTATAGGATTTTACTTCACATTCCATCTGTGTCATCTGTCCGCATCTTGTGAGTTATTACCCAAATCAGTAATTACTCTCTCAGATATGCTGATATAATAGAGAGTAAGCTCTACATAGTCAGTTTACCACATAAATAGTCAGTTTACTATTACACTTTTCTACCACTAGGGTCTTGCATACGCATGGTCAGGAGTGTGAGGAAATATACGCACATCCTCACACATAAGCAAAACTTGATAAATCTCATTCAATGCATAGAAGTGTGCACACACACGGTTTACGGACAAAACTATGTATACGCACGGTTGATAAATAAGGCCCCAGGTACACAAGATATTTGCTACCTGTTTTCAATCATAGATGTGAGATGAACAGTGTTGCTGTGAACGCTAGCAAATATCAGATTAGCAAATATCAACAAAAGATTATACTGAGTATTAATAACCTGAACTGACTATATGAATTGGCCAGTCACTGATAACAACTTTATTAATCTAATAAGGTCCATATTATTAATAATAAGTAATTGGATTTAATGGTGCACCCCGTTTATTGTCAGTTTTTATCCAGTGTGCCCCAAAACCCCAATGAGTTCACCAGCCCTGAGCTACATTTTCAAGTATGCCCTGGTAGGACTGGTGGGTCCTTGTTTATCTCTCACTTTGACCACTGACTATAGACTACAATCAAAAGTACTTTATTTTATAACATGGGGTTGTGAATTCACCATCACTTTTGGGATTCAGGAAAATGCTCAGATATCAGATCATTCCCATAGAAATATGGTTGTGTTTATGCACATGAGGGTCACGTATGTCAAGTGTATTATGGGACAAAACTAGTCCAAACACAATCATGCATAACTCAGGCTTGGGCTGAATGTGTCTGAACTGTACATTTTGGTCCATATCACAAGCAAATGAGTTCATCACCATTTATTTGCCTGTATTTGGTCCACATTGGTAAAACATATTACCTGTTCAGTGTCCAGTGTAGATGCAATAAAAGCATATTTTTTTCAAAGCTATGAAAGATTCAAAGTTGTTTTCTCAGCATTAATCTTCAGTATAATGGAACATGTATGAGACAGAGAGGGACTGAGACTCTCATCTCATCTGTCTCCACAGTCATCTATAATCTTATCACTATCATCGGCCTACCACTCTATCAAAAAAAAAAAAAATAGATGACAGAAGCAGGGTTGTAGTCTGAATACGGGATTATAGGAGTTAGCGCCGTGCGCGTGTGTCTATGTCAAAATGTCAAACAGCATTTATAGCTTCATGCAAGACATGCTAACTTGTGAGCTGGTTTAGCAATTAGCAATTACTAATAGCATTTCTAATACATTTTTTAATTTGACTATGTATGCAGTGACCTTCTCAAGATTATTCTACAATCGGATGAAGGAAAGGAAAAGGAAAGCTTGGAATAGAAGGTACGTTTTCATTTGGGATTGAGAGACGTTTTGTCTGAAGTGCCTTGGTGAACCACCTCAAATGAACTTTTGAAGTCATCCATCAAGTGGGCGGGGTAGTAAGCAGGTGAAATGTGTCTGTGCAGACTGAATGAAAACATTCTTCAATGTGTAGATTTTTGGTGTCACCTCATCTGAGGAAGTGTAATAAATAGGCTATCTATGACCTTTAGACGTCTCCTAAAAAACTTTGTCCTAGCTGCAGAGTTGAAGCTCTTGCCAAATCCAGATTCCTTCATACGTCACTAATGACCAGTCTCTGCAGAAGCGAGTGGGCGTTTCTGCAAAGTGCCTTCTGCAAAGTGCTTTGTTGACCTTTTGCAAGGCTTCAGAAGCCTGTAGGAAGAGAGCATAAAATGATGATCTGCACCACCAGGGAGATATTTTCATCAAATACATTGATTCCATGTCAATAGATCTCCTAAAGCCCCATCAAGCCTTGGCCTGGGACAACTTCCCTGTGTGTCTTCCCATGACAGAAGTGAGCAAAGGATGGAGAAACTCTTGGAGCAACACCAGCAGGGATATAACTGAATACAAATACATTATTCAGAATGAACACATAATGTTCTCTAAACATATACAAGCACTTCAGGAGGGTTTGTTTTTGCAAGTTTGCCAGAAAGGTCCACAGGGCATCTGGTTGAGACTACAGGTTGATCCCATGGGATGATCTCATGGGATGCAAGAAAAAAGTTGGATGAGAAATAGGTTTTTACTTTCATGTGGGAACGAGTGTGCAGTCAGATATGAAGCTTGCTGAATATAGACCACATTCATTAATGAGAAACATGCAATGCATTTACGGCATCCTTAGTAACTGCCTGGTCAGGGTTGTAGTTTGGGTTAGGCTATTAGTTTTTTTTTTTTTTATAATTTGGGAAACCATAATATATTATGAAAATATTACCGGCAGGTACAAACAAAAATAATAACTGCATGAGTGGCATTAAAAAAAAACAGCCCGATGTACATCTCTAGTTGAGACCAATTATGAACTCGAGAGATGTAGCTGAGGAACTGTCAGAGCCAGAATGCACACACCATGCTGACAGTGCAGGCGTTTTTTCTTTTTCTTTTTCTTTTTTTTTTTACCTCTAGGGATTTTCTGATGTTTTCCATGGTTTCCAGGGGCATAGGGGTAGAGTTAATATTAAATTAAAAAAAATATATTGTGTAGGCCACGTCCACTTTGGGTCCGACTATAGACGCAGATATGTATATTTGGAGCATTGAACAGATACAGAATGATGGTTGGAGCATACTGAAACCTGTTTATTTAACTAAGGAAACCAATAAAGATTGGATCACGTTCATGACTATGGAAGGGTAAAAGGTGGGCCCTGTTGTGGTGTTGAAGAAAAGCTGCTTTAATGAACAGTCTAATAAGGCAAGTGGAGAATATTATCAAATCACATGTGGTTTGGAAGCCTCCAGGTTTTGTATACTTAGTGAACCATATGTATGTGAATATGCAAGCAACTCAATTAAATTTTCTATTTAGAGCTTGATAATGTCTGTACAAATTGGTTGTGTGGGTGCCCAGATAGCAGATGAGTGATGGCCCAGAGTCAGCCCACACTTAACACTGTCATCAGGCCAACAGATCACAGTGAAATGATAACGATTGACTTATCCCAATCTGGCCACCAGAACACCGGCAGCACTCAGCTTTAATAGGACCACAACTTCACCATGACATGGACAATCTTACATTTTGACAAACCTTTGATTGTGGATATTGCTGGCAACATCTGGGCCAGTCATAGCTAGCATTGGTTAACTAACTAGCCTATCTTGCTCTTGAGATTAGATTCATAGAGTATTATCTGTAATGCAGATGAAATAAAGATGTAATTCTGGTGATGAGGAGGTTATTCACCTTTACTGTAGCTTTAGAGGCAGAAAATCAAGAGTGACAGCCACAAGTGGAACGTCACATTATGTACTGGTGAATTTCCCCAAAAATAGACCAATTATTTTTTGTTACATTGCAATGTTAATAAAATATAACATATATAAAAATAAAATATTTTTTAGTCAACATCATCATTTTCCTCATATTTGCAAAAATTTACAAAATATATTTGTTTTTCTTGCTTGTCCCAAAACGTGTAACCTGATTGTTCTGGACGTAAGAAAGGATTTGATGTTACTGGATGCTTTTCTGAACATTTTGGATTTTCAGAAACATTTATAAACTCTGCTGCAGCCAGAATTGCTTTTTAAAAGCAGTTAAATTGTACCCAGCTTGCGGCTGCCTCCAGTGGGATAAGCAGCCTACTGAAAAAAAAAACGAAGCTGCATGACCATGGCCTGATTTGTTGCAATCAATTAATCTGGAAGATCAACCACTGTCAGCCATAATCCACTTCTTGTTGACTGCTAAACTAAACTTGGACAGCTCGGTCTCCTGGCACTTTATTAGATAACATGGACTTATGATTTCACAGTGGCAATATATCATTACATAAAAACGCTCACATATATTGTAGGTCTAATGTAGACACAATAAAATTTGTTCTGTTCCTGGCTCTGGAAGATTTAAAGCCTGTTTTCTTTTCTCTCAGCATTGACCTTGGGCATGATAGAACAGGTGAATGTGAGAAAAGCAGAAAGAGAGAAACCGAGACTGTTTTGTCTCTCTCCACAGGCAACCTCCCACATCTCTAATCTCATCAATACCATCAGCCTGCCACTCCATCATATAAATAGCTCTCTATTTTCATGGTTGCAAGAAACAAACTAGCTAGCTAACATTTCCACACCAATACTGCCATAAGCCGCATTTGTCTAACTGTAACATGGTCATTTGTTACTGTTTTATGATATACATGCTACTCTGTTAGATATAGACAATGAATTATTATTAGCATTATTATACTGACAGTAATCTGGCATTAAATACGTAAGGAATAAAGCACTCAGGAGTGCTGTTACAGGAAATTAATCAGTGAGGAGATGGTGTGATTTGGCCCATTGTGAAAGCAAAGTTGACTATTTTCCAATAACAGCACGTTCCAAAATGTGTTATTACTCTTATACCAGAGCAATTTGCCAACGCTAACAATGTTTTACTTATTAAAGGAAGACATATCATAGGTTTTATCCTTCTATCCATTTAATATTAAAGAACGTCTGCGAAACAAGTTTGCACCTCCTCCATCTCGAAGATTTCCCCGTGGCAGAAAACTGAAAACGATGGCTTCAACATGTCAATGATGACACGTTTGTTCATTTGCTTATGTGGTGCACCCACCATACAGGTTGTACCATAGAAATGATAACATATTAGAATGAGTGCGTTGATTTGCTTTGTGGCCGGAAAAACTGTCAGGTCTACTTTTAGAGAAAATGTGTTAATCACAGTGTCAGGGCACTCCATAGTATAACCATATGAACAAAATTTTGTGCTTCACTCTAGCAAAGAAAAGAGTAATAGAATAATGCCTGTTGTGTAATGAAGCAACTTGCTTATATATATATATATATATATATATATATATATATATATATATTTGGACAGTGACAATTTTTGTAATTTTGCCCGTGTACACCACCACAATGGATTTCAAATTAAGCAATCAAGATGTGATTGAAGTGTAGACTTTGAGCTTTAATTCAAGGGGTTTAACAAAAATTTTTATTGCATTAATCATTTAGGAATTACAGCCATTTTCCCCCCTCCATTTTCACATGCGCAAAAATAATAAGGACAATTGACTGACAAGCAGTTTAATGGCCAGATGTGGCCTGTTTCCTCATTATTTCATGACAAATTAAGGAGATAAAAGGTCTGAAGTTGATTCCAAGCATTGAATTTGCATTTGGTAGCTGTTCATGGGATCTCTCACTATGCGGTCCAAAGAGGTGGCGATGCAAATGAAGGAGGCCATCATTAGACATGATTTGCACTAAAATCGACTGGTATTTGTAGCTATTCATGATTTCCTCCACCTTGATAAAAGCCCCAGTTCTGGCTGAAGAAAAGCTGCCCTAAAGCACGATGCTGCCACCACCATGCTGCACTGTGGGTATGGTGTTCTTTTGGTTCCATTTTTTCCACTTGTTGATGATGGCCTTTACGGTGTTCCATGGTCCATCTAACATTTTGGAAATTCTTTTATATCTCTCTCCTGATCAACATGATCGTTCGTGAGATACTGTACATGCTTTGAATGCTTTTTGTGGACCATGGCCTCGGCAGTCAGATGAAACCAAGACGATGTGAAGAAAATCCTACAGAAACAGCTGATCTTTATTTGGGGTTAATCAGAATAATTTCACTGATGGCAGCTGTACGATAATTACTACTGAGCATGTGATTGAATGTGATTGGTTCATTCTGAGCATAGCCACATCCCCAATTATAAAAGGGTGTGCACACTTATGCAACCAGGCATACGTTTTTTTTTTTCTTTTCCCTAAAGTGTTTCTGATTGTTATTCACTTAATTTTTATACACTGTAATTTCACACTGAGGGTGGAAAAAGTACATAAAATGGCAACATTACATTAAGAGTTACAATTGTAACTGCACCATGTAAGAACTGTAGACGTATTTGAAATCCTTTTGGATTATTTAATCACTGCCAAACCGTCATGAACACTAATACCCCCTGTGATAGAATCGAAACAGCTGTAGCATATTCATTGCATGCCCATGTTATTGTGCAAGCAGGAATTAGTAGATCAGTGTGATGTCTTATTGACCACATTGATAACGTAGAACAGTCCAGCCTGGAGCACAATGAGCTGCTGATCAATAACATGTGACTGACAAATAGAGAAGCTAATAACTGTCATGTCGTAATGCCGGCTTACAAATCAGCTTTCAGGCTTTATGTCCTACATGGAAGCAGAACAAAGATCATTCCCTGAATCTGCAATCAATCAATAGAGATGACGGTGTAGAGTGATATAAACATTCAGGCATATACTGGAGACAGCATTGCAGTACAAACCATGCTATAGTCAGCTAACTTATGAAAATTAATGTACTACTTAATCATGCACTTATGTAAGTAAAATTACAATTAAGTGTCAAGTAGTTACTGTAATTAATATTTACAGCATCAACAGTGAGAAAATATTTTTTCAGGGATACACGTGTAGCAGTATATTACAGTGAAAACTACCACTGTAAATTTACAGTTGGTGAGTATTATACTGCTTCCATTATTTTTTTTATATATTGTTTTAACTCCTTCATTGCCAAATATATATTTTAACCCTTTCTTGCCTAAATAAAAAAAAAATCCAGATACTTTGCTTAAAATTGCATGTCATATGAATTTGATTTTTGCCTAAATATCACAAAAAATCTTCCAATGTGTTTATACACAAAAATTGTTCACAATTAGGGTTAAAAAAAATAGCAGTATTCTTGATGTACAAGATTTTCACAGTTTAAGACTATTGCATGATACAGCTGATTTTGGAGAAAAGCTATGGCGTTCATTAAAATCAGGCCCAGTATTTTACATTTAATTTGGGATTTTGTGCCGAGGTTTTGTAAAGCTACACCAGAGACATGAGAAATTCAGAGCAAAAATCAGGATAATTATTTATTTTAAATTACAGTAATGATCTTGAGTGAGTTGGAGGAGATTTACATCATATATTTCACGAAGAACAGCCTGGAATTGTTTGTCCTTAAGTGTGGACATTGTACATGAACGGGTTAAACACATATGAAAGAGTTCTACAAAATCTGATAAAAAAAAACAAAAAACGCTGCGTTTATTGAAGTATTTAATTCATTTCAGTTCATATGAGAATACACATCCCACAAAATTAACAATCAAGTTACACAATAACTATTAAAATGAAAATTTATTAATTACAGCTACTGAAACGAAAGTTTATACTATAAGATACTTGTAAAATGAAAGACTATTGTAACATATTTTGGTTAAAACAGTATTTTATTGTAGAAATTGCATAAACTCAACATGCACTACAGTCAGACAGTATAAATATGCAGTATGAGACATACAGTAGTTGTGCAGCCTTGACTGAAAATATAATCTGCTTGGCAAAAGAAAGCCACAAAGAAGACTGACATTAGCAGTGGCTAAAATAAAGAAGGGTGTAGCGGCAGGATATGTCTGAGTTTAAAATAAGTGCAGTAGTGTCACAATCCCAAAAATCTCCAAATCACTGACATGTTACAGAATCTGAAGTCCAATCATGGATGGATTTGTGCATCCAGAGAAATGTAAAATCTGATCACCGATGGTTTATTTGAAAGGAAATTCATCCTGTCGTCCTGAAACACATTAAATATGTTAATATGGAAATATTTCTGTTTAGTGATTCTGATGCTAATTTGTTCGTTGGTGTTGTCCTTGTCGTTAAGAAGTTAAGGACATTGTTAAGAGGTTCTTTTCTCACTCACCATTTTCCAGTGACATTCAACATCATATTCATGAAAAACCAGCATAGTAACAGTGGAGACATTGGTGCAAACATCACATTGGACACAACGTCACAGAATGCATGCTATATGACACAGTTGCACTGAGTTACAGCAGAGGCTTGGCTCAGCTAGTTAGCGATCTACGAGATGACAAGCGTAATGTCGTTGAAGGCGGTATTAGCATGAAAGTTGAAGCTTTGGAAGCCGATCTGTTTGAGCAGAGTGTACAGATGTGGAGGTGAGTGAGCTGGACAGACTAAAGGACTTAAAGAGAGTGATGCAGCAGCGCTTAATTAGAGATGATGTGAGGGCTAAATCCCACTGGCACCAATATCAGATATCAGGTATTCAAACAGCATTGCGGGTAGTGTAGGAAACTGTTTACTAAAGTGAAAACTGAACATAATGATGAAGGAACAATTTCAGTACAAAATAAATGGACGGCATAGAGGAACACATTAATTATAAAGATTAGTAAGCAAATCGTTCAGGGTAGATTTTTCCTTTGATTTTGATTATTTATCAGATTTTGAATTTGGACGTTTTCAGTGTCAGATATCACTCTTATGGAGCAGCTTCTTGGTCACATTATACCATCAAAATCTAACATCTACTTGTACAAGCAAGTGAGGCCATAAAATCCCAGCTCTCGTACAATTTCACAGGTCATAACGACGGTAAATGCCAAGCTGTAAGCATCATATAGCATGCTACACAGCTGTGGAGTCTCAAGGAAAAGTATCATTTAGTAGCCCATTAGACCAGCAGGCAAAGAGCTGAGACTCTTCTGCTTGCCATCACTGGAGCTGTTTTTGTCACTTCACCTGTTTTTTCCCACACACTTAACAGCCATCATGGTGAAAGCACAGCCATAGATTTTGAACGTCATTTGATTTCTCAAAAAAAAAAACAAACAAACAAAAAACGAAGGTACAATCTGTACATGCCTGAAGATGTTTTATGCATGTAAATGCTACGGTCCCTTGTAAGACTTTATTATTACATTTTTATTCTGAATAAGATTTTAAT
The DNA here is from genome assembly GCA_022985145.1 of Pangasius djambal. Classification (NCBI taxonomy): domain Eukaryota; kingdom Metazoa; phylum Chordata; class Actinopteri; order Siluriformes; family Pangasiidae; genus Pangasius; species Pangasius djambal. Next base: position 15,150,842 of record CM040998.1, read on the forward strand.
ATCACCATGGGAGCGCTTTCATTAGTGTTTAGAACTGCAGGAAGTACGCAAAAAAGACTCACGAAGACTTTCAATGCCTTCAGACAAGAGAAGACCTGCTGATTTCCGGGAAGTAACATTTTTATGTCATTTTAGTTCATTTTTATTCCTAGAATGTTGGCTTTGGTTAGGAAACAAAGAAAAAAGTCCAATCCAAGAAAAATATCCAACCAGGATTTTCAATTTTGTTGTGTATATCAGGGTTTTCCAGATACTCCAGAGCTATTCAAAGTTGCAAATACTTCACTGATTGCAATCTGTTAGCTGGGCTCAATCATGCATTTTGCCCACCATCAGTTAACAGGTCTATTTTAAATACATCGGCCATAAGATTCATAAACAGGGTCAACAAATTTATAGTAACTAGCCACGTTACTGATTGTCTGTTAAACCTAGAAAATAAAGCTATCAAAAATTGCAATGCCACAGTGACATCAGAGAAAATTATAAATGCACCATGGTTAGCATTGACCTATTGTCACATTACACCATTCAGACCTGGTATTATCTGTCTCAGGTGATCAACTGGACAGTGTTAAATACAGATGTGAATGAGGTCATTTACGTCTCAGTCACCCTGCTCAGAATTGGTATTAAGATATGATTCCAGTGATCTGGACTTGTTTGGAAGGTCAGATGTGAATAGATGTGAATTGCTTTTTCATTAGTGAAGGAGTCATCAATTCCAGTCCTGTAGGGCCAGAGTTCAGTATAGTTTGTTGATTTGCCTTTTTACAGACACTGGATTCATCTCAGTTGATTACCAGGCTTAGTAACAGACTTAGAACAGGCAATTCACCAAACTGTATTGGACTATGGCCCTCTAGGACTGGAATTGATTATGCCTGCATTAGTGGTGATTAGTCTGAGATTGCTGAAAACCAAGGACGTTAAGGATGTTAAGGCTGAATAATGCGCGTCCACTCTATGATCTGTTTATTTTCTTAGGAGCACAGAATGTAGGCCTAGACCTAAGAAACTTCAGTAAACACTGTAAATAGACTAATTTGTAAATCTCACCAATGTCAAATTCATCATTGTAATTCATTCATTGATTCATTCATTTATTCATTCATTCCTTCCACTTTTCCTGGTGGGGATCAACAGGCTGAGAAAGTCAGTCCAGTCTTCTCTCTATCTAGTATTCCTTAATGTTTTTATCCCAAACGGGGGCATTTTTTAAAAATTACTTCAGTCGTTTTACAGCACCCATGAGTTGAGTGTTAAGGATCTGGTTCAAAGGTCTTAGCAGTGGATCTCTGGCAATTCAGGTCCTTGCAAAAACTTAACGCATGAACCTTAACTTTAATGGCTCTCATAAACACTAATGAAACCAGTCAGGGCCAAAGGAGCCAAACAGCAGCTACACTAGACTAAACTTGAACAATATGTGCATTGGTGAAAAAACAATTTATTGAAATTTGTGAGTGGGAGAGAAATTTGCATTTATCCAGCTAACACACAAACATTGGCACAACATTCACAATTTATGGCTCAACCTCGTATGCTAATCGTTGGCACATTGTCAGTTTTTTGATCATCTCCTACTTTCATCCTTGAGTGTAATGTGTGATTGAAGCACATCAGTGTTGTAAGATAGCACCTCTTCTTGGTGATGATTTATTTAATCTCCAAACTCTGGCTATGCGATAAACACATTCAGCTCAGGTTCCCTTCATACAACTTTCCTCTCATGATTAATCGACATAATCTACTTTTTTTGGGGTGTAATTTAGCCGGTAACATGACTCACCACCACCAGCAACTGAATGCTCCAAACGTGCCTCAAGCTGTAAAAAAAATGGAATATTAATAACAATGCATTAGTGATCCATAACATTGTGCCAAAGTCTTTCCAATGAGCAAACAAGCTGCATGCAATATTGTTGAGACATAATTTATACACATTGTGCCAAAATTGGTTAGATGTATGTGTGTGCAAGTGCTATCTGGGTAGTGGTTAATTTAATCTATTTAAGTTCATTAATTTGCAAACTTTTGGAAATGTGAGTCAGTAGTAAACAAAAGAGTGGGCTGTTCTTTGTTCTTTCTGGGAAAATAGTAAATTGTGAGTTATTTGGAGATCAAAGTTGATACAGATATAGATAATGCCATTGCAAGGTAAAAGGTATGTATTCCTGCATGCAAACTCACAGACAGTTTAACAAGCCCAGACTCGCCCGTATAGATTTTGAGAGTCGGGCTGAAGAGCACTGGATTTGAGGTGACAACCAGGATTAGTTTGTCCTCCATCTTGCTTAGCATCAATCTGAATGACTGAAGCACTGACCTTCTCCTACGGGATGATGAAGAGTCACAGCATAGTATGCTCTGTCAACAGTTCACAAACAATGGAGCATTATTCTTGTGCACTTTTAAGGACTGTTGCATGTTGTCCATAAAGACAACATATTTTCAAAGTCAAACGTTTTCAATGAGTACTGCAATCTCCAGACATGCACTATAACAGGTGAGGCAGAATCCAATTCAAGCACAAAGCTGAGCAGTTAAGGGTTACACGCCGTGCTCAATGAGCCAACAGTTGGTTCTAAATCCTGGGATTTGAACTCACACCCTTTCAGGCACGAGCACAGAAGCTTAACTGCTGAGCTGCAACTGGTGAGGATATTTACACCCTGTCACGTTGTGAATTCTCACTCTGCTGCTATAAACCATCTGTGCGCATCACATGCACAAAGCTTCAACACATACTCCGATGATTTCCGGGCAAATTTTGGCAGCTAACTCCATATTGCACAATTTATTTCTTCTAACATATCTTTTTGCTTGAACTTCGAGTGCTGACATGACTGCCAAAGGGTCTGACTTACAAAAGACTTGCAAGCAATGCAGATAGTAAAATAGAAACAAGGAGTCTTCCTGGAGATTTTTCCCTATTGTCAGCATAACAATACATTCAGTATAATTTGGGAGTGCTTTCTTTAGATAGCAATGTTTTAAAGCACCTTCATCAGCTAAAAAAAAAGCTTTCTGTATGTATTTAGCTGTTTAGCATTGGTATTGAAAATCCGGCTGTGGGTGGTGGACTCAAGGGAGTTAATGCTGGCTGTAGTTGTGTGAGATGAGGATTCCCACCTAGAGCCAGATTCTATTGATGGTGTACCATCTGTTGTTGATTAAAACACCTTTACCTCTTTCAGCCAACACTGATTTATATATCCTGGCCATATGGTGAGGATTCCTCAGCTTAGACACTTTATGTACATGGGTTCATTACATAAAATATGACCCTGACACTCTGGGGGAAAATGGGCCAAAGTTTGTTTTGGCACAAAAGTGGTGCCAAAACTTAGGACCCATTTCATGATATCATATCAAACACAGCTTCTTGACAACCAGTCTACCATCTGTGGGAGGCCATTAAAGCTGAATAGAACAACATTGAAAGATCCATGTCTATAAGGCTGACTTGAAATTTACATTTTTTTCATTAATTGAAAAAAAAAATCAAGGAAAAGCTGTTCTGTATTATATGTTGCTCCAGTCTTTCACTTGTTTGGGGTGTGCTGTCATAGGAAATGATCATAGGAATAATCATAGCTGTCATAGGAAAATAATCAGTGACATTTTGTGGTGATGCAGAGTTACTGTTACCACTCTGATGATGATTTTTTTTAATGTTTATATTCTCATGTGTATAATTAAGATTGAACACATGGTTAATTAAATTCAGGACATTTTTAAATTTATGAACTGAAAAAAAAAATTCAAACTATCAATATAAAAAAGAGAAATGTGTTCGACCCATCATCAGAACATTGTGAGTTTCAATGAAATTTGAATGACACAACGTATATTTGGCTTATTATCTTATTGAAAGCTCTATATATGGCCAAGTCTTAACCTCCTGGCAGAAGCAACCAGGTTTTGAGCTGAATTGTCCTGGTACTTAGTAAAATTCATTATCATTCTTCACAAAAACCACTGGACCACCATCCACAAAACAGTCAGCATCACCGATTCACCTCCATATATTATATTATATTATCAGTCCTAATAAGAATAATTTTCGTTAGACTGAAAATGAATCATTTCTCCTATTGTTGAGAGGAAAATTAGAATTTTTGTGTGTAATGCTCATTTTTGCTCATTTGTATGAAGGGTGCGGATAAGTCTGCAGGGCATGCTAAGTCAGCCATAACACAACTTTATGTCATTGGAAATTTGTGTCAACTTGCCAAAAAAATTGACAAATACAGCCTTTATAACAGCCTGACAGTTGAGACCTTTGTAAATATTTATGTAGGTTTGTGTCAGCTGTCATAAATTTTCCGTTCAGGGCAATCTTTCAACCCGGACGGCTGAACCCAGTACTATTTCTACACAACACTGTTTATGTTAATAATCTCATGTTTATGATTACGATTGAACACATTGTCAATTAAATTCAGGACATTTTTTTCAATAAAAAAAAAAACATCAAACTATCAACATATAAAAGAGAAGTGTTTTCGACTCATCGTTGGAACATTGTGAGTTTGAATCCAGACCATGCCACAGTCATCCTTGGCCAGAAGCCAAGGGACTAAAATTGGCTGTGCTCTCGGGGTGGGATGGATGGCATACTTTCTCTCCTGTCAATCACAGTGACACTAGCCAATGGTGGGTATCTGTGAGCATCATATGTATGTAAAAGAGGGCATATAGCACTTCTCTGAATGTGTTACACTATCCTGTGGTGCAGCATGAGCAACAGTTAAAAAAGATGCAGTTGGCTACCTTCACATGTCTTGAAGGAAGCATGTCTTAGCCTTCACCCTCCCTAACTGGTAGCTGTCTGGTGGGTGGGAGTTGGTAAGTGAAGGGTGGGGTGGGTTAGGGACACAATATGTTACATTTTTGCCAAGCAGAATAATTTTAAAAAGATGCCATACCCAGCAACAGTGTTTGACCCTTTATTAGCAGAACACTCTCCTGTGTTTTGCAGTAGGAAGAAGAATGAGAGAACAGATGTAGTGAAAGGAAGCTGCAAAAATGTCTTGCAAACACTTGACAGGCTCTCAGAGCTCACAATCCTATTGCAAGACTGGTGAGAATGCACGTACTGCATGAGGTGAGGTGAGAAAATACGCACAGTTTAGTGACGACGGAAGACGGAGCCTCTTCTTCCAGAAAGTTTCCACTTTTAAAAAGTCTCTCAGATGAGCGTTTTTATTCTGATGTCAGTTTTTAGATTTGTGGATGCATACTGGAAGGACAACACACACACACTCAATACCCATGATCACAGAGACAATAGCAAAGTAAAGCATAACAGTGTGTTTCCATCTGCTAAGACGCTGAGCAGTGAATAAGTAGAAAGTGTTCCTGGCAAATGTTACTGTTTGAATTCTTGGCTGTTACAGTATGTTGTGAAAACTGCAAGACTAAAAATATTGTAATATTTGGCATAGTTGAAAGCCTGGAAATAGAATCTGGTCAACATACATGGGGGAATACAAATTTTAGACTATTGTTCCATTAATAATTAATGTATTGTAGTGGTTTGTTGCATGTATGCCATTTCATTTCAGTAAATCTCACAAAATCTGTTTTTCAAAGGCACATGATGACAAAACCAAACAATTTGGCTTTTAATTATGGTTGAAATTTTTTTTAATAAAAAATACCGGATTGAAGCTTTTCACAAATCTAGAACTAACCAAACAAAACAATCTCAATGCAACAGGTAGACTTACCAACAAATCATAAACTTATTTAAAAAAGGAAGGTCTAGGCCTCCCAGGAACTGGAGGCCAGTCCTAGGATCCTTCCTTCCTAACCAATGAAAACAACAAAACATAACTAAGAAAAAGAACACAAGTGCTGCCAGTCTACTACAAAAAAAAAAAGGTTCTCCCCGTGGACAATAGCAAATGGAGGAACACGCACCAACTGGAACACTTATATAGGCCATCATCAGGCGCACACAATCTTCCAATTACAGCACTATTTGCTTAAAAGACACACACACCACAAGGGGCAGACAGATTGACCAAGCACAACAACTTCTTTCATCTGATTGTACTATTTAACATAAAATTAATTCATCCATTTTTTTAGGAAATGCTTTATCCTGGTCGTGGTGGATCCTATGCTTATCCCAGAAATACTAGGTGCAAGGCAGGAATACATGCTTGTGAGGCAACATTAACATCAGCTAAGTTATACTTATACATAATAACTCCAAAATTATCGTAAATCCAAGATCCTGACCCAAAGGTTACATACAAATGTCGTCTTCAACTCATAACTACAAGTGGGAAATAATTTTACACTAAATATGCCATAGACACCGGCTCACATGTTTAAGTGTTGGGTGCATTGTGTTCATTTGACAACTGAATGTCAAGAAAATACCAAATCAGATCAGGCTAGATAACATTTCCAGTGTATTTGAACTTCGTAATTAAGACTTTCCCAATGGGAAATAGGATGAGAAGCACCTGAAGACAATAAATTCTAAGCCGTTTGTCATGAGGAAGAAATAATAAAAAAAAAGGATACTGATCAAACAAAGTCTAAGTGCAACCAATTTAACTTTGTTGACCCAGGGATGCCTTCCATTTGGCAAAATGATGACATGCTAGCTACTGCGCTAGTAGAGCATGAAAGACATTTAAACCCAAGTTTTCTTATTTATTTTGTTTGTCTGTGTTTGGTATCCAGACCTAGTTTACTTCAAAGTAACCTGAGATGCTCCACTCTTTCGACATGCCACTTAACACATTCTGCATTTCCATAATTCTTCAACACATTCAATATCCAAAGTCATTCTCTACACTCTAGCAGAGCAAAAAAAAAACACACAGGTGTCAAGGCAGTTTAGCCTGCCTGCAGATTGCCCAGATATTTAAGCAAGTGTTGCTAGCTTATTGTGACTCGAACCATGGAGGTGTATGAGACTGTTGTATGTGCTGTTTCACAAAATTCCCTGAAGACGACATGATATTGCTTTGATTTATTTGCTATGCCATTCGGAAACTTTGATTCCAGAAATCTTGTCAATTGACTATAAATCTGATTCCAAATTTTGAGAATTGATGAAGCCAATTACAAGAGTGACTTGTTTTCAATCCCCCAAGTTCTCTCCCATCACCCCATTGCTGCACTTCATCCACTAGCTTTCTGTAGCTGCTTGCATCAGATTCAAAACATTGATGCTCTCCTACAAAGCCAAAAACAGACCCCTGCCTTAAGACACCTGTCAAACCCAGTTCTGTACCACATTCCCTTTTGAGCCTGTGGCATGGCTCGACTTGATACACCATCCACGGAGATACAAGGAAGACATGCATCAAGTCTCTTCGCTGTCCTGCACCCAGCTGGTGGAATGAACGTCCCCTGGCTGTCCAAACAGCTGAGTCACTGGCTGTCTTTAAATGAAGACTAATTACCCACTGCTTCATTAAACATTTAAACGAGCACCAATAAAAAATAAATGTTTGTAAATGTTTGCAAAAGTAATTGACTTTATCCGAAATCAGCCTTGTTTTGTTCAAGTTCAAATTTTACTCGGGATTAGGATTTACGGTTTCTCCCTGGAGTAAAATACTTGCCAGGACCACTGATGTTTGTGGTGTGATCAGAGGCATTTGTCAGAGCAACCCTGGCCTTATTTCAAATTCATTCAAATCTATTTCACTGGATGGAATCAACTCTAAAGTTTTAGATTAGTTTTTAATGGAGAATGGGAGACTCATTTGGTATTGGCTCCCAAAATCTTGTGGTTGACTCTTGCCTGGAATGAGATTCTTGGCTCCTCACTTTACTTGTCATAGTTCCTTTTCGGAAATATGAATGCCCTGATAGCGGGCACTTTGGAGGAGGGACATTTTTAATCTGTATGGAGTGTGAATGCTCACTCTACTGAGGATTTCAGGCAGCCAATGGTGAACGAATGAGTGCACACATGCACAGCGAAGAACATCCAGGCAGCTTTCCAGGTGTGATGTGTGACAGTGTCTTCCCAGGGAGCCTGGGAGCAAGTGTGGCCTAATGATTAATGATGCTTAGATTATCGAACAGCTGCCAATCTGCTAGCCCTCAAAAAGCATAAAGCCGAAGGATTTACGCCTCCACAAAGGGAGCCTGGGACTTTTTATAGATGCAGCGCTGAGCTGATTAGGGACCAAGAGATGCATAAATCATAGTTTGGCGGTGAGTCGATGGCACTGATTCATTCATTTATCTCGGAGATCTAACTGTGTATCATCAAACATGGGAGGCCCGCTTGCTTGCAAACAAATACATACAAATGAACATACACACATACATACACAGCAGCACAGTGGAGGAAAGCAAAATGATGTGGAATAGTGCTGGAAGGGTGCAAAAGGGGAAGTGTCGGGTGCTGACGCTGATGCTTTAAATACACTGCAAATAGGAAGGTGTGAACATGCAATTAAAAGGTGACGCTACCGCTCACACATAGCTTCCACACTTCACTGATACTACATCACTCACACACACTCACACACACAGATAACCAGGACAGCTAGACTACAGTGTTATATTTATTCATCATTCTTTTGCCCTTAGAGATAGTGTCCATGCAGGTTCACGGAGACTATGAAAAATAAATCTGAATTAAACTGCAGTTAAAGCAGTTTGTGTGTGTGAGAACGTGATGACATGACCCACAGAGGCTAATTAAAATAGAGAAGCAGCATAATGCTTCAGCTCCTGTGGCTTGAGCGGCACAGCTGGCACCATGGAGGACCTGAGAGAGCAAAGAATCAATTCAGAAAGTCTGGAGGGGAGTTCGCACTAAAACAAGACACACACACACACACGCATAAAGAAACTGAGTTCAGACCAAAGGTCACAGAAAAGCAAGGTCACAAGCTCTCACATACACAAGTACATCCATACAGCTCGGATAATTTCATTCGTAAGAAACACGGACATATTCATACGCAAACGCACGCACACACACACACACACACACACACAAAGCCATAATTGGCCAACTGGACTTTTTCCTTCCAGGCAATCACCTCTCGCTCTGTCTCCCCAACAAACCGTTTAGGAAAAATACATTGGTAAGGAACATATCTTCAACTGCACATCCATATTCACACAGCCACTTCTGGGCAATTGGCACGGTTCTGTAAAAATTAGCATAATGCATGGGTTGCTAACATGCAACTTACAAGGCCATGCTACTTCCAGCAGCACAGGGAAGAACAGGTCAGTCTACCAGGTAAGTCAAAGCTCCAATGTGCTGCCCAGTCTCATGTGATGCTTGCCTGGAAAAGCAATTAACTAAGCTAAAAATGGACAGCTAGCATAATTTAAATTAAAAGTATGACGAGCTAGTCATGTGCATTAATACAGACTGTGGAAAATAAGTGAGTACTTGAACCCTGAGAAGGGCAAATTTATGCAGCCATAGTCAACATTTTGTCTATGAGTTGTGGCATCTGATTAGCGTCTTAATTTCGCTCAGTGAAGTCTTGTGTTAGCATTGCAGCTAAATAACAGTTTTTGTGCTACACTGTACTATATTTTGCTCAGTTTTCTTGCTGTTTCCCATTGTATTCCTGATTCTGGAAAGATTCTATCTAGAATCTGTTAATATAGCCAGTAAAAATAGTTCCTTCTAAAGACCACAGCTTTGGATCACATGCATAGCGCAGCAGATGAGATAAGCAGGAATATTTTTCTTTACCTTGGCCTTTATCTAACTTCTGCTAGGTGTGGTTTGTGCTGCTGGGGTTTAATGTTTTCAGTCTTGTTCTTTGTCAGGTCTACATCATATACGCTATATGGACAAAAGTTTATGGACACTTGACCATCACATCCATATGTGGGCTTTTTCTAAACTGTTGCCACAAAGTCAGAGACACATTATTGTCTAGAAAGACTTTGTATGCTTTAGCGTTAAGATTTCCCTTCAATGGAACAAAGAGACACAAACCCGTTCCAGCATGACAATGTCCCGTGCACAAAGCAAGCTCCATGAAGACATGGTGTGTTCAGGTTGGAGTGGAAGAACTCGAGTGTCCTGCACAGAGCCCTGACCTCAACCCCACTGAACACCTTTGGGATGAACTGGAATACCGAATAAGTTCCCCAGACCTCCTCACCGAACATCAGTGCCTGATCTCTCTAATGCTCTTGTAGCTGAATGAACACAAGTCCCCACAGCCATGCTCCAAAATCTAGTGAAAAGCCTTCCCAGAAGAGTGGAGCTTATTATAACAGCAAAGCGTGGACTAAATCTGGAATGGGATGTTCAACAAGCACATACGGGTGTAAGGGTCAGGTGTCTACAAACCTTTGGCCATATAGTGTATGTTTGAATCTAATGAGAAGAACACTAAAGAACACCTTCATTTAGACCCAGAACATTTCTAGACACCATCTGCAGATGTAACAGTGTTGTATTTCTCTGCTTTCTGCTGCAGTTTTGCTGCAGTGCAGTGATGTATGGATGTATACTGATGCATGCATTTAAACTGTTGTTCTAATATATGGTCCGGCTAGACTGGCTGCCCTTGGTGTTTGTGTGTGTGTGTGTGTGTGTGTGTGTGTGTGTGTGTGTGTGTGTGTGTGCGCGTGTGTGTGACTTGTGAATAATGTATGTGTAAGACTTGTAGAATCTGCTACTGCATGGTTTATTTAATTCTCTCATGAGGCAGTTCTTTCTCCTCATCCACACTCAGCATGCACTCAGTGCCTGTTGGTTTTCCATGTCCAAACTGGGGATGATTAAAGAGGGATTTTTGTCTCCTTTGTAAATTTTTTTCCATTACGACAGGCGTTAAATTAACATGTTACAACTACAAATTAGCCTCTAAATGAGTGGGACTGGCCTCAAGTGAAAAAAAGAAAAGAAGTCATTACCCTGTGGTTACACCACTATGTAGTTAGCAGCAATAAATGATTTGAACTGAACCCTTTAATTTGAGTGGAACCCTTTTAAAATTCCCACTTTGCCCATTTTCGTTTCCTGTTTATAGTCCAACCATGGAAGATACATATCCTGTCTTACAGTAGCAAATGCTATCACACATATTTAGTAACATGCAGGAAGACAGTGCTTATTCTGAGAGAGACACAATAAAGAGATGTACCATGGGGAGAAATAAAAAATATGACAAATGACAAAATAAAGGTAAAATGGTAGCTGCGTTTTTCTGGAGTGGGTTTCATTTATTTATTTTGCTGGCATGGTTTGGGTCCAAGTAGAAATAAAGCATTGCTGTAGATCAATATAAAGTTCTTCTCAGTGATCACCTTTATCCTATTATGAAACATTTCTATCCTGTTGGCCGTGGTCTCCTCCAGGATTAATCCACCCCCATCCACAGAGCACAGCGGGTTCACTGAATGGTTTGTTGAGGATGACAATTGTGTAAATTACCTACATAGTCACCAGATCTGGACCCTGGAGGACTAGTGGTTAAGCCATGGCACGCTCACCGCCATGGCCCGGGTTCGATTTCTGCCCAGGGAACCGCCCCCAGCTACCGGGGGCACGAAAGTCTCTCAAACCAGTTGAACAACTATAGGAGAATTTGGAGTGATGTTAGACAGTGCTCTCCACCACCATCATCAAAACACCAAGTGAGGCAAAAACTTTTGGAAGACTGTGTGTATCATTCCAGAACAGTTCAAGAGACTTGATCTGTAAAATCAGTGCGAAAGTAGTACTGGTAGCTCATGATGGCCCAACAACTTACTAAGACACTTTATATTGTTTTTTTCCCCTTAAATTTATCACTGTGTATTGTTCTAAATAGTGAAATTCAGCAGATCTTCAGTGTATGCCATTGTAAAAATATTACATTGAACTGTTTTCACCAAGTTTACAATAAATATCCACATGAACAGGCCACTTTTCTGGCATTGAATACTGCAAGTCAAATATTTTCTGATTGCTCTCTGCACCCTAGTTGTTGATGGTGCATCTTTTGGGGATTGTTGTAATAGCATAAAGATGTTTGTTCTTTTTATGGGCCAATTTAACTTAGACAGCGCTGAGCCCAATAATGGACATCCATGATTTCATGATATTGACGTCTGTGTGTGATAAGGACAGCAGATAAGTAACATAGCGATAGGACATGACAAGTGATCCTTCAGCCTTTCACGCCCAATTAAAATTCAACCAAATTTATTCCGTGGCAGTGATGCCAAGTGATGCAACTGGAGCTCAAACCTGAATCACAACTTTAGGCTGCACCTTTACGAGGACTCAAATCCTGATATTTTTGGATTCTACATGAATGACAGCTTGATGTTGGAGAGATGCAGTCAGCACATATCTGTTTGAAATGCTTCACTATATCCCAAATATTTCTCCATTTAGGTAGTACAGCTCTGGGCAATGGATTGGTGTTTCTCGTTTCAGAGGCCATGGATAATTAAAAACAAAATTGCTAGTGCTGTCCAAAGTATTCCAGCTGGCTCTAATTATCTAAATAACAAAGTTGGGTTCCCACCTAGCTCCCCATCTTTTAGTTTACGTAAAATAATAATAATAATAATAATAATAATAATAATAATAATAATAGTAGTAGTAGTAGTAATTAGTTTGTGCATCAGACAAAAAGTTGCCAAATGCTTTGAGCCAAAAATCCAAAAGTGGACTTTAACATTAGTTATAAAATGCATAGGCTGCATTTATGTTCACATCTCTGGACTTAACATTTGTGTAAGGAGTCTCCAGTGTTGGTGCTTTATAACAGTCAGAGGTAAAGCTGTAAATTTCACCCCTCCTATCAGATGCTTATAGAGCCACAGTTACATACATACAATGTTTTTTTGTTTTTTTTTAAACTTCAGGTCTTCAGAATGGAGGATTCTTGGTAATGTGACTGTGATAATGTCACCTGACCGTCACACCCATATGTGATTTTTGAACATCCCATTCCAGATTTAGTCCTCCTTTGCTGTTATAATAACCTGTGGGGATTTGTGCTCATTCGGCCACAAAAGCATTAGTGAGGTCAGGCACTGATGTCAGGGGAGGAGGCCTGGGGTGCCATCGACATGTTCAGTAGGGTTGAGGTCAGTTGACAAAATAACATTAAGGGAACGTTTACGTTAATGTTCTTAACGTAAACACTCCAGGGTCCCTGGTTCAATCCCGAGCTCAGATTACTCTCTGTGTAGACTTTCACATGTTCTTCCTGTGTTCCTCCAGTTTGCTCCCACCTCCTAAAAACATGGTGTTAGATGAACTGGTGATATTGGCCCATATGATGCTTGTGAATCAGCTAAAGCCTGACACGTGAAAGTTTCCTCACAGACCTTTGCTTAAGGACTGCTGTAATACACTGGTAGTCATTTCACAGCATGTGTGGGAGTGTGATATTTGTGTGTGTGTGTGTGTTTGTGTACTTCACGCTTTGCCCTTGCACTGGTGTGCGTAGGCGTGTTTGGGATTTCAGACAGCATGTCTGTGTTTTTTCATATGCAAAATAACAATGAGATCATGTGTGAAGTGTGAGTAGCTCAGGGTCATACCACTGCTCTGTGTGTATGTCTGTGTGTGTGAGGACGATGACGGTAATCCTCAAGGACAAGAAATGATGCTTTACTTATTATGCCTCCAACTGTGAGTCGGCAGGCAGATGTGTGTGAGTCACACTTAAACACACACACACACACACACACACACACACACACACACACACATGGATTCATTTAGCTTGTAGTGAAAGAATTCACATTGAGGCTTTATTCAAGACAAAGAGCAATCTGTGAAAATGAAATGCTCATAAAAAGTACTATAGAGGTCAGCTGGTGACATCTTCATAGCTCTACTGTGTTTTGTTGGGGTTAGCAAAAAGATAAGCTATTCTTGATTAAGATTACATGACCTTCCAGCAGATTACGAGATGTCAAGTCAAGTCACCTTTATTTATATAGCACATTTAAAAGACAATGAGTGTCAGCCACAGTGCTGTACATCATCTCAGCTAAATCTAAGCAATGAAATAAAAGACAAATATGATATCAAATGTGATTAAAATAAATAAATAAATAAAAAGAATAAAGGTAAAGCAGTAAATCAAAGAAGAAATAAAACATTAAAAGATAAAAAGAAGAAATAAAAGCATGAATAACAGTCTCCAGATCATTAAATGACAAGACCCATTTTAATAGTTCTCAATTGAAAAAAGCTTCCTCTCACAACTGATTTTACCTGCTTGTCAAAGTGTAGGTCAGAGTTGAAAATAACACCAAGATTTTTTTGCGTAGCTTTGTATATTACTTGACAAGGGCCCCAAATTGTCAGCTACAGATCTTGTGGAGTCTGGATGACCAAATATAATGACTTCTGTCTTGTCATTATTTAACTGGAGAAAGTTTTAGACAGCCAGCATTTAATATCTGCAATACAGTCAAAGAGATTTTGCAGATTTAGCTTAGAAATCATCAGCTTAGAAATGGTAGGAAATGTTGCATTTACAAAAACTAGACAAAAGGGGAAGCATGTATAAAGAGAACTACATAGAGCCCTGAGGTACACCACTGGTACTTGCTGCCGAGGAAGATGAGAAATTACCAATCTTCACAGGAGATTGTCTTTGAGGTAGGAGGCAAACCACTTCAGAATAGAACACATGGGTGGCTTAAATGGATGAAATTCCATAAGCAAGACAGGATACGATTTGTTTTTCCTGAACCGGCATTTCATAATTAAGTTAAATTTAATCAGCCAAACATACTATACTACCATACACCATACATACTGAATATCTCACTCATAAACTGTTGCCAAAAAGTTGGAAGCACGCGATTGTATAGGCTGTCTTTGTATGCTGTAGCATTACAGTTTCCCTTCACTGGAACTAAAAGGCCCAAACCTGTTCCAGCATGACAATACACATGGTTTGCCAACTGGAATGGCCTGCACATGGCCCTGGCCTCAACCCCACTGATTCTTTGGGATGAATTGGAATGCTGACTGTGCCCCAGGCCTCCTCACCCAACATCAGTGCCTGACCTCACTAATGCTCTTGTGGCTGAATGGGCAAATCGCCACAGCCATGCTCCAAATTCTAGTGGAAAGCCATCCCAGAAGAGGGGGGGTTGTTATAACAGAAAAAGGGGGAATAAATCTATAATGGAATATAATGGAATGGAAAGATTGCAGACACAGAAAGTGCAAAAAGCCTCAGTATATGGAGGGAGTTTATTCTACACAGTACAATTTCTGCTTTTAATGTAATAGATTTTGTGAAGCATACTTAATGACTCAATGAATTAAGAACCCACAGCCCAAGAGAAACAGCTAACACTCTCCATATTAATAATTTCAAAACAGGACGTCTTTGTTAAAACATCAGAACCCACATCTCTCTCAAAAAGAGTACTCCAGGTGGCTTATGATGGGACTCCCAGGTTAAATGTTTGCTGCCAAGCCCTGAAGGACATCAGCAGTGTCACCCATGCACCTTGGATTTAGTCATCATGTACTTTCCCTCCAGGTGTGTTGCAGAAATCAGGGAGAGAAGTTCCCAGGATGCAGGGCTTATGAGTGTGTTTTCTCCTCAAACTGCCTGTCAGCCATGGCGCATCCCCATTACACTTGCTCCTCAGACAGCCAGCTGTAATCCTCCTGAATAAACAGAGAAGAGACAGAGAACCAAGAGACAGAGTGAGAAAAGCACACATCTGCTTGACAAATCCGATGCATCTGCAAGCCACCAGATTGAGGAGTAAACAGAGTAAATGGATCACCAGGGATCACTGGTGAAACAGGCCCGAGTAGGAGAAAAAAACTGGACATGTTTCATTATATAAATGATATAAATAACTGCTACCCCTCCTCCTCTGCCATTTTGACGAGGGTGGTGTATATAGCTGGACCCAGGGAGGGTTAGCATTTTTTAAGGCTACATACTCATCAAGTCTAATCCAAATCATAACTTTCTGGTAATGGTTTTAGGCAGATTCAAGGTAGATGGCCTCTGTTTTCAGTCCTTAGATGAAAACAAAATATATATATGATATGATATGTGTGTGTATGTTACCTCTAAGTACAATCATTCATAAACATGGTATTAGCTTCCACTACTAAGATAATGACTTAGCTGGATGCTGAGTTATTTCCTCCTACTTAAGGCTGATAAGGCAGAAGTACTTCTATTAGCACCACAGGCAGCTAGAAGCAAGCTTTGATTACTTAGTAACTCTGGAAGGCTTTTCAGTCACATCATGTGCAGCTGCACAGCATGGCTTCTCACTACTGGTGAGCTGTTGTGCAGCTGAGTGGGACCTTGGCCTGGCAGCCCAGCCCTCAGCCTGTGCAGCATGGCTACTAGCCGTAGGGTGAGCTGTTGTGTTGTGAGCTGGGGCAGTAACCTGGCGACCCCACCCTCAGTGCCAGCCAGGTTTGGGCATCATTAAGAAACACCATCTGGGGTCATATTCTGTATTTCATTTATTACGTTTTAAATTGTTTTATCGTCTTAAATGAAAATTCTTTTTCTAAAGTTTTCAGAGATATTTTGAGCTCTGATGTGTCATACGCTCTGCCAGAAGAGAAGTCAATCTCACAGCTCGAGCACCAAAGCAACGTAACCCGTGTGCATAAATATTCATAAGTTCATTTGCATATGCCAGCTGCTTCAGCCAATAGGATCAAGCTGATATGCATAAGGGGAGACAGTGCAGACCACTGACTGGTCATATGTGATTGTCACATTACCATCTCTATTTGTAGTCTCAGAGCAACACTGAACTAAAATAATGCACATAATGCTCATTGGTTATCTTGAAAGTACTGGAAATTTGTTTGAATCTCTTTAGATGAACAAACTCTGATTGTAGGACTGTTAGCATGATGTTTTATATCATGTTGTTCTAATAACATTATGGAGCAAACCATCCTCTCCTCACATGTTTGTGGAAGATTGCGAGAATGGTATTTTTGGAGGGACACAGCCTAACAATCTGTCAAATTTGTTACAGAATGTTCTCTGTTAGTTGACTACAAGATGGGAAATTCATTTCCATTTGGATTCATACTCCTCAGTTGGAGAGACAGTTTGGTCCAAAATGGATACATAGTACGCTGCCCAGGATGTTGGCAAAAATTAGGAACCTTGGAGGGCTGCCTTCGGAATGGTGCAGCCCAAAAATGCTGGCTATGTCCTTTCTTTATTTGAAAACATTCCTCTTTTTGCTGTTCTTTTATTTAAAATCCTTTCAGTTTTCTCCATGTTGTTTCAGAACCATAACTGGGTGTTTCCTTGATGAAAAACACAATCTGTGGTGAAATCTTCATGTTGGTAGTTAGCTAGTCTCTCAAGCCTGACATCTATCATTTGCTAGAGTCTATGTGTGGTTTGTGTTGTGATGTTCGAAAGTTGTTTTCCTGCTGGAAACCAGCATGCAGAAATGCTTCCATGTACACAGAATGAGGCAATCCGATTGCAAATTTCAAGATTCTGAGACTTGTGGCCAGAAAAGTGCACAAAACACATCAAAAAATCTGGGGCTGGGGGGTGGAGATTAGTAGGTAGCTGACTTTTGCTTGAGCTGTACTGCAACCTTTGCACACCTATATCATTACTATGGCAACCAAATGTAGAAATACGAATCACTGTGACTATACTTCAAACAAACAAGGCTTTTCTAACAGGTTTCTTCGAAGGTAAACACTGGAAGCTTGCAATTACACCTGTCTGCTGTAAGTCATAATTATACAATGCACTCATACACTTCAGTATAATTCTTTGAGCTTCAAATAAATACCATCCTGTATTACCGAGCCTTTCTTATGCAGAACTAACCTACACACCCATCCATGTTTCCTGACTTGCGAAAAACAACACGTACATTTTTATCTTTTCCTGAACAGATGTGGGAAGTGTTTCAGCTGCCTGCAGAGGCTGGCACCTCCAAAGGAGTTTTAATTAACCCAGATCCCTGGATGCTCACGGCTAATCCTGTGTATGGATTGCAGGGACGTTTCGCAAGTCAGAGAAGACGTGACTGTGTGTCCCACTATCTGTAACCCCTCTCACACAGAGCCTTGGGAACTCAACA
Organism: Pangasius djambal; assembly: GCA_022985145.1. NCBI lineage: Eukaryota > Metazoa > Chordata > Actinopteri > Siluriformes > Pangasiidae > Pangasius > Pangasius djambal. Next base: position 15,168,896 of record CM040998.1, read on the forward strand.
GGCCGTGCAGCTGTATGCTAAGTCTGGCTGTCATTCTCTTTCTGCGGCTGTCCTAAAATAGCTGTGGGAGAATTTAAACTCCAAGAGTTTTAAAGATTTTTTTTTTTACCACAGTGCTGTTGAATTCTCAAATCTGATTGGTCAAGAAGATGTTTATTAATAGTGACAATAGTGAGGGTTTCCTCCCTTGTTTACTCACTGCTAACTGCTTCAAAGAAAACCAACATTCACAAATGTGAAAAGCCAATGAGAGTGCACCCTTTAAGATTATGAAGTTTGTGGACAGAAAAGTGCACACAACACATCAGATGCTCTGTGGCTTGTGGGCCGTGTGTCTGAGGCTGAGATTAGTAGGTAGTTAACTAGTTAGCCTTTGCCTGCTCAGACACCTATGTCATTACTGTGTGACAACTAATGTGGAAATATGAACAAATGTAACTATAGTCAAAACAAACGTTGATTTGTTGTTGCACAAAAGTCTGACAGGAGTTTAGTGTGGCTTGAAAAATAGCAGAACATGCCTGTTTTGTCCTTGCTGTAGAACTCTCGCTCTATAGATCTATAGAATGGCTGATTGGAAACCTGATCACTTTTTCCTAATCCAAATCCTAATCCAAAGTGTACCCAAGGGCTTCCAAAATCGCAAGACACATCCCTAAGATGCTAACAACATTACAGTTTTTTTAAATGGATGTCTGTGTACAGAGAGACTGACCAATGTCAGAGGTTCCAGACTGATGCATGTGGATAGACGTTGTACATATATGAATCTACTCGGTCCATTAGCTGTTGGGAGCGAAAGCAGCACATAATTACTTTTTCCAGTGTGTGGTAAATTGCTTCGTGGTACTAATGCTAACAGAAGACACCTCCCCTACCCAAATGCAATTTATTATGACAGAATGAGGCAGTTCACCTAAATGCATCCGGGCAAATAAAATAAATGGAAATTTGGAATAATTCGCTCCCCATCACCAGTAATTGCCTATTTTCAGAGATGGTTTTTTTTTTTTTACCATCACCTTCAGTGCAAATTAGGCTGTTTTTACAGCACTGTTCATGAAAAAAACATGCAAAAACCTTGACAAACCTCTTGCTTCCTGCCAAGGGCTCTTCCTATTTCAATAAAGCCTTGGGAAAGAGTAATTATAAGTCATGATTTTATTATCCTCGTTAAAATCCAGGGTGGCGGGTTTAAAATGAGACAGTTTGAGACTGTTAAGATTTTTCTTTCTGGGCTCAGAGAGAGAGAGAGAGAGAGAGAGAGAGAGAGAGAGAGAAGCCGACTGGCCTGATATCAGATTGACCCTGGGGAACGACAGCCTTAAAGAATGTTGATGCTATAACAGCTTACAGAGATAATCCATAAAGATGAAGGTTTTTAAAAAAAGGAACATCAGTGTGAGAGAGAGAGAGAGAGAGCACTTTAGGGTGACCTGTCACAGCTCAATGTGACCTACCATGACTTATTACATGTCCTATGCTGACTCATGCATACTATTATGCTAGAGATTAATAGGTTGGATGGAAATCCAATGTCTGTCCTTCTGTAGGGCAAAGGACAGCTTCTGTTTCATGTCTTAATAAGTGTACTCATATGATATACACATCAAGTTTTTTTTAAATGTTTTATTACAGTTTAGCCACTATGGGCAATTAAATAAGGGACACAAATGAGTTCCACCACATCCCTAAGACTTTAAATGAGTGCTTTATTAAAGGAAAGTGCATTTGTTTGGTTACTGTAAGACCATAAGTCATTGTTAGCCTAGATTTGTCTTTATACAGTGTTAGTATCAGTTGTAAGATACACTGTATGGCCAAAAGTATGTGGACACCTGACCAATCAGACACATATGTGCTTGTTAAACATCCCTTTATAGATTTAGTCCCCTTTTGCTCTTCTGGGAAGGCTTTCCGCTAGATTTTGGAACGTGATTGTGGGGATTTGTGTTCATTCAGATACAAGAGCATTAGTGAGGTCAGGCACTGATGTTGGATGAGGAGGTCTGGGGTGCAGTCAGCGTTCCAGTTCATCTCAAAGGTGTTCAGTGGGATTGAGGTCAGGGCTCTGTGCAGGCCACTTCAGCACAGAGCAGATCTTCCACTCCAACCTTGGCAAACCATGTCTTCATGGCGCTCACTTTGTACACAGGGGCAATGTCATGCTGAAACAGATTTGGACCTTTTAGTTCTACTTTACAAGTGTCTAATAAATTACCTATATCTTTTCTAATTCTATTTAACTCTTTTCTTTTGACTGGTGTTGTATATATGTTTGTGCAAAACTTTTCATTCAATCTACATAACAATTTTATCATCATGTAAAAAAAAAAAAACTCCACAGTGTAAATTAACCTCTTTACATATTTTCTCCTACCAGTCAAAAGTTTATAAACACCTGGGGATTCTTATGTTTTTATTATAGTTTAATCACTATTATACCACAGCACTGTTGAAATCTGGAACCTGATTGGTCGGGAAGTGTTCATTAATTTTCTTTAACAGCAGATCTGGTATTGTTTCTATAGTAACAGGTAATTCGCAAGGACTTATACGGTGGATGCTCCATAAAACAAAATACCACTAATAAAAAATCATGCTGAAACATTGATATGGTGAAGTTTTCTGTGAGGAAACGTTTAGGTAGCATTCTCAAAAGGATTCTCCAGGGTCAGCACTTAGAATGCTGTCAGAGGTAAAGCTGTAACTTTGGGTTTTCTGACACAGAAGCTTCTTCAGGGTGGAGGAATCTGTGGTTTCTCTGTAACATGACAAGCAACCTTTTGTCTTACTAACTTCAAGTGAGAAAAAAGAGGCTGGTAAGGGAATGATGGTTTATAGCTGCTATAAAAAAAATGTGATGTCAGGAACTCACTAGTTTCAAGGACATTTCACAATATAAGAACATAACTATAAATGGATAAAAACAAAGCATGGCATGCATTACTTAATAAAAAATAATGCACACAGATTGATGGTATTAGAAGAATATAACACTTTGGGATGCACTTTGGGGTGATTTTTTATTTTTTTTGCGCTTCTAGGTTGTGGAAAATCCAGAGCAACATGGCACTATTAATATTGTAAGTACACATTATTAAAAAGGGAGATAATAAGTATATTATTTTTTGTTAATGAGAATGCTAACTCATACATATATTAAAGGCTAATTGTGAAATGATTCTAACACATTTATTAAGGTCTATATTGCACAGATGCCTGCTTGTTGTTCATCACATACCCAGCACACACTGTGCTAACGTCTTACACTGTGGAGAAATATTCTATAGTTTTATTTAGCCCTAAGATATTTATGCCTGGAATGCAGTAAAGGAAAGAGTCAGACTTAAACCTATGTAAATGTACTAATAAATGGAAATTATAGCGATGCTTTGTTTATCCAGACTGAATAGAAGTGGCTGTTACACAGTATGGAAAAAGATGTACCAAACAACTGAGATGAGTTTAATAGATTTTATTTAGCAGTATTTGGTGTATTTCTGGGGAAAAAAGAAAAAAACCCTCCTCAAGTAGAAGAAAAGGTAGTCATCGAACAAAACTGAATAAAAGTATGAACATATCTAACGGGGGAAAAAAATCAGGTACTACTCGTACTACTTGATAGACTGTATCAGAAGAAGCAGTGGTAATGGAAATCAAAACCATTCAGTCTAAGTGATTTTAAAAATAATGAAATCATGAAATTTCATGTGAATTACATCAAACAGATGAGAGGTAACATTATTATTTATTTTATGCTACTGTAAAATGCCCTCTTTGTTACTTGGCTGATATTAGCAGTTAGCATCCTCAAAGACCATCACAGCATACACTGCCCTCCAAAAGTTTGGAAACGCCTGAACAAAATAGGGGTTTTGGGCAATATCAGCATAAATCCTCTTTAGTTAGTGACCATTTTGCATTGATAATAAGGGACAACACAAACTATGAAAACATATTTTATTAAATAAAAAGTTTATGAACATAAACATGAACATAACATAGAAAAATACTCAAATTTTGGA
>CM040998.1:15173023-15207027 GCA_022985145.1 Pangasius djambal
TGTTGTCCCTTATTATCAATGCAAAATGGTTACTAACTAAAGAGGATTTATGCTGATATTGCCCAAAAACCCTATTTTGTTCAGGCGTTTCCAAACTTTTGGAGGGCAGTGTACTTCATAACGACTGCATAAAATAAAGTGTACCATATGAGCCAAGAATTAAAAAAAATAGTGCAAACTTTTTTTTTACACAACTTCTTTCAGCAAGCACTATTTAAACGAGTAGGGAAAAGAGGGCACGGTTGTAACATGCTTGTTTTCTCTAAATGCATGCATGCAACTATGACTTCATTACACGCATATACAAATTATGTCTTATTACTCCTCTGTGTGAGGAAAAAAAAAAAACAGCAGGACTCACCTTCACTTTCTGGAGCCATTTGTGAAAAAGCTATGCTGTCCTAGACAGGTTTAATTAAAACAAAAAAGCTGGAAGTGTTTTTAAAGGTTACTTTTTCCTTACATGTTAAAAAAGCGAAATATTTGCAATTGTGTATGCTTATCTCTACACTATCTGTTAAAAAACATAGTTTTGGATGTTTTCTAGATTTCTTTCTGCCTCTTTGTTTGCAACATTGTAAGAATGCATTGAGGGTGACCTGAAGTACAGTTGTACCTGTTATAATCATAAAACATCTTGCTTCAGATGATGTCAGACTGTAAATAGTAGCGAAAGGTGGCAGACAGAAAAGAGGCATACACTAATTTCCACACCTGTAAAGATGAATTTTCAGGTCTTATAAAGACGTTATCCTTTTTTTTGCTAATTATGAATTTATGGTTGAACCATATAATATACTAAAATACATCACTGCGGGGTTGAATTCTCAAATTGTTCAGAAGGCGTGCATTCATTATCTATAACCGCACAGCTCCGACAGTTTCCAGTAGGTTTATAGTTTCGTTTCTATAGTGACAGCGGATTTACAGTGACTTGTATGGCAGATGCTCCACATAATCTAAGCCTAATCACTGGTAAGGTGAACAACTGTTTATAACTGCTTTAATGTAAGTGATAACAGGATCTAACTTGTCTCATGGATGTTCCACAACATTAAAAATAACTATAAGCAGATAAAAAAGAAACATTGTTCATTAATAAATTAAAAATTGTAATGATTAGCAAGTGTGCTATGGTATAAGTGGAATAATACGTACACTCCAGACCATGCTGGTATACAAAATAATCCACTTTGGGGATTATTCTGCCTTTTGTTGGGCTATATCACACCACTGCGGCGTGGAATATTTTTGTATACTAGTGTGGTCTGTGGAGTGATATTCCTTCCGTAATCATGGTTACTATGATATAACAAAAAATGAAATGGAAAAAAAAATGCAAAACAGCAAAAAAGCATAATATCTTTATGAGCTCTGATTCATCAATCTATTACAATACATGTTTAAATAGGTGGTTGTTCTGTGTATAATGAACATCCAGTGTTCTTTTATAATGAATGAATATTTTCCAAGCCCCAAAGATGTATGACACCGAGTAATAAATGTATGGTTTAATTTGAATTTTCCTGTTGTACATGTAAGTTTACAGAGTTGTTTTTGAGTGGTGTTATGGTTGACCTACGTGATTGTGCCATTGTAAATTGTAATTTAACTCAATTAACAAAAAATAAATAAATAAATAAAATAAAATAAAGTAAATCTCACAATCGTGCCCGCTCTCCCCTGTGCCATTTGAGTCATGCGTACATTTCAGGATTTCACGTAGAGACAGGTGTATGGAAACCAAACTACACATTTCCAATGTTTTTTTCCTCTTTCAGACACCTTTTCATACATCAAGTTTTTTTTACTGATGTGTTTGTATCCAGCTGGATTTGTTTTGTCTGTGTCAGACAAGAACCCTTTGATAATAACTGTGTGGCCAGGTCACGTGTTTCTTCCATTTCTGCCTCGTCTGACACAATGCCATCAGGAACACAGCAGATATAACCTGTGGGTCCCTGTGCAGATCCCCAGCTTGGGTAGGAAAATGCATTAGAAAGGGAGAGATTGCATTGCTGTGTTGCTAAACTGAGCCGACGACATGATTAAGGGTAAAATATAGAGTCTTAAGCAGACAAGACAAATGGTTTGTGTTGACAAAAAGCGTCAGGTAGGTGAAGAGGTCAACGGTGGCTTCTGTTTTCCTGTTCTTCTATGTCAAATGAATACTCCAGTGTTTTTCATTCTAACCTCTATCTACTGCATCAACACTTTCCTTGTACTGAGAAAAAAATATTAAGATCCTGTTTATTCAAAATGCACTTATAATGGATTCAGCCAATAACCAATTTATGAAGCCTATATTTTTGTGGAATGCTTCCAGATTCTTCAGTCCAAAGTGTTTGCAAATGAACCTCTAAATGTGTATAACTCAGAGACGGGACTACTTTATCAGAGGGAAGAATTTGTGCTTTTGTTACCAACATAATCAATGTATCTCAAAGTATACACAGAAACGCCTCAGTTTCTGCCAGGTGGATACCACTAAACGTAAAGTTATGACTGTACACATATTTGGTTAAAAATGAACATAAAAAACAGGATAATTGTGCTAAGGAAGAAAAAATGCTTCTGAACTTCTGTTAGTCGCTCTGACAATCCTGCAATAGAGCTCTCTCAGGGGTGCGGGACCATAATTCACATACAGTACATCATATGCCACCTTAGATACATTAAGCCCAGCTTTAGAAAGAAAATATGTCCAGCTACATGGCGACTGGCAGGAGCCACAGGCAATCAAAAGAGAGAAAGTGAAATAAAGCAAATTAGAATTCTACTGTATTGCTCCAGTTTTGGAAGGTTGAATAAACTTACATAACTACAGATTGGTTAAGAAATTTTCTCATGTCTGTCTTGTCTTTCTAACATTATGTTTATGTTATTACGTTATGGTAGATGCAAGATACTGAACCAGATGTCAGTATGTTTTCCACCATGGAAAAGTCTTCAGGACAGAGGACTTTACATTTTATGGTTTCTTGGTAACATAACAAGCTGTTCTTTTCTCTTAATAACTTCAAGAAAAACAGAAAAAAAAGACTGGTGAGTGAGCAACTGTTTATAGCTGCTATAATGTAAGTGATAACATGGTCCAACTTGTTTTGCAGAAACAATTTCAAACACTAACTTTAAGACCTGTGATGTTAGGATGTAAAGATTATAGTTTCAACAACTTCCCTTAGACTTTTAGAAGTAAGATAAATCACTTTTTTCAGTACAGGGAAATGGGTTGAAATTCTTGTCAGTAGTAATCAAACAAACTACAGATGTAGTCAATAAACACTGGAGTATTCCTTTAATTTCCTTTAATGTCAAGCCTCTTTTCATTCTTGCTCTATCACAGGATATAAATGAAAGCGAGACTTAGTCATTACTGACTCATTCTGTTTTTCTACCTCATCTGTGTGTACACAAGGCAGAAATGTGGGACGCCGTCTGAAGCTCCGACAGATGAATGCTGGTTTGACCCACTAAGAGCCATTCAGGTCATGAAGCACCATGTTTTCATGATTTTCCATCTATGAAAGGGCAGATAATGGAACCGCCGACAATATAGGACATCTATAAAGCTCCTCTCCTCAGCTACCAGATGATGTGATATTTGTGAGGACACAGGAGTGTGGATGGAAAGCTAACAGGTCCTGAGGATTATTGTAAAAGAGAAGGCGCAGTAGATATCTCCATATTTGGCAGAGGTATTAACACAACACTGTGAGGGCAAGAGTATTTATGAAAAGTCTAGCTTAACCTACATTTGACTGTCATTAGATAGAAAAGTCATGATACACAAACACACACGATTGAGGATTTGTGTGGTGATGTTGTAGTTTCTTTTTTATATGTATTATGTCCGTGTGTGAATGTGTTTGTCTTAAAACATCGTTTACAGCCGAGGAAGAAGAAGCGAATGTGTCAACCTCCTACACAGAGGAGACACAGACAGAGTTATTATCGCACCTTTTTTCCCCCAGACATCAAGAAAAAACAAACACAACAGCATATAAGCACATCAGTAACCTCATACCCTAGGTAAAATAAGGAGTTTAAATGATGTACAAACAATGTCTAGAGGAAAAAAGAGATGAAAAGAAAAAATGTTTTTTTTGGGATTTATGTGAATTTTGTTATTTGGGCAATAAAATAAATGGAAATTGTAGAAATTGTGTAAATATTTTTAAAAAAAGTTGTCGTCTTCACGTGTTGAACACAGAATAATTCACAAATTTAACGAGATAACTAAACTGACCTGGAGGCCCATTTGATCTCTTTTCCCCTGTTGGTATTTTCATCATCACTACTGAACCTTCAATTTTATTTGTATGCCACTTTTAACAATAGACTTTGACACAAAGCAGCTTCACAGAAATCTGGATATCGATTTAGATCCCTAACGAACAAACCAGAGGCAAAAGTGGCAAGAAAAAAAAAAGAAAGAAAAAACGACATGAGGAAGAAACCTTGAGAGGAACTGGACATGTCCTCTTCTGGCTGACGCAGGATAGTGGCTCTAATGCCTTCCTGAGACATACTTCCTGTGTATGCAAAATGTTTGCTGGGAGATGTTGACCTGTGCACACGCACAAACCATACACCTGACTGAGAAACACAAAGAGGGTGAACCAAGACAACTTTACTGACACACGTAAACTTTCAGAACATGTCATCATAAAATAACCTTAGGCCTTAAAGCCAACACAAAAGGAGAAATATTGAAAACTACCTTCCATAATACTGAAAATGAAATCAGTATAAAGTTCTGAAAATGCATATGCAAATTGAGTTCAACAGCTGTGGTCCCACTTTAGTATGCAATCGATTCAAGTAAGTACTTCTTTTTTTCTAGTTTTGTGAGCACTTGCAGACTAATATTAAATTTAACCCAGTAAGTAAAGTAAAATATACACTTTGGGAGTTAGCTGCATATTTACATGAATTAATTTAGCAGAGAACTTAAAGCAATTAAGTAATTCTATTTACTGAACCACTGAATCTGGACTGAACAGCATGTGCCAAAGTATTTTATTCCTTACTTAAAAGGGGCAACATCATGTAATGTGAAGTATAACGTTGACTCCAAGCATTTAGTTACTGCATTGAGTTCTGAGGGGTCAAAAGGCGAATCAATACAGTACAGTAGCCGACGAGATTGAATGTTAGATGCTATATACGCAAAGTGCATATACTGTATTTTATATATATATATATATATATATATATATATATATATATATATATATATATATATATATATATATATATATAGAGAGAGAGAGAGAGAGAGAGAGAGAGAGAGATGTGATAGACAGCTCTCGTGTTTATTTTGGTGAGAAAGAGGGCGGGATTTGATGATCATGTGTGCTTTGGCAGAAATTTCTCCGGGTGAAAGATCATTTAGTGTGTGAGCAAATGTCCAAACATAACAGAATGCAACTGATAAAACTGGTGTAGTGTGAGCAGGAAAGCGATTCTGAAATTTTGAAAGCCGTGTAGTGTCCTCTTGGCATAAGACGCATTTTAAATTAAATGGAATATTGTTCAGAGATCATTTCAGACTGATACAGAGTGACTGTATATCTATGCCAAATGTCATTATGAAGTCAAGTGTGTCCGCTGTAATGAGTGGTTCCTGTTACGTTATATGTGAACCCTACTGAGTCTAAGAATCTAGAAACAAACATGGCTTTCATTTTTTTATTTATTTCTTTAATCAAAATGAATGTTGAAGTCTCTGATGATTACTGCTTTTACATATTACTGATTACTGCTTGTCCTGACATGGGTGGAGATATGCAACAGGGGGGTGATAATCAAAATATCACTGCTTGCTACTCTATAACTCACTTTGGCGCTAAATTATTGGCCTGTCAAATCATTTTAGCATAGAGACAAAAAGTGAAGCTTTAAAAGACTTGTTGCATTTATTACAGCCCAATTTTTGGTTGTTCATCCCACTTCAGTATACAGATGCATAACAAAGTAAAGGAAAAATAATAAGAAAAAATGAAAATGTTAGGGGACACCACAGCGGATCATTGGTCCATATATTTGATTTGGCACAGTTTTAACACAAGATGCACATCCTGATGCCAACCTCCCCAATTTTATCTGGGCTTGGGACTGGCATTGGGAGGGCACGTCATGTGCAACCCTGGTGGTTAGGGTAGGTTCCCTGGCCGGGAATCGAACCTGGGCCATGGTGGTGAGAGCACCATGGCCTAAGCACTAGTCCTCCAGATACCAGTGTTAGCTTGCTGACAGAAAGTATGCCAGCTAACATTATTTGAGAGGAGAATATGGCTGAAGTTAAATTCCGGTAAGAAATAAGTCAAATTAGCATTTTTTAAAGAAAATGTATTTTAAATCCTGCATTTGATATTCATCCTGATTTCAAAATGTACATGGATACGGATACAGATATTGAGTTATCATGTTTTAGTTGAGTAACCAACAACTTGGGTGTCTACAGCCAGCAATGTCGTCATTTTAACCATTTTTTTAAATCATTTTAAGATGGATTAAATGTCACCCCAGCATTCTGGTCAACATCCAGCTAAACCTGATAAAATATCCCCTGCTGGGTTTATATGTATGGGGGTTTCTAAATTAACCCAAATTGGGTTATTTTTAACCCAGCACCACCCACAGTGTTTTGATCACCTGAAAGACTTTCAGTCTCAATTGGATTATTAACACCTTCTCTGTCACATTCAAGCTATTTCCATCTTCCTGAAACACCTCACTTCATAAATTGAACATCTGAAAACTAGAACCAACTCATATTATAAAACCGCCCTAAAGATTGAAATTACCAAAATCAAGGTGTAGAAATAGCATTTACTGCCTGATTACAATGAATGAGAAGGAAGGGGTGTGCGAGAGAAAACAATCACGGCTATAACAAGGCTCAAACAGCTTGATAATTATCTTTTAACACAATGAATGATCAGGCCTTTTTGTCGAGGTGTCAAAGTGGTACAATCAATGGTGGTAATTTAGCCCCCTGCAAGCTGAGAGGCCCTTGTGCTTTTTGCTTGGTCCTGTCGTTCATCACACACACCCCAAGCGTGACACGGCGCCCTTGACTACAAGCCAGAACTGCAGGTGAGGGGAAAAAATGAGAGAGGATGAAAAGAGAAAGCAGGAGTTCTAAGGATGAAAATGTGCAAGAAGAGGATGAGGGAGGAATTTGGGATTTGATGCTTCAGTCCATCCGAACAGGTGCAGTACGAGGAACAGAGAAAGACAGCTTCAAGCAGGATTTTTGTCATAAATTCTATTATTAAAAAAAAAAAAAAACTCAGACAGTGTAGCTGGATTCCCAGAGTGGGAGATGTTAAATATACAAAATAAGAGTTACACAGAGAGTTACACAATATTAAATTATATGTCTTTCAGGTCTTTCAGACAAGTAGAATGTTGGATGTTGGGCCATACCACCATTTGCTAAGTGTGTAAGTCTCCTTATAAATATTACAGTTCTAGTTCCACTTTTGGTTCCAGTTCTGGTTCCACTTTTGTTTCTCAAATTAATGTTTATTTTAAAAGAAATGTAGTAATATAATACTTTCTTGCAAAATGTGCACTAACACATTTCCTTTTTTTTTTTCGTAAGCCAAATTAGTTTGTAACTATAAAACAAGCAATTAGCGTCGGCCTCACTAATGCTCTTGTGGCTAAATGAGCAAATCCTCCAGCCACGTTCCAAAACCTAGTGGAAAGCCTTCCCAGAAGAGTCAAGGTTATTTCAGAAGGAGTACTAAATCTGGAAGGAGATGTTTAAAAAAGCATGTGTAGGTGTCATTGGTCATGCGTCCACAAACTTTTGGTCACATAGTGCATATAAGGAATCAACCACTTTGAGGCATGTTGTTATAGGAAAATAATCAATGATGGCATGGTGTGATACAGCCCAAGGTAATTACTCAGTTTACCATCCCAAAGTTGCTTATGTTCCTATAAGTGAAGTGTTTATTTCCTCTTCTATGACGGCAATTTGCCAAAGCTTACATTTTTTAATTTATTAAACAACAGCATGTTGTACATTTCATCAGTGTATAGTTATATTTAATGCTGTGGAACATAAATAAAAATGAAGTTAGTTCATGTAATTGCTTAAGTCAAAGTAGCTATAAATTGTCATTCTAAATAGAGCCTCTTTTTTTTATCTCTCTTAAAGTTAATAAAACAAAAGTAAGTGCAGCTTGTCATTTTATAGTAACATCCTCTGTCCTGAAGACTTTCTGTGTTAGAAAACGTAAAGTTATAGTTTCATCTCTGACTGTTACACAGCACTGACATTGACACTGAAGACTCCTTCCAAAAATGTTTTAAGTCACCAATCAGATTAGAGAATTCAGTAGCACTGTGGCCTAAAATGTGGTGCAGGTAGGGAAACCCTGACACGTAATTTTCCTCTGAGCTTCAGGATATCTAAGGCACAAGCTAGGATGATTTCCAAAACCCATAAACTGTGCATAAACTGATTTGCATTGCTTGTCTACAAACCTGACTGTAAGAGGTCAACGCTTTGGCCCACAATCGCCAATACACTCACCTTCACAACAGGAAATGAAAATGGGCATCGTGCCCTGCTTGCTTTTTCAGACCTGCTCACCTTGTATTCATTGATCTGAGGATCAATCATGTTCAAATTGACCCTGAAAGATGGTGGTGCTCTAGTTCCTTGGATTGGGGGGGTGGGCGGGGGATCGGGGCTTGGTGGTCAAGTATTTGATTAAGGAAGTCTGTATTATGTGGTCATGTAATACTGCAGTATGACAGCATATAGCCACTCTATGTAGGTCATTCATTGAAACAAGATATGATTATGGCGGCTCATGGTACATTTGCTCCTCTTCTCTGTTCTTGCCAAATACCAAAAGCAAGACAGGGGAAAAAAAACAATGGGACGAAGATAAAGTAGCTCAGTGGCTCAGAGACCAAGAGAAGGAGGGGGAGAGAGAGAGAGACAGTGAGGAAGGTGTGAGAGAGATGTGTATAGTATCAAGAGAAATGGTCAAATGAGGGAGGGAGAGAGAGAGAGAGAGAAAGAGAGAGAGAGAGAGAGAGAATAAGGAGATAAGAGCTTTGCAGTTCTTCCACTCTCAAGAACCCAATAACGCAGTGGGGAGTGATGGCTATTATCTTTGTATTATCATATATAGCACATTATGCAGCCTTAAACATCAGGTCATCATGTCACACACTCACCGATACATATCCTAACACATATACCCACACTGAAATCCTCAAAAATACAGACATAATGTTTAAGATCAGATCCTGGCTCCTGAGTGACGTGACAGAAATCCCAACAATGCTACAGCCATCTGTGGCCATGAGTCTTAGAGAGCAGAACTGGTCATGCAATCTGAGTGGGAGGGACATACTTCTGTCAATAACAGAGACATTAGCCAACCGTGGCTGTCTCTGAGCTCATGGGGAAGAAGGCAGATATCGCTTTCCTCTGAGTGTGTTATGCTGCCCTGTGATGCAGCATGAGCAGCAGTTTGAAAAGATGCAGTTGGCTGGCTTCACATGTCTCAGGGGAAGCACGTGTTAGCCTTCACCCTCCGTGGTTGGTAGCCATCGGGTGATAGGGGAAAGCTGGTTAGTGGGTGAGAATTGGCAGGTGACCAAATTGAACAGAAAAAAAAATTGAGGGGAATTTTTGAAGATAATTTTTCTTTCTTTTTCTTTCTTTTTTTTTAAACTAGAACAATATCTTAATATAAGGCATTTTTTTAAAATAACAAGCCCAAAGTCTTACCCTCTGAGACCATAACCATTGGAGTACTGTACCAAGAGTCTAGTACTGTATGTGCGGTTGAGTGCAAAGGTTTGTACACCCCAAGACAAAATGAATACAAAAATCCAATTTATATATGCAGTATGTTCATCATCATTATTATTACTCAAATAGTGAATAAAATTGGGGAAAAAAAGTTTTTCTGAATGTGATATATGTAAATATATTAGAAACAATTCTTTATAAATGCATCATAATCATCAACATCATTATTATAAATGGAGCAAAATAGAGATTTTCCTTTTATACCATTAACACTCTACCATATATATATTCATACATGGGACATATATACCGTATATATTCATACAGTTTATAGTCCAGGAAATATCGTATAGATGTCTCTGTGTGTAGATGTTCATATTGGAGGGCATTTGCAACAAGCTTTGGCTGAGAATTGATCCATATTTCCAGGGATTAAAGAACAGGGTTATTGTTCTTGTATTTTCCTTAAATTATTTTAAAAACTTCAAGCTGCATGGTATATATCATGGATTCAACCCAAGCACTATTATACAATAGTAAACCATTCGATTCAGCTTAGCTCAAGTCAAATTGAAGAAACAAATCCAATGAATGAACAAATGAAGCAATAACATGTGGCTGGATCGTACTAAAGGTAGATAGAATGTGGGGGGCTGACTCCAGGGGTTCTTCCTTCCTCCTTCTTTATTATTTATTTCTGCTCTTACCTTCAGTGTAAAGCCCGTGGCAGGTGGACAGCACAGAAGACCTGACTCCAGTAATTGGGCTCTAGGTGGGCAGAAATGCGATGTCTATGCAAATATTAAATGTTCGGCTCACTGCGCTGTATAATTACATGCACCGAGAGGTGAAGTAAGCAAACGTCTCTGCACAAGCACATGACACAATCCTCAGTGGGGTGAACACAATCTTCCAGAGCTCTGCAGATTTCCCACAATGAGAAGATAGGGGATACCATTAATCGAAATCATCGATCTTAGCTGTGGAGCAGTCGCATCATCTCTGACTACTCAGGAGTGCGAAAGATCTGCTCTCACCTGCACCTGCCTAACACACTGGTGTGCATCTCCTTTTTAATTGGCTTGTTGAACCCCAGGAAATGGTGGAAGCTCAAGGCAACTCACGCCATGAAGTCGTGCTCAGGACTGGTTTGATGAGGACAAAGCAAAATAGCAAAATAGCAAAAAAACGGATGGATAATAACCGGTTTATTCATCTAACCAAGACCCTGCTGGGAAAGTGAAGGCTTTCCTACTGCGAAGGAGAGCTCATGATGGTGTCTGGAATGGTTTTTGACATTTTCCAAGGTCTGCGTGCTGAGAAATAACAGTGGCTGTGAGAGCAAGTGACTCCTACTCGGTTCTTTCACGAATGCGTGGTGCAGAGTTAATTGAGTTTTTTCATTGAGGGAAAAGTTATTTTCACATGTGTGGAGTGTGGTAGCCGAGGGTGAGATATAACCAGGAGTCACATCATAATAGCTCAGGCACAAATCAATAAGATGGGCAGAAATAGAGGGTAGAAAAATGATACACAGCTTGTGACCCCATTACCTGTGTCTGAACTATTGCTAACAGTCTATAAAATAAACCTAAGCAGTGTAGCTTAATGCTAAGACACAATCCTGACTAAAATTTGTGAAGGTCCAGCTAAATAAGATTCCTTGCTTACATGACTGAATATTGACAGCAGTTACTTTTAAATGCTTAAACATTAGTGCTACATTTCTGGCTATAAATAAGAGAGTCTAAAGTGGTTTTGTTTTGTTTTGTAGTGACACTTCATGCTAACACTTTTGACTAGTGGCACAGACTCTGAACAGAGAGACATCTATTGTGGCAAGTCAAGGAAATGCTGGAAACCAGGACACAAGTGCACAAAGGTTTTTAATAGTAAATATACAACAACAAATAACAAATTAACAAATACCTTTACACATGAGATGACACACAAAAGATTACTAGAATTACAAGAAACCAGAACACACCATAACCAAGAATATAAACTAGAAATATACACACAACATTATTAACTAAAACCATGACACTGGTGAAATAGCTAATGACTGAACACACAAAAAACAATGAAATAGCACGAACCAAAACCATAACAAAAGCACATGGTGAACTAGGAAGTAAACATATCACACAAGCTGCACTCAAGTCGTGGCCTAATGGTCCAAGAGTCAGACTTGTAACCTGAAGGTGAACCTGAAGGTCGTGGGTTTGAGTCTCAGGGGAGTAAATGACAGCGCTCTCTGCCACCCTCAATACCATGACTGAGGTGAGACCCTTGAGCAAGGCACCGATCCCCCAACTGCTCCCTGGGTGCCACAGCTAAAATGGCTGCCCACTGCTCCGGGTGTGTGTTCACTGGTGTGTGTGTGTGCACTTGGATGGGTTAAATGCAGAGCACAAACTCTGAGTATGGGTCACTATACTTGGCCGCATGTCACTTCACTTCACTTCATTGTGCTGGGAACAGCGAGAAGGGGAATTTGTGACATCTGTTTTAAATTTGAAGCAGAAAATAAATGTGTATCTCGATAATTTATATAAATGCATGTGATTGGCTGCAACATGTGTTTGACTTGAGATGAGCCTGTCCTCCTTTTTGGTTTTCACTGAACGATTCTTGTATATATTTCTTTGGTGTAAATATCGTCACTTTTGAAAAATCTTAGAATGTGTTGCTGTAGGGTTTGGCTGCAATTTTTGTTGGTTGTGGGTGTTTTGTCTGTATTTTTGTTATCTAGGGAGAAAGGGAAGCAATTTTTCTTCTTTATTTTTACTTTATCGGTGCAGGCAATTTCTTACAATACATCTCCAAATCTGTGAAGCACTTGCAAATGTGTCCTTTATTTCTTTCACATTTTCCCATCACACATTTTCCAGTTATTGTTCCAACCCTAGACTGGGATGTAACAACCATATTCTAGCTTTGAAACAACTAAATTCTACCAAAAATCACTGACTATACCTTACATATATACAGCGCTGGTGATCGGTATATCGAAACAGTGCATTGTGGGTGGCTGAAACATGCTGTTCTCTGTCTAAACTGTCCTTATATTGATGGTTAAATGATTCAATTTTCTTAAATATTCAATCATAGCAGGTAAATAAAGACCTAAATGGGCAATTTAAAAGTGTTTACAACTTGTATTTTCTGTAGCCAGGCTGACCTTAACCTGTTCATGCAATTCAGAGGAAAATAATAGGCAAGACTCTGTGTTTAGTAGAAACCTTATTCGAAACTATATATGAGGTCGCAAATTGATGATGCACTCAAAAGCGGCAGGAAGGCACAACAAAGCAATGATGATTATATAAGCTACAAAAGAAGAGTAACAAAGCTAGCAGAAGACAGGAAATCCAAAAGTGACCAATATGTTTTCACGGTATCACCTGTGTTTAGGTGTCAGGAGAGGAAGGAGAGGTGAAAATGGGAACAGGAGAGAAAGAGAGAGAACAAGGAACAAGTACATATGACACAGACAAAAAGCGACGCCCTTGAATGTAACACTAAGAGCACATAAAATCAGACAGGATTGCACTAACACCAGTCATGTGATGGTTCTTTTAGCATCAATATTTAATAACATAATGTCAGATGAATGGGCCACCACTGCCCTTAATGTTCACACTGAAAATTAACTGGGTAATTTCACCTCTAAAGTGAAGATATATGACCACCATTATGGGTTCGGAATGTTAAATTTGTAAATAGGAGTCCATAAATCCAGCAAACTCCTATTATAAAGTTCATCTCGACTCTCATTGTCTATGGCTTTACCATATGCTGTGATGGTCCATCATAAATCACACCTATATTATGAATCAAAATATTGAGTCTACTGGCAAGCGCAGTCTTTATTTTATTACAAATATGATACATATTATTCTAAAATGTAATATTTTAAGTTATGATTGATAAGTTATCTGTTGGTGGCATGAAAATCCTCATATAAAATATTGATTTGATGAGAGAGAACCCACATCTAATGAAATTTCACAGAATATTTGTCCTTGGTCATCCTTCATATGTTCATTCCCAACACTACAATATTTAGCCAGAAAAAAAAACCCACAAGGTTTTGCCCATGAATCAGAAACTCAACCATTGTTCCTATCTCTCTTTTTTTTAACACACACTGACCAATTCATCACCTTTTTCATGCATTTTTCCAATCAGCCAATCAATGTGGCAGCAGTGCAATGCATAAAATCATGCAGATACAGGTCAAGAGCTTCAGGTAATGTTCACAACAAACATCAGAATGGGGGAAAATGTCAAAAATCTCAATGACTTGGCACTGTGGCATGGTTGTTGGTGCCAGATGGACTGGATTGAGCATTTCAGAAACTGCTGATCTTTCACCCACAACAGTCCCTAGTGTTGACACAGAATGGTGTGAAAAACAAAAAAAACAAACATTCAGTGAGAGGCAGTTCTTCAGGCAAAAATGCCTTGGTGATGACTGATTCAACATACAGGAAGGCTTGGAAAAATCAAATAACCACTCTTTACAACCATGGTGAGCAGAAAAGCATCTCAGAACACACAACAGATGGGCTACAACACAAGAAGGCCACTCCTTCAGAGTTCCACTCCTGTCAGCCAAGAACAGGAATCTGATGCTACAGTGGATGCAGACTCACCCAAACTGGATAGTTGAAGATTAGAAAAAGGACCAGGAGATGTATTTCCAAACTTCAACTGTCCAGAATTGCAGCTGTTGCCCTGTATCTGATCAAGCAGAATTCAAAATTCAACACAGCTGTGAGATAAATTAGACTATGTTAGGGTAATACAAGGTATTACAAAATTATGATTGATCAACTGATGAAATCAGGAAATAAAAACATTTCTTTGTTAACAGACTCTAATGTATATACAGTTACAGAAAAACTGTAATCTGGCCTGACGGTGTGTTAATTAGTGTTAATGACTGCCTGTGCTGAGTGTGTATGCAGCACTGCAGGGAGGAAACAAAAGAGTCAGCAGAAGTGGCTCAAGAGAGACGATGTTTCTATTTACAGACATCCACCTCTGTGCGTGCACACACACACGCGCACACGCGCACACACTCACACACTCACACACTCAGGTGGAATAGGAGAGTTATCAACGCCAGTACGTATGCAGTTTCCCTCGCCTGAGCCGCTATGGAGAGTCAGCAGAAAGACAGAGTGCATCGCTCTCACGCTATCTCTCTCACACTCTCCCTCCCTCTCTCCTTTTGGCTTATGATTGGTCCTCAAAAAAGCATCAGTCATTCTGTGGGCAAGTCTGAGGTCTGAGCAGTGACCTTTGCTGAAACATGTAAAACACACTGGGAAGTATAGCTGAAGACACGACTGGCTCCTTGTTCTCTGTGTATTGAGTGATAATAGAACATCAGTCCAGCATTACAGAAAGTCGTCAGCTTGTCTGCATGTGCATATTAGAGCCAAGAGAGGGGGAACAGGAAGAGGAGGAGTGATAAGTGAGAATGTGTTTTGCTGAGTGAGAATGGCCTTGAATTTGAACAAATATGCACTTGTTCTTAAGGGGAAAAAAATAGTGAGTAAATAGAAATACTCTTCTGATTTCCTCTTTGAATCTCCCTAATGGAAAGTCACCACAGGAACCCAAATCAGTCATTATCCTTCCACTTTCATACCTACCTTGTTGGTCCAGATGTACAACTTGTCTTTTTCATGCACAATGTGTGTTAATAGTCCTCTAGATTGGTGTTTCTGACCACTGTGCTGCTGTTGGCTGGATATTTTTGGATAGGAAAATAATCAATGACAGGTTGTTGCTATGTGGTCAATACAAAGCCGGTTATTGATTATTTTCCAATTAATAAACATGTCCTCCTAGCTGTTGTATTTCTGTTATACTACTAATTTGGCAACGGGTTTAATTTTTATTAATTAACGATCACCTTGTCATATTTTTAATCCATTTATAGTTACATGTTAATGTTTTGGAATGTCCAAGTTAATTCCTGTTATCACTTACAACAGCAGTTGTTACCTCACCTTCTCTTGTAGTTGAAGACACAGCTCGTCAAGTTAAAGAGCTTAAGTGACAGCTTTACCTCGGAGTGTTAAAAAGTGCTAAGACTGAAGACTCCATCCAGGAGTGTTATATATAAATGTCTCTTCACAAAAAACATCACCATATCAATGATTAAACAAATTTTAGATGTTTTTAAAATTTGTTGATTATTATGCTTAGCTTATGTGAGCTTATGTCCACCATACAACATACAAGTCCCTGTGAATGATCTGTTACTATAGAAATAATAGCGTACAAGAACGAGTGCATTAATATAAACTGTTATAAATGCTGTTATTTTGGTGGATGGTTAAAACATCCGAGTAATTCACACTTACACTTTTGCATCTTTTTGGCTTTAGCTACTTGTTTCTCGCTATCGCTATCACTTGTCTCGCTTCCAGATTCTTCTTCTGAACACTGTGAACTATCCTGTTCAGAGCTGTACAACACTCTAATTACAGATAAGTCACAGCAGAGACTGTCTGAATTAAGAGGATTCTCATTCTCCATAAAGTTTGGCTTCCCAAAGCCAACCTTTTTTTTTTGGTCACCACGCTTTTGTTCATTTAAGTTCAATCATTTAGTGACCTTCGATGTTTCTCATGTTCATGGCAACTGGACTTTGCATGAATATGATTTCATAAGTCATAAACAATGAAGGCTAACTCCGCCCCAACTCCAGCCTTAACCTTTATAACTTTTCTGCCAGATTGAGTCATGCAAACGTCAGCTCAATTTTAATTGATTTCCAAGGTCTGCTTGTTTAATTGTAAAGCTTAAGAAGTGCTGTGGCATAACATAGAATTTTATTTTTAAATAAATTTTCAAGCAGCTTAACCCTCCAGTGAGCAAGTCAGCAATAGTGGAGAGGAAAATTCCCTAGGATGAAGTAAGTAGGAAGATAATATAAAATTATTTCCGAAGTTCTGATCAGATAGTAGAGTTAGCATGATGATAAGCCACAACCAGACCTCTCTAAGCATTTGGTTAAAACAGGAGACAAACATAATTCTCAGTTCACAGCGCTCCTGTGCATTTGTGATATTAAAAGCCTTCATCATTTTGACCAGAGCCCTTACTGACAATGCAGCATGTATTTCCACATGGAACAGAGACGATACCAGAATGCATTAATATGTTCTGGAGCTTAATAAATAAAACCTCTGTATCCTTATGGTGCTTGTCTGCCCTGACAAAGAAAAATATAGGATAATCAGTTAACATGAAAGAGAATATGCCATGGGTTTTGGAAGGATTCTGCAAGGTATCATTTGTAACAGAAACACGGAGTAGGTTTGCTAAGCAGTATGATGACACAGTCTGACTTTTGCACATTCTCCCTCCGTCCACACGGGTTTACTTTAGGTTCAGTTTCCTTCCACCTCCCAAAAACATGCCCACTGATACATTACGTACTTTAATTTGCCTCTAGGTGTGAGTGAATGTGTGATTCCCTGTGATGGACTGATCTCATCCAGTGTGAGGCACAGTGGTACAATGGATAGCATTGCCATTTTGCAGCTCCAAGGCCCCTGGTTTGACACTGAGCTCAGGTTACTGTCAAAGTGAAGTTTCACACTCTCCCCCATATACATGTGGATTTCCTCCAGGTTCTCTGGTTTCCTCCCACCTCCCAAAACATGCAGGTAGGTGAACTGGCTACTCTAAATTCACCCTAGGCGTAAATGTGTGTGTGTGTGTGTGGTGCCCGGTGATGGACTGGCATCCTATCTAGGCTGCACCGAACCCTCACCAGGATAAAGCTTTTACTGTAATGTAAGGAATGAATAATATTCTGTATAAGAGCTACACATTCCAAAGTACTCACTCCGCAAGGGTTATAAGTCAAAGAATCAATCTACACACAATCTTCACTCTACACACGCAACCTGCTTTTCTTTACTTCTGTAAGTTCACCAAGAATCTTGTTCAGCCTTGTTTCTAAAGATCTACCATTTTGCATTGCACTTAGAACATTCTATTTTTGTGATACTACTAATGGTCTTGAGCTGGCTCAGGTGTGTTAGAGAGGAGCTAAACCCTGCAAGGTTCTAGATCTTCGGGAGCAGGGTTGGAGATAACTGTGGCAGCGTTCTAGATTGCCAGAGGAAGGATGGAGCTAAGATCTTCAGGGTGATGGACTTCTTGGAGAAGGGTTGGAGCTATACTCTACAGGGTGTAAGTTCTCTAGAAACAGGTTCAAAGCTAAACATTGCAGCTGGATTTCCTGCTTCTACAAGAAACATCTTTTGCTGCTGACCATGAAGCTAGTTGCCTTGTTACTGTAGGTATTTCAACCCTGAGAAGGTATTTCAACCCTGTTCCTATAGATCTATCACCCTGCTATATAGTTCCAAAACATGTGGCTCAGATTCTATGATGAGCTGGATCAAGTGTGTTCAATGAGAGCTAAACTCTGCAGCATGCTAAATCTCCTGGAACAGAGTTAGATCTAAACCTTTCAGGGTGATAGATGTCTAGGAGAAGGGTTAGAATTAAACCCTACAGAGTGTAAGATCTCAAGAAGGATGTTTGAAGCTAACCTTTGCAGCTAGATCTCTTGCTACTGATCAGTAAGTTCATTCTGCCATGTGTTTACAGATCTACTACCCTTCTGTATCATTTCAAGAATCTTGACAATTTCTATGATCCTAAAGGTCTTGATGAGCTGGATCAAATGTGTTAAATGGGAGCTAAATACTGCAGCATCCTAGATCTTCAGTGGTAGCATCAGTCCAGATTTGGCAGGGTGCTAGATCTGTGGGACTAGGAGAGAAATTCTTCAATGGTTGTGAATTGCCAGAAGCAAAAATGAGCTAAACTCACATAGAGTGTGAGATGTCCATGAGCACAGCTGGGGCTAAATGCCACAGGATTGGTTCTGCGACAGTGTGTGTTGACCACTGAGGATTTTTTAATTTTTTTTTTTTTTTGATGAAGGTTGACCATCATGAAAGATTTCATGTTCTAAGCAGTCAGATAGATTAATGGCTCTCTTCTAAAAGTGCAATATTATGCGTTGTGGAGTATTTGCAGTAGGAGTATGATTGGCACAAGTGGAAGCAGCTGGTAGATACTGGAGAATGGCCCTACTGCCCCAGAGAGCCATTTAAACTGATTTAGAAGTTTCCCTCTCCCAGATAAAGTGCAGAGAAAAATGACAACCAGTAAGCTTGATTAACTTCTCATGAGTTTATCTGAGCGCCAGAGCCCTGCAAAGTTTGACATGTAGGTCTGGCCTAGTTGTTATCAGCCATCTCTGCCTGTCTACACACAAACTTATTCAGTTTAAGCAGAACATACAGTAGATTGCTAACCAGGTCATAGTTGGCCATTTGCAGCCACATGTAAGATTTTCCATTTCTCTGTTAACAGTGATGCTTAGAGAAGTGATGCCAAGGTGAACAAATCTCTCCAACATAACAAAATGGCACTGAGATGACAAATTATTTGCAGTGCCCTAAATGCCTCAAAAGACATAGAACCCATGAGGGTGAAAAGTACTGTATTTTTTTTCCTTTTCCACAACTAGATCAATAGCAGAGCAAGCTCTTTTTTATTTGGGCTTATTCAATAATCATGTGGCAACATAATTCAGTAAGCTGCCACAGGCAAATGTAAAATAGGTAGGCAGAGCAGAGGTCAAAACCAGAAAATAAAAGACATACAACTTGGACAAGCTGGTTTATGTATCTGTGTTAAAGCATGTTCAGGTATGCGCACAAAGAGAGGGCCAACATACACATTTTCACATTTAAACAGAGTTTCGTGCGTATCTATGGTATTATGAGTCAGGGAAATACTGATTGTTAAGCAAGGAAGTTATCGAACTTCCAAGCGTTTCATTCCTGTTTTAGCACTTTACCACATAACTGTACGATTATTTAGATATAATTAAAGTGATGGATCCAATTTTACTCAGACTAAATCAGAGGTTTTACTCCTTAAAAAAATTCAAAACTGACCATCTTTCACAAACAGCCTGATACCTCGCAGCCCTGCTCTGCAATAATGCATTTCTAGACAGTAAATTCTGCTTTTCCATCCATTGTAACTCTTTAATCTAACTGCACACCCTGGAGCTGTGAGTCAGCAATGCTACCCATTGCATCACCATGCCATCTCTGACAGCAGTTTCGGCTGCGAGGCAAATCACCAGCAGATATTAATGCACTTGTTCAAATAACATGCTTGTTTCTATAGTAACAACTAAATCATAGGGACTTGTGTGCTGGATGCTCACTTAATTTAAGTTTGATGATGGTGTTGTGATTTAGCAAAGCTTTCTCTAAGGAAAATATTTATTTAACATATACATGAAAGGTGAATCTGCATCAGTGGTATGAACTAAACCTGTTCCTCCAAGTTTTCCATGACAGGACATTCTTCAAGATGGAGGATTTTTGTCAAGTTGTGTTTTTTTTTTGTCTAATTGACTTAGAAAGAAAAAAATTGAAGGTGGTGAGGGAATGACTGCTATAACAGGAATTAACTTGTCTTGTGGATATTCCACGACATCAAATGTAACTATAAACGGATAAAAAAGTACGTTTCAGTTTGTTATTAAAATTGGTTTTGCATTGTATGATTTTCCGATAAAAATCGTAAAAGAATTCCTTGGTTATGAGTCGAAACTGGTGGTCTAAGAATGCATAATGTGACATGGCCACCAGTGGTCAATTAAACGGCATTGTGACCAAAGATGGATGACAATTTTTTAAAAAATTAAAATCTCAGAGGGAGGCTACTGCTACGATGCCTAAAAGCCATCAAAAGGTGGATGGAATAGCTACAAATACGGCAGTGTTAGTGGACAGAAAAAAATTACCACAAACTCAGTCTCAAGAATATTTGTTTACATGAACATGTGTTTAATGATGACATAAGCAGGATGAGTTATTTCCTTTTAATCACAGGTCTATCATTAGAGGATCTTCATCATGTAATCGGACATGCAAGCATCGTTTAATCTGACATGTAATCTAAAAGCTAAACCCACATCGACCATCTGTCCTAAGCATTTTTCTTGCAATTGTATGGTGTCTGGTGAACAAAATGGACAAACTGCACCTTCAGATAACATTGCATAAATGGTTTATGGAATGCAATATCATAATTCTTTTTTTTTTTTTTTTTTTACGGAAACATGGCTTAACTACAATATTCCTAGCAGCACCATTGAGCTAGAGGGCCACAGTGTCTTCAGGGCAGAGAGAAGGGCAGTGGACTCTGGTAAGAGTAAAGGAGGAGGTCTGTGCATCTTTGTTAACAAATCATAGTGCATGGATTCTACTGTAATTGAAAGTTGCTCTGCTAATTTAGAGTATTTGATGATTAAGTGCAGACCCTTTTATTTACCAAGAGAATTTTCAGCCATTGTTGTGACTGCAGCTTACATTCCTCCAGATGCACATCTGAATGGAGTTTTTATTGTTGAAGATTTCAGTTTATAAGAACTGTACTTTCCAAATTCCACCAGAATGTATCTGGCTCTACAAGAGGAGACAATACACTGGACCATATTTACATGAACATTGCTGAGGCATACAAGACCATTTCCCTCCCCATTTGGGTCAGTCTGATCACCTCTCTTTGTTCATGCTACCCAAATACATGCCACTCATCAAAGCATGTGAAATCATCAGTGAAGACAGTGAAAGTATGGCCAGATGGTGGTCTCTTCACTACAACACCAGTTTCAAGATACTGACTGGAGTATGTTTGCCTCACAGGCCACCTTGGGCTCACACACAGAACTGATCATTTACAGATCTTCTGTCCTGGATCATATTAACACTTGTATAGACAATGTCACAACCCTCAAACATGTGAAAAGCTTTCCTAAACAGAAGCCATGGATGAACTCTGAGGTCTACCTCTTGCTGTAAGCAAGACAGACTGCTTTTAGATATGGTGATGCAGAGGCCTATAGCACAGCCAGGGCCAACCTGAAAATGGGTATTAGGAAAGCTAAACATTCTTACAAACTTCACATTGACGAGCACTTCCACAACAACATCTCTGACAGCAGACATATGTGGAAGGGCATCCAGACCATCACTGACCACAAACTGACCCCACAGACTTTCCCGACCAGCAGTGCCTTCCTCCCTGATGAGGTCAAACGTTTCTATGCTCACTTTGACCAAGGCAGCAGGTAAAACACTAAAATCGGTGACCCTCCCACTGCCAACTCATTCTCCACAACAGATATGCATTCAGCACTAAGCAGCGTGGATGCACGTAAGGCTGCTGGCCCTGATGAGTGACTGACTTCAGTTCTGTTGCACTCACCTCCATTGTAAAGAAATGCTGGTTTTGAGTCAGTTCATAGCGGGCCTACCACCTACATTGGACTCTCACCAGTTTGCCTACCCCGAACAGGTCGACAGAGGATGCCATTTCCACTCCTCTTCATTTGGTCCTCACCCACCTGGACAACAATAACATGTACATAAGGATGCTGTTTATTGACTTTAGCTCTGCATTTAACACTGTCATCTCCACTAAGCTGCTCACCAAGCTTAATGACCTGGGCAGCAGCACCTCCATATGCAGTTGGATTCTGGACTTCCTAACCAATAGACCACAGTCTGTTAGGTTGGGCAATCACATGTCCTCTACCTTCATCCTGAATACCGGCATCCCCCAGGGTTGTGTGCTGAGTCCGCTGTTTACCCATGACTGTGTGCCTCTGCATCAATTCTGGTTAGAAACGTGCAACAGTGTCTTTACTTCCTGAAGAGACTGAAGAAATTTCATCTTTCTCCCCAGATCTTAACAGGTTTCTAACACTGCACCGTCAAAAGCATCCTGACCAACTGCATCACAGTATGGTACGGCAGATTCACAGTGTCCAAAAAAAAGCCCTGCAAAGGGTGGTAAAAGCTGCCCAGCACATCATTGATGCCCAATGCCCAGCCATTGAACATCTTCGCCACAGGAAATGTCTGTGCAGAGCATGCAACATCATCAGGGATTCCTCCCTTCCCAGTCACAAACTGTTCAACCTTCTTCCTCCATGAGTAGATACAGGAACATTTGTACCAGTACCAGCAGGCTCAGGAACAGCATCTTACCCACAACCATTACCCTGTTGAACTCTACACTACACCATTAGGCTGCTGATGTTTTACTGCCTGTAATCATCCTGCAATTCTATTCTATAGTGTATATTGTGTATTATCTATATATAATTGAAAGATTCATAGTATATACCCTGGGTTATATTAATATATCTGTATATTTTCTGTGCATACATTGTATATTATGTACATTATGTATATTATGTAGATAAAGTAGTATCTATCTATCTATATATCTATCTATCTATGCAGAACACACTATTTTACAGTCTGTAATAGAATTCAGCCAAGGGTTTATTGGGATCTCGTACAGTGTAACAAGTAATAATCTTAAAGGACAGTTGAAATTGCACAGTGTAAAATGAACTTGAACATTAGATGAAAGTTTTAAGTGAAAATAAACTGTCCATTTCAGAGACCACATGCCCAGGAGCACAAGAAAAAAGCAAGTTGGAAGGAAAGACAATGAGACAGGTGTGAAACTGGCTAACAGGAGAATGATCAGGATCATGCTGGAGCACAAGGGAGAAAACCATGGTGGGAAGGTTAAGAAGAGCAAAAGAGTGCGAAGGCAAGAAAAACATAGGGGTAAAGATAAGGCCCAGGATAACATACCAGATTTCCCTGGTCCTGAGTATGATCTAATCGAATCT
This sequence comes from Pangasius djambal, assembly GCA_022985145.1. NCBI lineage: Eukaryota > Metazoa > Chordata > Actinopteri > Siluriformes > Pangasiidae > Pangasius > Pangasius djambal. The sequence continues at coordinate 15,196,609 of CM040998.1, forward strand.
CACTGGCAGGTCCCTGACAATTTTAGCGAATTGCAGAGCTCAGATGCTACTTTACAACCTCTGTTTCAAAAAAATTGTGAGGTTGATGGTAAAACTGTGGGAGTACCAAAATTAGGTGGGGAGCAGTACATTCTAAAAGACTGTTCAACTGGATTTTCTCCTTTTGAGTTGTTGTATGGCAGGCAAGTTCAAGACCCCCTGGACATGCTCAAAAAGGGATGGACGGCAGAGGAGCCAGCCCAGTGCAGTGTTGCATCCTATATATTGCAGATGAGGGACAAACTGGAGAAATTCAGGAATATGGCTCAAGAAAACCTGCAAGTGGCTCAAAAGAAACAGAAGGTATGGTACGACAAACATGCCAGAGGAAAAGACTTACAACCTGGGCAAAAGGTACTTGTACTGTTACCTTCAGGTACTTGCAAGCTGCTAGCCAAGTGGCAAGGTCCCTATGTTGTTAATCGAAAATTGGGCCCTGTAACATATGAGATTTTGTGTCCTGAAAAGAAACATCCCAAACAGATCCTACATGTCAATTTGCTGAGGGAATTCAAAGACAGGATGCCTGAATCCAAGGATCAAGTGACGATGATGGTGCAGGCTGTTAATGATGAAGTAGATGAGGTGGAAATGGAACTAGTTCGACCATCAGAGGAGGCTCCAGGCCTCTATTCACATCTGAGTAATCATCATCAACAACAGCTAGCGAAGGTATGTCAGTTTTTTCTATCGCTATTCCAAGAAAGACCAGGACTGACTAAAGTTATCACCCATAGTATCATCTTGAAAGATCCTACCCCAATCCGACAGAAACCTTATAGAGTCCCTGAAAAGATGGTAGAGAAACTGAAGACTGAGGTTAAGATGATGTTGGAGATGGAAATAGTAGAACCCTCTCAGAGTGAATGGTCAAGTCCCATACTTCTGGTCCCTAAGAAGGATGGCGGAGTGAGATCCTGTACAGACTTTAGGAAGCTTAATAGTGTATCCTGCTTTGATTCATACCCAATGCTCCGCATAGACAAACTAATTTAAAGTTTGGGTAAAGCACATTATATAACCACCCTTGACTTATGTAAAGGGTATTGGCAAGTGCCTCTTGAACCCTCCTGCAGGTATCCATTCTGTAGCCCTACTGGGTTGTATCAGTACACCGTAATGCCTTTTGGGTTACATGGAGCCCCAGCAACCTTTCAGAGACTTATGGATGGGGTACTTGCTGGGTATGATCTATATGCGGCAGCATATCTGGATGATGTGGTGATTTATAGTTGGACATGGCAGGAACACCTAGATCATCTTTGTGATGTCCTACAAAGGCTTCAAAAAGCTGGACTCACTATTAATTCCACTAAATGCTCATGGGCCCAGAGGTAAAGATTTGGGATACCCTCTTTGGCCATGGTCAAATTAAACCGTGGAAAAGCTTAAAGCCATTCAAAATATCCCAAGGCCACAAACCAAAAAACAAGTTTCATTTTTGGGTTTAATTGGGTGGTATCGTAGATTTATTCCACATTTTTCATCTCTGGCTACCCCATTAACTGATCTGACTAAAAAGAGTCCTTCCAAGTTTCACTGGACAAGGGAGTGTGAAGGAGATTTTATAGCACTTAAAGATCTGTTATGTCAAGAACCAATTCTGCAGAGTCCTGATTTCTCGAAGAGGTTTCTTGTGCAGGTGGATGCCTCAGATGTTGGACTAGGAGCAGTTTTGGCCCAATGAGAGTTTGGGAGCGAGCAACCAGTGCTGTTCCTGAACAGAAAACTCTTTGAGAGAGAGAGAAGGTATTCAACCGTGCAAAAAGAAGGCCTTGCCATTAAGTGGGCTGTGGATTCTCTCTGATACTATCTACTTGGAAGGGAATTCACCTTGCAAACTGACCATCGAGCATTGAAGTGGATGCAATCAATGCAGAATAATAACTCTAGAATACTGCGCTGGTGCCTGGCTCTGCAGCCATATAAGTTTACCATTGAGCATTGTCCAGGTAAGAAAAATCTTATTGCCGATTACCTATCTCGTTTACCTGACTAATACCATCCAGAGGGGGTAAAAGCGAGAAATGTGACATAGTGAGTGTATGTAACATGTAAGTTAAAGAACCATACCACAATGTCTTGTTCAAGATAACTTTATTCATTATTTTCTTTTCACCTTTTTCAGTCACATGGAAGGTGCACATTCCAGTGCGACTGATGTTAGTTTGGTGTCTTGGCCTCTGTAAATAAGAAAAGGTAAATGGAAATAATGCTTGTTTGATAGTGATGATTTGTCAAAGAAGATGCTAATGTCAATGTTTGTATGATGATGTTGAAGATCATTTAAATACTCAAGTTTAGGCTAATTAGACTGTAACTGAAATAGTGTCATCATTGGACCATTTGAATTTAAGGGGAGAAGCCTCACTTATAAAAGCCTAACTGTTTGGTCAAGAGGAGAGGGGACAAATCTGAGTCTTAGTTGGACTAGTAGCCAACGTTTTCTATGTGAAGTGCAAATTCTTTGTGTAAGTTTTCTTTTGGTTTTGTTTTGTTTGTACTTTGTTTTTGTTTTTTTTATTTTGTTTGGAATCACGTTGGACGACTTCTGTTCCATTGCTTGGTGCATGCCTGGAAGGACAATTAAAGCAACCTCAAGAGACTTCAGAATTTTGTGCTTGTTTTTGCTGCCTACTTTGCCACTGCTAAGAACGACCTCACTACAAAGACAAACATGAAGATTTTTTGATCAAAGGTAACCTGGTTATAGGACTACAGGTATGTGATACACAGAAATCCCATCATGAACCACAATGATCAGTAAAAAACAACAGCAAACAGAACTAACCATGAAGATCAGCTTTCGTCTCTGCTGCATAAGACTGATAGAGAAAGATGGAAGAGCAAGAAGAGGCACACACAAGCAGGCAGCCTCTGCATTTGGAGCTGAGTAATCTGTCTTGAGGTGAAATTAGTTAAATGCGGTCTCATCCATCATGGAGTGACCCTGCATCGATCCAACATGGCCCCGCTCCTTTAAACTGAATTATATTATGAGAAAAGTGCGAGAATGAACATCTTGCCACAGATCAACCAACATTTTCGAGTACCAGGCCTTGACCAATGTGCAGAGAGCTAAATGGCACATTATAGATGCTAAGATATGTAATTATGATGTCAATGCAAAGCATATAAGAGAGATGAAAGATGACAGAAATGAAAGGTAGAGCCAGGATGGATATATTTAGTTGTAATGTTAGAGAAACTGTTAGTTTTTTTATGAAGCAGCGATTCAATTTGATGTCCTTCTGATTCTTAAAATCCAGAAGTTTGAGGCATGTTTTGCATGTTTTGTTTTTGTTATATACCCGAAAATCCCGCTTGCCATGTCTAGCACTCACACTGCGGCATGACGTCCACTCACCCACACAGGAAGCCAAGTGTGAAAGCAAGCAGCGTGTTTTTGTTTTTCACTTCTCCACTAGTGAAATCGATACCACAGCGAGCCTTGCCGCTAGTCACATTAGTATTGATTGCATGCAGGGACATGGGACAGCACAACAGGTTTAAACATGTTCAGCCTTCCTGCTTGGGGAAGATATAGGGAGGCAGGGAGGCAATTGCTTTTAGATTAAGCAAATTATCAGCAACACGCTCTCTTGCCTCGGCTTGCCATGATGAGAAAAAGCAATCGTATGCTGCACCGTAGAATCCATCTGATTGGAATTAGGAGGGAGGATTAAAGGGATATTTGTTACATACTGTTTCTAGCCATTTGGAATTAAGAAAACAAATTATGAGAATATTTATTATACAAAATTATTGTTAGTTTGCTTCCACTGAACTGAACTGGGCAAGAACATGCAATGCTCCCTGCTCATCTCTACTGCTTATCTCCTGGGATTTCACACACACCAGTCTCTAGAGTTTATACACAATGGTGCAAAAAACAAAAAGCATCCAGTTCTGCAGGCAGAAATTCCTTTTTGATGAGAGAGGAGAATGGCCAGACTGGTTTGAGCTGACAGGAAGGCTACTGCAAGTCAAATAACCACTCTTTACAACCGTAATGAGCAGAAAAGCATCTCAGAATACACAGAATGTCAAATGTGTATTCATTATGTGTATTCATGTTGAGGGGGATGGACTACAACAGCAGAAGACCACACTGGGTTCCACTCCTTTCAGCCAGGAACAGGAATCTGAAAGCTCAATAGACACAGACTCACTGGAACTAGAAAAAAATCATTCTCTTGTCTGATGAATCTTAATTTAATGCTCCGATATGCAGGTGGTAGGCTCAGAATTTGGCATCAACAGCATGAATCCATGAGTCAACAGTTTTGGCTGCTGGTGGTGGTGTAATGGTGTAGACAATATTTCCTTGGAATATTGAGCCCCTTACTGCCAGCATTGTGCATCCCTTCATGGCCACAATTCACCCATCTTATAATGGCCAAAATGACCCATCTTATAATGTCACAAAGCACAAAGCTATGTCAAAATGGTTCCATGAATATGACAATCAGTTTAGCATACTTCAACGTCCTCCTAAACCCGATAGAGCACCTTTTTTTAATGATGTGGTAGAAAGGGCAATTTGTGGCATGAATCTGCAGCTGATAAATCTGCAGCAATATGTGATGCAATTATGTCAGTGGACTAGAATCTCAAAGGAATGTTTCCAACACCTTGTGCAAATCTATGCCATGAAGAATTGAGGCTGTTCGGAGAGCAAAGTGGAGTTATACCCAGGATTAGAATGGTGCTCCTAATAAAGTGTACTCAAAGCATTCAATTTGTTTATCGTGTGTGTGTGTGTGTGTCTGTGTGTGCACAGGAGTAATGGAAACATGCCTGTCTGATAAATGGGGATTGGGCTTGGGATTGATACATCTATTTACTTGTGCAGAGACAGACAGGGAGGTTGTTACTACAGAAGAGTAACCAAACCTTACAAAGATAAAAACTGATTAACACCAAGACAAATTGCTGAATCATTACCAAACACACACACACACACACACACACACACACACACACACACACACTCACAAACACACAATATAAAATACTATAAAGCAGGGCTATCAAACATACAGCCCATACAATAAAGGTTCTAATCTGGCCCACCAAATATATTTAGAACTCGTGTTCTAAATTATTAATGTCTTGTGAACTGTAATTGAATTGAAAGATAAAAAAAAATAAACAATAGAGCAATAAATTCAGTGTTGTAAAATCAGCTACTGACAAATGTGCTAATGATATGCAATTCTTCATTAGCAAGCTAAACATTTGATGCTGTAACCATGTCTCTTTCCAAAACAACTAATTTTAACCCCCAATTTTAGTTAAATTGCAGTCTGTTCAATCGTTCAATTCATGTACCTGTGAGATAAATGCCAGTAAATGAACATATGTAACAGGAGTCAGTGATGTGTTATTGGTCACTAATCTGGTTATTTTGTTCCAGCCCAATTGGACTAAATGTAATGTGATTGTTGTTGACCCAAATGCTCTTAAATTCTCAGTGTGCTATTTTAATGTATTGTGTAGATATTATGGAAATATTATAAAAATTATATATATTATATTATATATAATATAAAAATTTTGAAACTTACTATACAATGTCTTCAATATTGTATTGTATATCTCTTTTTCCTATTTTGCCTGTAACAATCTGTGAATGTGACAGCCAAATGTCTTGTCAGTTGAATCTTGCTTAGCCAACAAACCTGATTCTGACACTAATTCCTACTCCATCTTGCTAATTTGCAGACTCCTTGCAGATTTTTAACTGTAGGTCCATGTTTCCTTGTTCTGTGCTCTCCTGGTTTAGACCCTTGCTTGTTTTTATATGCACTTGGATTATAATTCTTTGAATAGAGAATTCATGAAGGTGTTCTACAAAAATATGGATGGTTGAGATAAACAACTACCCCTTAACTTTCATTTCATTTGTCTCAGTACAGGAAAATGTGTCCAAATTCTTGGTTATGGTAATCACAAATACACTACATTGTACACTCATGAAAAAAGACAAAAAAAAAAACAACTAAAATTTTCAGTTTGAAGTAGAACTCCTTGAGTAAACCAAGATGTGTTGATAGAGATTACATTGGGAAAAAATGCCATAAGCTTCAATTTATATCATGAGTTCTCCTAAGGGAAAAGAAGAAAAAAGAAATCTAGCCATACCTTGTTGCAGAACATCAGGGCAATTACACTTTTTATTGTCCTTTCCTCAAATACCCCTCTTTTCAAGAGACATATTTTGTCTCTCAGCTTCCAGGATAATCGTGTTTTACCCAATTCCTTTATGGTTTCAAATGTACCCTTCTCTAAGGTACCAAATTTAGTTCGTCAGCTAATTGTCAGGACCCTTTTGAGCTGAACATGGTGGGTTTTTTTTCCACCATGAAAACTTTTGCTTATTTATGCCAAAAGAGATGGGCACAATTAAATGGGTGCACAATTATCCTAGAAATGATCACAACAGTATGAAATCCCAAGTGAATGTAAAGACCCTGCAACTAATAAAAGACATGTGTATGTGCACTTCTTTTGGAACAAGTTCAAAGTTGGAACTGGTTAAAAAATAACGTTGAATTTTAGAGTAATTTTTTTTAAACGTTAAACAACTGGTACATTGTATGTGAGCATAAAAGTAGTGTTTAACATGCACTGTGTTGAGTAATATTATGCAGCACACTATGTTTGAGAATCACTGAACTTTATTGGAATGCTGGATGAGTTCATTTTTCAATAAATAGAGCTCACTTTGGCTCAAATGTGTTTATATCAGATACTCATTTACATTACAAGGTATCTGCATTTGAAAATTTCAAACTGAAAGGATAAAAAACAAACTCATTTAAAATCACACAGAAAATTTTTCAATTTTAACACTTGCACTTTTTACTGCACCCGAGGCAGGTTTACACTGAAAGTTTGGACTATTTGGTCAAAACCAAAAAATACTGCTATGGGGTTCTCTTCAAGTGAGCATGGAATTGCATGTTTGAGAATAATTTACTTCCTGGAGCGCAGTGAGTAATGTGAGGAAGTAATGTGACAAGTTCAACCAATTTTAAGTTTTACAAAAGGTCTGTTCAAAGGAATGTGGCCTGCAGATAGGTCTAGATAAATCAAACATTGGGAAAAAAAAAAAAAAAAAGCAAGAGGCTTCAACTCAAAAACAACCTTTTTGTATAAAAGCAAGGCTCCTTGTCTAAAAGGCTTATCTGAATAATTTTTGACCAAAAGTAAAGAACAGGAATTTCATATATAATAAATCAATTGATTAACAACAAACACAACAAGATGTGCTGTTATAGAAACAAGTGTTTGTTTTTATTTATTAATTAATCAACAACATGCCATACTTTTTATCCAGTTATAGTTACATGGAATGTTGTGGAAGGTCTGCAAAAGAGGGTCCTGTTATCAATTACCTTATACAATGCTAAAGTCATTCCATCTCTTTCTTTTGAAATTAATAAACCAATAAACCAATGAAAACTGACTGTTACAAAGGGCTGACACTGGAGACTCCTATTATTATTATTATTATTATTATTATTATTATTATTATTATTATTATTAGATTATGCAGAGCAACCACCATACAAGTCTCTGTGAATACAAGTGGCTGTTACTATAGAAACAATAACATGTTAGAATAGGTGCATTAATATAAACCTGATTTAACAGGACTGCTGTTGTAGAAAATTAATCAACACCTTCTGGACAATCAGAATAGAGAATTTGACAGTGCTGAGGTAAAAATAAATATTAACATAGCCAGGACCAATTCCAGGTACATAAATATTTATTTATACCAAAACACTGTCAAATTCTCTATTCTGATTGTCTAGAAGGTGTTGATTGAGGACTCAGACCCAGTATTTTTTTTTTTTTTTTTCCCCCATTTTTTCAATTTTTTTAAATTGAAAAATAATTTTAATATTGAAAAAAAAATCAAAAATAATTTGCTTGAAGTAATGGTTTTTCCCCAAAAATCCAGATACTGTAAGTGTACTGTAAATACAAATTGAAAATACCTCCAACACTACACACACATACACACACCTAATTTGCATATTTGGATCTTATAGTTTATGACATGATAATGACATTTGCCTGTCAGGTTCAAGTAGCCAGTATGTTCACTCGAATTAACTCCCATTTAGCTACCAAAAAAAAAGAAGTTTCAAAAAGTTAAAGGTAGGACAATTTGCAAGACTTTGATTTTATACACATATAAAAAAGCAGAAAAATATACTAAACCCAGTATTTCAGTGAAATATTTGAGCAATGAAGATCCTCAGTATTGGATCAGTTCCTAGAGTAAGCAGTTACACAACACTTAATGATGGATGGTTAAGTATTGATCATTCACCTGCACTCCAACTCCTTCCAACTATTAACAACTTTTTTGCACCATCAGTAAATTGCATCTTTAACCACACACACACACACACACACACACACTGACTCTTGACAGTGTGCACCTGGGCCTTGTCTCTCCCCTGCAGCAAAGGACAAATTATAAATGCTTGAGGAGCCATGGAGGAGGCTTGATTTATTGAGCCGGTTGAAGTGACGGTGAGGCTCTAATGTAACAACTGGACAGTCAAGGCCATAGTTAGCAGATAGTAATGAATCAGGAGGAGGCACAAGACGGTGCTTGTGGATGATCTGAAGTGGTGGGAGGGCAGGATCTGCATTTATTCCTAAGTTTCAACTTTGACCTGCTGCTTTGTGAAGTTCACAGAACTCACAGACGTGCTTCTGTACAAGTCTGATTATTCAGACAAACTGTCTAGACGGCTAGAATGAAAAGGTGACTCATCTTTTCACAAGAGATGTGGTGTTATTCAAATAGAAAATACATAATTGTTTGAAGGTTTTCTCTCTGGTGCATCAAATTAAAAAAATAGAATATATTAAAGCAGTGTTTTTCCATCTCTGCTGCTGCAGATTGTAGTGTTTTCCTGTGATAAATCATTCTCAGGCCCTGATTTACTGAGATCCCAAAAAATTTGTCTGTGCAATGGGATAAATTTGCACTGAAAAATCATGTTGCAGGTGATGTTGGGTGTTACGTGTGGGAGGAAACAGTATACGTAAGTATAGATTTTTCAAGATATATATATATATATATATATATATATATATATATATATATATATATATATATATATACACACACACACACACACACACTGATCAGCCATAACAATAAAACCACTGAGAGGTAAAGTGAATAACATTGATTATCTTGTTACAATGGCACATGTTAAGGGGTGGGATATATTAGGCAGCAAGTGAACAGTCAGTTCTCAAAGTTGATGTGTTGGAAGCAGGAAAAATGAGCAAGCATAAGGATCTGAGTGACTCTGACAAGGGCCAAATTGTGATGGATAGACAACTGGGTCAGAACATCGCCAAAAAGGACAACTGGTAAACTGGCGACAGGGTCATGGGAACCCAAGGCTCACTGATTAGCTTGGAGAGTGAAGGCTAGCCCGTCTGGAACAGGTCCCACAGAAGAGCTACTGTAGCACAAATTACTGAAAAAGTTAATGCTGGCTATGATAGAAAGGTGTCAGAACACACAGTGCATTGCAGCTTGCTGTGCATGGGGCTGCATAGCCGCAGACCAGTCAGAGTGACCATGCTGATGTCTTTCCACTGCCAAAGGTGCCTACAATGAGCACATGAGCATCAGAACATGGAGCATGGACATGGACCGTGGAGCAATGGAAGAAGGTGGCCTGGTTTATTGAATTATGCTTTCTTTTATATCATGTGGATGGCCGGATGAGTGTGCGTCACTTACCTAGGGAAGAAATGGCACCAGGATGCACTATGGGAAGAAGGCAAGCTGGCAAATGCAGTGTGATGCTCTGGGCAGTGTTCTGCTGGGAAACCTTGGGTCCTGGCATTCATATGGATGCTACTTTGACACGTACAACCTACCTAAACATTGTTGTAGACCGCCTTCATGGCAATGGTATTTCCTAATGGCAGTGGCCTTTTTCAGCAGGATAAGGCACGCTGCTACACTGCAAAACTTGTTCAGGAAGGGTTTGAGGAACATGCCAAATTCCCCAGATCTTGATTCGATTGAACATCTGTGGGATGTGATGATCAAACAAGTTAAATCCATGGAAGCCCCACCTCGCAACTTACAGGACTTAAAGGACCTGGTGCTAATGTCTTGGTGCCAGAAACCACAGCACACCTACAGAGGTCAGTGGAGTCCATGACAGGTCAGAGCTGTTCTGGGTGGCACAAGGGGGACCTACACAATATTAGGCAGGTGGTCTTAATGTTATATAGAAATATATATAAAAATGTGTATACAATCAGGTCCGGAAGTATTTTATGTAAATACACACACACACACACACACACACACACACA
>CM040998.1:15207127-15222443 GCA_022985145.1 Pangasius djambal
TTTGGCTGAATGTGAGCAGAGAGTATAGCCCTATACACCTCAGAATTCATCTTGCTACTTCTGTCAGCAGTCACATCATCAATAAACACCAGTGAGCCTGTTCCATTGGCAGCCATACATGCCCATGCCATAACACTTCCTCCACCATGTTTGACACATGATGTGGTATACTTTGGATCATGAGCTGTTCCTTTCTTTCACCATACTTTCCTCTTCCCATCATTCTAGTACACATTAATCTTGGTTTCATCGGTCCAAAGAATCTTATTCCAGAGACTTTTTTAAATGTTTTCTGGCTAAGTCTAATCTGGCTTTCCTGTTCTTGAATGTTACCAGTGGTTTGCACCTTGTTGTAAACCCTCTGTATTTACTTTCATGAAGGCGTCTCTTGATTGTTGACAATGATACGCCTACCTTCTCCAGAGTATTCTTGACTTCTGTTGATGTTGTGAAGGAGTTTTTCTTCACCAAGGAAAGGATTCTGCGATCATCCACTTTAGTTGTCTTCCATGGTCTTCCAGGCCTTTCAATGTTGTTGAGCTCACCAGTGCTTTCTTTCTTTTTAAGAATGTACACGACTGTTGATTTGGCCACACCTAAGGTTTTTGCTATCTCTCTTATAGATGTATGTTGTTTTTTCAGCCTAATGATGGCCTCCTTCACTTGCATTGAGATATCTTTGGACTTCATATTGGTAGGTCCAGTTGAACAGCTGCCAAATGCCAACTCAATACCTGATATCAACTCCAGACCTTTTATCTGCTTCATTTTTCTTGAAATGACGGAATGGACCGCACCTGGTCAATTAACTTCTTGTCAGTCAATTGTCCAAATACCTTTGAGCCCCTAAAAATTGAACTACTTTGCTTAAAATGGCTGTAATTCCTAAATGGCCATATTTTTGTAGAACCTCTTAAAATAAAGCTGAAAGTCTACACTTCGATCACATCTTGATTGTTTTATTTCAAATCCATTGTGGTGGTGTATAAAGGCAAAATCACAAAAACTCTGTCTTCCAGACCTGACTGTGTGTGTGTGTGTGTGTGTATATATATATATATATATATATATATATTAGAAAAAAAATTAGAAAAATATTAGAAAAAAAACATTATAAACCATTTTCTCTTTTTTTGTATTGTTACTTTATCTTTTTAGACTTTTTGGCATGTTCCATGTCATCCGAAACAGCACCGTGAGCAGGCTACTTTTCTTTTTAAAGAGAATTATTTACCATATATAGCAGTTTTAGGGCGTTTCTTTATGCAAATGAGTGTGGCAGTGCATGAGCACATCAATTTAGAATGTGTGGGATTTATCAGTGGCCATAGTGTTCAGCTGAGTATACGCACGTGTGATAAATACCAATTTACTTGTGCATATGGGTGGCTCTTTCACACAAATTTAGTACTTTTATGCACGCTTTCATACATGAGACCCCAGGTCTGGAAGACCAAGGCCAGGAAAATCCACATCTATATCTCTGGCTTTGGAGCTCTACTAGGACTGGAGAAATGGACCATCAAGCAAACATGGTTCCTAGTATAATCAAGTTCACTTTAGATTTCATAAAAAAATAGAAATGAAATATAAACTAAAAACAAATGCTGGTGAGAAGCTGTAGCTTAGGTGGACACAACATGCTCTCAAATGAAAATGACTGCAATAATTTGAGAAAATTGCTCTATTTTCTGATTTTATTTAGTATTCAATTTTACAAAAAGACTTCTCTTGGAGCCCCGAGTTTTATTAAGTGAAGGTGATGGGGACAGTGGGTTAATTTTTTAAGACACTCCTCATCAGTTATAATTATTATTTCATATCCTCAAGATAAAAACCAAAATGTCAAGATTAAGCCACAAATCGCCTGGATTTCCTACTATTATACTACATTTTGAATCAAGTAGTTCAAGACATTGCAAGAAATAAAGTCACATATGATGGGAGAAAAAATAGATGTTTTTTATTTCATTAATTGAGAGAACGACAAAAAGGTAATAACAAGGGGGAAAAGCAGAGCAGAACAACCATGTGACTGGAACATGACTGCTGTGCTGCTGTACCCTGCTCATCTGACACCAGATGGGTCAGTGCTGCTATAACACTTGATCTTCTGGCTCGGACCCACACCATGCAAGAACACGAGCTTGAAACAAAATGCTTGGTATGTGAATAAATCAGACTAAGTGCCTGTCACCACTCCATATTTATATTCCTTCCATAAATGTGTCCTTTAAATAAGGCAAAAATATTATCCTGGAGAAGGTGGGTGTGCAATTGTAGGCCCAACCCATTAATTTTCCACGAGTTCTGCTCAAGCTCTGCTTCAAGAAGTGAGGTGACCTTTTCTGTGTTCAAGGTATGCAGAGACGAGCGATACAGACAAATGAGGCAATGGAGAACACAACAAAAAGGCAATGAGAGGAAAAATAGAGCGAGAGAATGAGACAGCACAGAAATGAGAGAGGAACGAACTTGCTAAATGGCTTTCTGGAAGACTCCGGTAATTAGCCTTAGTCTACTGGATTTATTGCTGAACTCTCTATTCGAATTGGTCGGAAGGTGTTGATTAATTTGTTGATTATTTCTATAACAGCAGTAGTTTCAGCTGCATGACAAATCACAGGTTTATATTAATTCACTTGTTTTAATACTGTAAGTTATCGTTTCTATAGTAACGACTTACACAGGGACTTATGTGGAGATCAGTACATAAACAAAATTAACATTAGTACATTTTCTGTGAGGACATGCTTTTGGAAGGAGTCTCCAGTGTCAGTGCTTTGTAACAGTCAAAAGTAACTTTGTAACTTTGTTTCCTGACACCAGCTTATAGATTATAGCTGCTATAACAGGAAAGAAACTTGCTTTACAGCTGTTCCACAACATTAAATGCACATATAAATGGATGAAATGCGTTAAGTTCTTTAATAAATACACTGAAAAAATTGTTGGTAAATTGCTGTGGTAGAAGAGGAATAAAACATTTCAGGACATACTCTTACAAGAAGATAATCAATTTCCAGGTGATAACAGTAACTCCACTTTACATTGTCTTATTGATTATTTTCCTATAACAGCACAACCTCGAGCGTTTTATTCCTTACATGAAAAGTTTAAACTAAAGGGTTTATTTAAGCAACATGAGACATTTAAGGGTTTAAATAGAGTCATTTAAAAATGATAAAACTTATAGTGTGATGTTTTAACCAACCATGAGGTTGTGTGTGTGTGTGTGTGTGTATACATTGCATGAAATCTGTCTCAAATCTCTCCCTCACTGTTTACTGTATAGATTCTCATGTATAGAGCAATAGAGCAATGTACACTAAGAGAGGCTGGACCAAAATCAGACAAAATCACCATAACCTGTTTTAATAAAGTAAAATGCAACTATAAAAACATAGTAGTCATTAAACTCTTTTGATTGCGTTTATATACAAGGTCGGATGCTTCAAGGTCAATAAATAAATAAATAAAATATCATTTCAATTCCAAGATCAGGAACTATCATTGTCAAATGCATTATAATATTTAAAGTAACAATCTACATTTTAACAAATCAGTTAAAACACCATTTCTGTTAATGGTTCTGTCGCAAATGGTCTCATATTAGTATGTAGCCTGTGTTGTTATGAATAAATTACTATGAAAATAATTAAGCCAAATCACTCTGAGGTGTAGGGGTGTGTTTGGCATGTTCACAGGGTTAGCGTGGTAGGGGTTAGGCATAAATAATGCATTTTGCTTGAACAGGAACCTATTTTAACTCCCAGCCTTCTAATCAGTGGATGAAACACATCAGACCATGGCAAAAAAAAAAAAAAAAATTAAAAATCTGGTCACACTGAGTTGTCAATTCAAGCTTCTCAACACCTTCACTAGTACAGAGAGAGAGAAAGAGAGAGATAGAGAGAGAGAGAGAATGGAAGAAGCCTCTTTCCAAGCTGTTCAGCACTCGTGCCTCTGATGAATGACCAGTACTGAGACAGAAGCTCTCGTGATCACGTGCCACCTTTTTTTTTTTTCCCTCACAAAGACGTTTCCCTGGGGCATGATGAACTTCTTCCTCTCCAGCATCCTAAAGGTCGAGGGTGCTTTAGGCAGCTAACACGTGTTCTGACTACTGCACATTTATGATGGATAAAAGGAAAAATGTGTATGTGTCTGATATTTGCTTGTTTGATTTTGCACTGGAGCGACAGCTCCAGCTCTGTTGGAGCAGCAGCATCACTGTGAGGGACAAGGCTAATGCAGCTAAAAACAGTAGCTCAGATTTTCCAAATAACAATTGAACTACGAAATCAGAGGTGGGATGTTACAAAGCACAATGACTTAAGTCCACATTTTTTAAGTGTGTGTACTTTATTTGAATTTTGATTTCAGGACATTTATCTATCTGCTGCTACATACACTTTGTATTTATCACAGTTTGTATTGTGACAGCTAGGCATTAGCATTCAGTTAGTTTGTATTGTCAGAGTTATTAACATGCTAGCCAACATTTTCTGAGATTAGAAATAAAGCCGTTGTTTGTCAGCTTTATCTACCCAGGTAGCAAACTGACCGTGGCCTGATGGAATGTTTGACACTGGGCCAATGTCATTTTGTCCATTGGGCCAAAGTTGAACAGACTTTCAGCTACCTCTAAGTCTTCCTTACCAATATTGGCCCAATGTCAGCCATTCTGTTGGGTCAAGGTTGTATGCCAACACTGGATCAATGTCTTTCTGTCTTTTGGCCAACGTTGGCCAGACTTTCAACCACCTTTATGTCCACATTACTGATGTGGCCCCAGCGTTGGCTCTACATCAGCTATTTAGTTGGGTGCTAATGTTGGCCCAGCATAATGTTGTGCATTATGTTGGGCCAACATTGGGCCATTGTAGGCAGGGTTGTTATGAAATGTGCCTGTGGGTTGTTATGAATAGTGCTCCTTTGCCATTGTACTGAATAAAGACTTTTGTATTTTGACTGGTAGTCAGCCTACAGTTTTGCTGCATCTCCAACAATCAATCTGTGGTCTTTCAAATCAATCTATGTGCTGCCAAGTTTGTAACATTCCAGAAGAAATATCTAATCTAACAGGTGAGGTTGATTACATTTACATTTTACATTTACATTTTATCTACATCAGCCTCGCAGCTGCAGTAAAAAATTAAATAAATAAATAAATAAATATTAGATACCAAAATGTCTTAGGTGTTTGACAATGATCCTCATTCTCCTAACTTTATACCTTTCCTATTCATTTCACTGTAGTATAATCCATTGTAGCTTCTACTAGATAATGTACTTTAAGATGAATCTGAATAATAAACTGATACCTTAAGGGGTTAATAAACATTGATGTCTTAGTGTACAGGTTCAGAAATGAGAAACTTGAGTATGTTGATCACACACACACACACACACACACACACAATTACACATCATATCTGTCCTGGCCTGAAATAGCCCCTTTGAGGTCTGACAGTGAAGTTGCTTTACTGCCCACACCATGAGTTGTATAAAGTGTTTTTTTTTTCCCCCATTCACCACTATTTTGTCTTGAAGTAGCCATAATAGCTTCTCCAGAACTTATTATTGCCCAATAATGCCATGGTTATCTGCAGCAAGCCATGAGGAGGCTAAATAGCCAGAGCTAGCCAGGTAATTAGCTTCTCCCTTTTATAACCCATCTCAACATAAAGTGAGACCTCTTCATGTTCCTTGCCACCTACATTTCAATGAGACCTAGTCCTGTTGTGCTATGAAAATGCTTGGATTTCAGCTTAGCTTTGTTACAAGAACACCGTGTGGATGAGAATGAAACAGCTTGTTCAGCTCTCTGTAGGAGAATAGCAGTCCTAGAGGCATTCACCAAAGCTCACCACTGCTTCACCAAGCCGGCTTCAAAGAGCAAGCATCAACCAAGGCTCAGTGAAGATCACATCCTGTTGATGCTGGTCATCTGTGAAAATATGCTGCAAAGACAACAGGCGTCATCCAGGGGAGGGCAATAGTGTGTATTTCAAAAACAAGGCAATTTAGTGTTGGGAAATGGCAGTACCACTGTACTAAATAGTCCATCAAAATAGTCCACCAGCTACTGCTAAAAGTATCTGTAGTGATGTAATATTTTGACATACTAGCCAGGTTTCCCATAGGCATCATAAAGTTAAGATGATCTTAACTGTTCAATGTGATGCTCGCGCTGCCATTTAAAAAGGATCTTTGCACTGCAATGCATTTGCTTTTGAAAACAGACTAGGCTAGCTATCATTTTCATGCCATTGCTAATCATTTTAAACTCTCTGCTTGACCATTCTGTTGTAACAATGCAGTCAGATACTGCAGATGAGCAAAAGTTGAGCAATGCTTAACAGTTATAAAACACTTGTGCCCTTTGCTTGTGTTGTTCACTTCTGTTTCTCCGTTTCGCACTGATTCACTAGGCTAAACAGCCAATCAGAGATCTAGCACCAACCGTCCAAGACTCACTATACAAACTATGAGCACCAGCCCCAATGTAGAGGGTGAACAGCCAGAAAACTGTTTCCTTCAGTCTGAAACATATAAAGTTGAGCATTTTGTATTTTATGGAAAATAAGTCATATCAATCTATGATTCCCCACCCCCACACAAAAAAAAGAAAGAAGGAAACCACAGTGTAAGTTGGTTACTAGCTACAAGGGGCCAGGGTAAGAGCTGGTGACTTAGGTTCAATAGATATGCCAATATCTCAATATTTAAAAAAAAAAAATTCTAAAATTCTCTGTATTCACATTCATGTTATACATCTGCTTATGCTAATTTCCTGGCCAGCCCATTCAGATGGCTAAAATTACTTGTCCATAATTCTGCCTCTAAAGTGGCCAGATTTTTCTACTGTGGAGCTCTTGAGGCACAAGGCAAGAGGTTTTCCAAGCCCAAAAAAAGAGGGAACAGAAAATTAGAAGTGGTAAAGCAGAACAATTTTTTTGTATTGACTGCAATACAAAGCAGCATAAACATAAGAACTGGATGTACCCTACTAAATTGTTAGAGCTGAAGTATGAGTGAAACACAATGTAACTGCTGCAGCAGAAATGACTGGTTGAAAAGATTTATTTTATATTTTATTTTGTGCGCTGCAGTGGTAAATGAGCCATGAGATGAAACATGTCCCCAGTTTAATGGATAAGCTGACTAAGCACTTATTTTGCTATGCTTACAGCTGATCAGACCAATTAATGGGGTTCATTTAATCTAGTTTATTCAGTCTATAAGTCAGAAATACTGATTTAAGTTCAAAACAGAATTATGCATAGCTAAGGCACACATCTGGTTCAGTTAAACTCCGCTCATGGACGCGTCTAGCACAAAAAGTTAAGTAGCACTTAAGTCTGTCATTACATCTGAGCTCTGAATACTATGTGCAATTTTACTATTAACTCCTCAATATGTGTGCTTAACTCAACTCTGAATACTTTTAATTCATTGTATATACCCATTTATGCACAGTCTTAACTCACTGTACATACCCATTTATACAATTCACAATCATACAGTTGTGTTCAATGCAAGAACCTTGCAAGAAATTCACTTCATAGGTTCAATCTCTATAATAATAATGTTAATTTTCAATTTTATGCTAGCACTAACCTAGCTAAGTGTTATATTATCATACTGTGGGGCAGTAAAGACCGTAACTGCTGGAGTATTACATCTGCCGTAATGATGCTAACCAAAACAGACATTCTACAATTAAGCTTATGCAAAAAAGATAACATGCAAGGATGTCGCTTTGCTGTATAATTCTCAGCACACACATGCCATATATATATGAATATATAAAGAATAAAGTAGGTAAAGGAAACACAGGCTACAGCAAAATGTAGCATGGTCATTAAAAGAAATAATATTGTTTAGAAACGAACTCAGGTTTCATTCAGCAGACAGCAAAATGCTCACGGTCATGCCTGGTGTATGCATTATTATTTTCTGAACAAACACCATTCTTTTATTCAGGATGAACCTAACGCCTCTGGCCTGTTCTGAGCTTTCAGGTCCCTTCAAGAAACAAGCGGGTGCACCTGAGGATTTGTGGTGAAATTATAAGCAGTCATGTGAGGGACATCAAGGTCAATCTCTCCCTTCCTTCATGTTCTCTCCTCACTTTGTTTATCTGCAAAGATTTTGGAAAAAAAAAAAAAACCTTGAAAAGATTAATATATGTTCAGGATATTACCCAGAGAAAAGATGGCATGGAAAACAACATTTCTGTGAAGAATATCTGATCCACTTCATGCTAACTGCATTGTATTACTGATATTATTTCAGAGAGATTCAGTGGTATTATATTTACCAATCAGCCGACTACCTGGAGGGATTTGTGGGATAGACATGGAGGTGTAATTTCGCTCCGATTCATTAAGTACGTGCTGGAATATGTTTACACAAGATTATGAAGAGACGCATCGACATATTGTAACAGAAACTAGGATACGGAAGAGAAACACTATTACTAGAACAAGAAAACACTTTGTAGATCACTCAATCCTTTAAGACAATGCTTTTTTTTTACTTAATGTTTCAACTATTTTAGATATGAATATAACTCCATGCGAAAATAGAGAAGTGGTTTATCTATATGAATAAAATATTTTTTTACTCTTCCTTGTGCAATCTGAGGCTTGACCTAAAATCCATCTGCATGCTTCTGAATTTCATTTCCAATAAATTGCATTAGATTTTCAGAGATAGTTGACAGTCATCAAGCATGTTTTTTTTTTGTTTTTTTTTCCCAGACATCTCCTTCTCTCCACCACAATATATATCAGCCAATCAGAATTTTAACTATTCATTCTGGACTCGGAATGAAAAAAACTATATGATTAAGCAATATCGCACGATATAGACCCACATACCTACCTACCTACATACATACATACATACATACATATATAAAAATTCTTATTCTTGGTTTGTGCTTTGGACTGTTTTGACAAAATATCCTTCGTTTCATTTGAATCACAGCTAGAACTCTAGTGCAAAAGGATAACTATTAAGGTCACTACACAAAAATAATATTTCCTCCTCCTACTTATCCACCGCCATCTTAATATGATGGATGGTGATCATTAAACATGTACACTGTCTCATGACCCAAAGGCCCTTTTCCATTTCTAAAGCATAATAATATTCTGCAGTTCCTGGGAAAAACATCCATTTTCTCCATACTTGTGTTTTTGTGCAAGATTCAAGCTATTTATCCAGAAGTTTACAGCATGCCGAAGACACACACACACACACAGAGCTTGCCTCCCAATCTGACCGTGCTTATTGTTTTAAAGTTGTTTGACCAAGACTGACAGCAAGGCTTACTGAACACATTACTGGTCATTTCACCCTGCCAAAAAAAAAAAAAAAACCAGTTCTGAATTTCTTCCAGCTCTTTACAAAAGCTCCACACATAAGAGAAGGCTAACGAATGTGACATAACCTTTGGTTCAGCCATCAATACACGTTTTCCTAAGGAACATGTTGAACTTTACAGGCCATAAAGACCATAATGTGCTCCAGTCGCCATAATGTGTAATGCCCTATTAAGCTCCATCTAATATGTTCTCGTTAATCAGCGGCCAAGACGTGAGGAGCACGCTTTGACACACGACGCTGCAAATGTGATCATGGCTTTTTAATCTGGGCTGCAATCTGTTGACGGAGGCCATCTAAAGACCGCCGCATGCGTGTGTGATACCTAGCAGAAATCAAATCCACACATAATACTTTAATTCTCTCTCACACAGATGGTAAGGGCAAGGATTTTATGTAAATACACACACACACACACACATATGAGGTTGATTAATCAAGGGGTCACACTATACACTGTATCATCTGTTTTTCAAACACTGAGGTTCATTAATTAACTCTTCAACAAGTTGAAAAATATTCACTGAATATTTTTTAGATTCTTTTTTAGATGTTTTCTGGCAAAGTCTAATCTGGCTTTCCTGTTCTTGAATGTTACCAGTGGTTTCCATCTTGTTAAACCCTCCGTATTTACATTACATTACGTTTTTTCCAATCTTCAGTTGTCCAGTTTGGGTGATCCTGTGCCCATTATAGCCTCAGATTCCTGTTCTTGGCTGACAGGAGAGGAACCCGATGTGGTATTCTGCTCTTGTGGCCCATCCACCTCAAGGTTCAATGTGTTGTGCATTCTTAGATGCTTTTCTTCTCACCACGGTTGTAAAGAGTGATTAATTGAGTTACAGTAGCCTTCCTGTCAGCTCAAACAAGTCTGGTCATTCTCCTCTGACCTCTCTCATCAACGAGATGTTTCCGCCTGCAGAACTGCCACTCTCTGTATGTTTACTGTTTTTCACACTATTCTGTGTAAACTCTATAGATTTGCATGTGTAAAAATCACAGGGAATCAGCAGTTTCTGAAATAGTCAAAGATTATATATCTAATATCATGATTACTTGGATATATATGTTGATTTTTCCGTAGAAATACACGTCACCATTTTCCACTTGGCTTCAAATCCTCTTTAGGCTAAATTCCAAATGGCCACCTACTCTAAATGCTCACTACATAAGGCACAACAATGTCATCTAGAACATGTCCTTTACAAAACATTGTTGTGGGAATAACATACTGTAGCTGTAAGTACAAAAGTGTATTTTACGTTGTTATATTCAGCTATTTGTTCTGGGTTTTTTTTTTTATTCTTTCATTCATTTGTCATTAACTCTGTACATTATGTTCCCAAACAATTAAAAATTGTTATCTTTTCAGTTTGGTCTTTGTTCCTTGGTTCTCCAATGATATCTGAAGAACAGAGCCATCACCTTATAACCGATAACAATCATTCTGTCTGCATTACATTTTAAACACTGAGTTTACAGACTATCTTTGTAGGAGCCACGTCAATAACACCGTAATGAAATGGATTTGAGCAGAGGCACGAAGAAAAGTAGAATCTCAGATTCTAGTTGGCTTCGACAAAGCTGATTATGGTGCACTGTGGTGCAGAGAGAAATTTCATTACTTTTAAAGACTCACTGGGTCTCCAATCAAACTTTAATATCTCACTGCTATTATTGCTAATTCATGTTTGATGGTTTGTTTATGATCTTTTCCAACCAAAAATTAACTTTTGCGTAAATTATTACTTGCTAAAACAAAGCAATTACTTGCTAAATCAAATCCCGCTATGTTGACACGTCTTAAAAGAATGATTCTTGAATGCAAGAGATCTCTATAGGAACTGGTAGCTCATTTGTTCATTTGAGTATGCATTATGGTTTTATAAGCAAATACTATAACAGTGGTCTAATTATTGCCTACTTGAACAGTTGTACTGGCATTTAATGGTGTCTAAGCCCCCCATAGTGTGCAGAGGGATTACGCCCCAGCAAAAGAAGTCTTGCCGAGAGAGCGGTGATTAAGTTCCAGCACTCCATTGATCTTCTTCCCCTCTCCTCCTGCACCTCACTAAATAAATAATGCCGATCCAGCAGGCTTCCCTTAATTGGACTATTCTTGTGAACGTGCAGGGTGTAGGCTGACCTTTTGGGGGAGTGTGTATTCCTCAGCACAGTTTCACTCCCCGGAAAACTAATCAGGGAGGGAGTCTGACTATGTGAGTCTATGAGGAGGGCTGTTTCTAGCCATAAATTGTATTTTACTTGCTTAGGGCCCCCAAGCCTTCAGGGAGCCCCACAGGAATGCAGGAGTTATATATTTATACTGCATATTTTGTAATAATATCTGGCAAGCAGTGGGTGGTGTCTCACATCTCAGAGCACCAGGTACCCTGGTTCAATCCTAAGCTTGGCTTACTGTCTGTGTGGAGTTTCGCATATTCTCCCTGTGTCAGTGTGGGTTCCCTCCAGGTACTCTAGTTTTCTTCCCACTTCCCAAAATCCTTCTAGTAGCTGGACTGGCCATACTAAAATTAGCTGTAGGTGTGAACGAATATGTGAATTTATGGTGACCTGCAATGGACCGGCATCCCATCCAGGGTGCATTTCCAGTGTTTAAGGATTACTGAAATGAACAAATGAATTAATCTTTTGGTGATAAGGGGCATTGAGCCCATGGTTCTTCCCATGATTCAGGATTTCGCAGGGGGGCCCTTGTAGTCTGGAACTTAAGAGGTATGATTGGGATGGGGGTGGCAATTAGCATGTTGTTCAGGGCCCCAAAAAGTTCAGAAACAGTCCTGGTGAGGAGTCTGCATTTAGGGATTCAGATATTAGGACAGATGTAAGATATTAGGACATAGAAAGTCTACTCAACCACCTCGGCATCAGTAGCGAGAACTGTCTTTATGCTTGTCATCAGTGCACTGATGTGGGCAAACTTAGGAAGGTTGAAGACAACTCAGATTGTTGCAATCTGGATATCTTCTAAGGATCTGAAAATATGACCAGGAAGAGGAGCCAGGAGAAAGTAGTAGTAGTCAAGTTTTAAGAAGACAAGGGACTGAACAAGCAGCTGATGGGCTTCCTTGGACAGAAGTCCTTCTAATGTTGGTGATTTTTGCAATGTGTCAATACTGTCAATTGGTCATCCAAAACTGCGCCAAAGTTTCCTACTTTCATTGACATTTTGGGCAAATTCAAGGACTGCTACCACAAGGACTGCTAAAACATCCATGATGTGCCTTTGAGCAAGACCTTTAACCTTCAACTACCCTGCTATATTTTTGGATTGGATCCTGCTTCTGTTCTAGGTCCCTTTGGATAAAATTGTCAGCCAAATGATAAAATGTAACTAAATATGATTTGATAATATGGATCTGATATGGTGCAGTCATAGTTCTGGCCCAGAGTGAACAAGGTCAAGTTAACTTTCTCAACTTGCTGGGGCTGAAATTTATGATAGAAACCGTTAACATTGCTCACTGCCTGCTTAGAGACAAATGGAGGTGTCTTTATGGACGATTTAAAGGCACAGTCATCTGCAAGGCCTGTTCAAATCTTTGCTGCTCGGAACACTATGAAGAACCAAAATGGTGATTATTAACCTTGTGACTTGAAGATTTTTCTCATGTTAAGATCAAAAGGTTTGTCCTGGCCAGTGCTTAATGAAGGTGCAATTAAATGGTTGATGTCAGATATCTACTGTATAGGTGATTCCATGATTAGGGTATCATTTAACCCTTGTCACTTTTAAAAAATTAAGCTAAGATGAATCTAACATGCATCTAACCATTCCAAAAAAAAACCCATGTTAACCCATTTCAGGCAACAATCTCTCAGTTCGTACAAGGTTTCTTTGATCATAGGTTTCATTTTGCTCTTAAATGACAGGCTTAAAAGAGTTTTTAGCATAGAATTAGTAAATACACAAAACGTGGTTAACTAGCGTCCATGTTACTGGCATGCGGTCATTAAGGACATTCTAATTATTTACACAAACTTTTAATTTGTATTAATGTAATAATTTACTTTCAAGCTATAATTTACATAACAGGGTTGTACTTTCAAAGCGATCTCATCAGTCAGTATAATTGAAAATAAAGAAAACAATTATGAGAACTTATTTTATTTCCTCCCACAATCTTTTGGAAATTCAGATAATGTTCAACTTCTCATTCAACTTGTGACTTGTGAAATATTCCAAATATTTCATGTGGGTGAACGTGTTCAGGTAACAGAGTTGAGTGAATGTTTTATAACTAAATTATATGTTTTTCATAACTTTTAATGTATGAGAACAGGATGATTCAAGCATGGGATGTTAAATGGGTTCACACAATAATGCAAAAATTGATTTTTTAAATATTTAATGATTATATTTCCAGGTAAATTGAAGGTATAGAGGACAAAGAAGGGCTGTGTAGATTTTTATTAATATTTTATTACACTATTCATGAGATTTTTGTCAAAGCTGCATTCCTACCATGTGTACACTCTACCAGTATCAGCTTTTCCCATTTGCAATCATAAAATGCTTAAGCCTCGGCATGTGACCTTGTAGCACATCATTATGCAAAGCTGAAAGAGAGAGAGATGGAGAGAGAGAGAGAGAGAGAGAGAGATTGAGATTTAGACTCACATATTCAACACGCAAATCCTTTCAACTCTCTGGCTTGTGATTATTACTGCTTGATTTTCATTAAGATGTTCTTATACAAGAACACAGTTTCTTAAAACTGGAAACAGTTACTTTAAATACAATGCTAAAACAGTGCAAGCAGCATTGGCAGAACAGCTTATGACCCCAAAAATCATCTATCCGATTTTTCTTTGCCTCACACTAAGAGGCTTTAGGCTGTGCATGAGAGAGAGAGAGAGAGAAAGAGAGAGAGCATATAAAAGGAGTTATGTAACTATTACTGATTACCATGCACATCTGAGCTCTGCCAAAAAGACATCTGAAAGAGAACAATCGGCAGCATCTGAGAAGCTGCGTCCAAATTTAAGAGTATGGTCTCCCTTATAGCCTTCTCATAGTTTTAGCATAATTGTCTGGTGGTAATTGACAACAAACGTTGTTGAAATGAAATACGTTTCTCTTTTGCACATATCTCAATATAGAATCTGATACCACAGTGCTGTTTAGTTCTTGAATCTGATTTGTCAGAAGGTGATTAATTTTCTATAACAGCAGCCCTGAGAGTAGTGCTGGCTGTAATTGTGTTGTTATTTAACAAGGAAAACTGTCTTGTTGATATGGTGGTGTTTTTTTTGTAAGGAGATGTTAATGTAACATTTATGGAAGGAGTCTCCAACGTCAACACTCTGTAAGAGTCAGGGGAAAAGCTGTAAAGTTTTCTGCCACAGGGAAGTGTACAGGAGAGGAGATTGCGCTTTATGGTTTCTTGGTAACATTACAAGCTTGTTTTTGGCTCGTTTGCTCCATTTGAGCCGCAGCCCCATCCAACATTCACCCAGAAATTAAAGTATTACTTTTTATTTTTTATTTTTTTAATACATTAAATATGATCTCATTTAAAGTTCATCTGCTCTGCTTGATCAGTTTTCATTTTAATGTGAGACAGCCATGCTGAGGGGAAAGACTGATATTTCAACTCGTTCTCATAAAGACTTTTTGTTGAATCTCATAATTAAGAATGGCAAAAACTGAAATTAGAAACAATTTAGTTTTCATATTGGTTCATTCTGAACAGCAATGATATACACTGCCCTCCAAAAGTTTGGAAACGCCTGAACAAAATAGGGTTTTTGGGCAATATCAGCATAAATCCTCTTTAGTTAGTGACCATTTTGCATTGATAATAAGGGACAACACTAGGCATCCGAGCAGTCAGTTTATTCAAACATTGACTTGATATATTACTCCAAGCCTCCTGGAGGATTGCCCAAAGAT
>CM040998.1:15222543-15261451 GCA_022985145.1 Pangasius djambal
TTAGTTTGTGTTGTCCCTTATTATCAATGCAAAATGGTCACTAACTAAAGAGGATTTATGCTGATATTGCCCAAAAACCCTATTTTGTTCAGGTGTTTCCAAACTTTTGGAGGGCAGTGTATATATTTTTTATGTTCAAGGTTCCACACACTCCTTTAATTGGAAACATGGTTAGGATGAAATAAAAGAACGATTAAGAACAGTATTTACTGTTATGTCCCAGGATGTGTTTATTTATTTATATTACATCTGTGGCCGTAATTTAATGCCGCTGTAATTGTAAATGTGCTGTGCTTCTGTGTTTTCTTGTTGTTTTTCTTGCTGTTTTTTTCTTGCTCTCTCTCTCTGTCACTGCTCCAGCCAGGTCAACGGACACCAGCTGTCATTAATCACCGTTTAGTGCTTGACTGCTCTGATTGGTTGACAGGAACAGAGCGTGTGGATAAAGCTCAGAAGGAAAGTCAGTTAGGAGAGCCTTAATAGAAGAATTAAAGTCAATGGGCATTGAAAATGTGTCTGTTCAGAATGTGTGAAATAATTCCTCAAAAGTGTACAAAGCTCTCTTAACTTAAGTGAACCAAATTATATAGCATATTCCTCCAACCCAGGAGGTGGTGGAAATGCACCAAAAGCTGCTTTACCAACCATTATAAAACAAGAAGAAGTAGCAGCAGCTAGGAGAGGCTCTTTTCTCCTGCCCCAGAGTGTACTGTGGTTGTACTTTTGTTGGTGCAGTTGTTCTTATGCTATATTTATGGAGTTTAGTCCTGTGTAACCAGATTTGTTAATTCTTGTAAGTTGCTTGTTGGGTATGTTATTAACCTTGTTAATTTTTTGCTTAAACCGGTGCTGTTGTTACTGGCTGGGAGAGGAGAGGAGACCCCCAGACCTTTTTTTTTCTTATTCCTTTTTTGTTGCTTTTATCCCGAGCCCTAGATGGGGAAGAAATGTAATATTACATATTGTATGATCGCCTATGCTGCTTATAGGAAGTCTAGATTATAAACAAAACCAAACACTGCATTTAAATAAATGTTTTACTTTTCAGAGCATCCATCTATTTGCAGTGTGATTTGTTGCTTGTGGATTTGTAGGAAAAATACTTTCTACATGGATTTTTCCTGCCATAGTGCCATCTTTGAAACCTAGCTCTCTAATGTCAGATCTTCCTATAGCCAGGCAGTAAGTAACGAATCCTGGAGAGAAATTTGTTGGGAAATGTTTAGGTTGAGCCTATACTTTCTTGAAAATCACACTAGAACTGAAAAATAATGTTGGTAATCTATTAGTAACTTTTTAAAATAACATTTTGACTCGAACAATTTAGAGTGATTTTGTTTGCGTTTTCAACGACATTCAACTAAAATTATTTTTCAGTTTTTGTTGTTTCTAATCCTTGGTGAGAAACGTTATAACACTAAACTTGCACATAATGAGGTTCACCTTAAACTATAATATTATGGTGAAATGCTGCTTTCCATTAAAATTGGAAGTCCAATATTACCAAGTTGCTACTACTTGTTTTTATCGTGTGTTCCAGTACTTCTGCTTGATGAAACATAGATAGTAAATGGATGTTTGTATGATCATGGAATTTGAATTCCATGAGCAATGTTTAAAAGGAACTAAAATCATTTCAATGTCCACATAGTGTAAATGCCCGAAAATATGGCTGAGATTGATGCACTGTTTGTGATTCTTTTTGTGAAATGAGAAGCTTATGTTAATAAAATGGAAACAACAACAAAAAAATAGTACAATTGATTTTTAAAAAGTTATGCTTTATGGAAAGGGAGTAATGTTTGAATAGACTACATAGAAGTAACATCTCTCAGGGAGCAGGGAATGTTTTTCTTCAGTGCTTGTGCATTTTTTTTTGTCCATTGTGAACTTATGCTGAACCTGTACTTGTCATAATTGATGCTCTTTTTTTTTTTATATATATTTAATAATTCCTCTCTAAAATGTGTGGGTTTCACCTTACACTTTGAACATTACAGTGGTACGGTGGTCACAAATGTGAGTTAAATCTACGTGCTGCACAGTCATGCACTCTTCTTATTTCTTCTGACATTTGTGGTTATGTACTTCAGGCCTTTATCTTGAGCACTTTTCATCCATTTCCTTCTATTTCTTTCTCTCCTAAACACCCATCTTTGAATTAAAAATGGCTCTCTCTTGTGCACGGTGGACTTCTGTTTGCTTTGTGTGTCTTGTCTGTAAGCAGGCTCTCGTCTGCAGATGGCAGATAATACCCATAATTTAGATCTTTCGTGATAGTGTCTCATTCTCACGGCTGTAATTTCCCAGCTGCCCCCGCATACATGTGCTGTCAAAATGGGGAAAGTTATGAAACACAGTGAGAGAAATGCAGTTTGAGATGATCTGTGCAGAGCTTTGGTACCTTCTGAAAGATCAAGTGCTTTAAAAGCTGCTGTCAGAGATTAACTGTAATCGTAATCTGCTGTGATAGGAATATTAGAAATCGAGTAATCTTTTGAGACACACAGAGAGAGAGAGAGAGAGAGAGAGAGAGAGAGAGAGGATTTGTGAAAATAAACTAAGGAATGATGCACAGGTGGCATTTCTTGGAACCATGTCCTCACAGCAAGACTGAAGTATGGGCTTAGGGAGGAAGAAAGAAAGAAAGAAAATGAAACTTGAAAAATGAAAAGAAAGAAAAAAGAACTTGAGAACAAAAGAGAAAGAAAAATGAAGAAACTAAGAAAAATTATAAAAGTGCAGAAAGAAAGAAACTGAAGAAAAAAGAAAGAACAACTTGAAAAAGAGAGAAAGAAAAATGAATAAACTAAGAAAAAATATGAACGTGCGGAAAGAAAGAAAGAGGAACTTGAAAATAAAGAGAGAAAGAAAAATTAACAAATGAAAGAAATATGAAGAAAGAAAAAAAGATCCCCAGGTTTACTTGTATTAATAAGCGGAGTGATTTTTTTTTTCAGTACGCTGGCTTCGTTCAGTTAGAGCTACACTGTATAAAACACATTCATCTCACAGGTTTTTTTGATGTTCATCAGCTGAAACCTGAACCAAAGTCCTGTTTTTTATTAAATTATTCCCCTGTCTGGAAGCTTCTGGCTGAATAATGATGCATGAATTCAATTTCTGAACACAAAGTGTATCAAAGGACAACTCTGGCAACTTTGTTCTTGAGTCAGTTAATCTCAGCTGTCTAAAGGTTCAGTCTACAGAAGTGTTTCTTTCGGTCTGGAGCTAAAAATATGAGTTTAAAACATTTTAAAAAATGCTCAAAGCATTTCTGCTGTAGAGCACAATGAAAAGAGACACTGCTTTTGTTTGTATTTTGAAAACGTCTAGTTTCACTTGACTTGCATCAGAATCAAATAAAATTGAACCACATCATTCCTGGTTGGTTGAATTTTCCATGAGATCAGATTCCATTTTCTGGATCAGGGGACCACAGATGTGTACACAGCAAAGTATTTCAGCTAGTTTTCCCCACTTACACCATTGTAGCTTCTGTAGCAGAGCCTCTGTCATGGTTTATCCAATCACATGCATTTATGTGAAACTTTTATCTTAAGGCAGCTCATCAAGAAAAGGAACTTTCATAGACATTCATAGATTATTATTACTAGTTTTTGTATTTCGTTTACCCTTTCTGGTCTGAGTAGTGAACCGACAACATTGCTTGTTCAAAAAAAAAAAAAAAATTGATGAAAAAGGTGTTTGGACAGAGAAGTGTGCATTTATTCTTTTCTTAGTACAAAACAGACATGTAATATGTTCAGAGTCTGTCAAAAGTAGTCAAAATAGTAGCATGAAGCGCCACTACAGAACAACACATAACCACTTCAAAATGTCTAGATTTACATGGCTATACATGAATCATATTGCTTCCATAACACTAAGAGAGAGGTACAAAAAACTCAAACAACAATTTTGATTTCAAGGGCACTTTAAGCATTAAAAGGTTCCTGAGTCATGTTAGTTGCTTATCCGTATCTTTTGTAATGTTAAAATACCTTTGTAACACAGTGAGGCCAATGACACACAACCTTTTCCCCCTATTAACACATACAGGTGCAATGCAAAGCAAGGGGGGATGACAGAAATATTCAGTTATGGGGATTGTTCTATTCATCCTCTTCCACATGCATAAGCTCACTGAAGCCTATGATAGTGGGCAGGTGTCTCTTTGCCCCTCCCACCCAGACAGCAGACCAATTTTTCTCACTTGGCTTCCAGCTACAGATGGCTAATTTATGTGAACATATAAACATACTATATAAGTAAACATCATTTTTGGCACTCCTGATTTTCCAGCAACCATATCTTAAATGTATTTTAAATGTATAACACTCTAAAATCAGCAGGAAGTTCATTCCAATCATGAGTTTTCACTATATTTATTACAGAAAAAGCTATATGCATTTTATTTTAAGCAGAAAAGTGAAGCAGTGGAAGTCGTCTAGCCATTTTTCTTCAAGGCAGGTTAACTCATACTGCCATGTTCCAGATTCTAATTAACAAGACAAAATGGAAGTAGAGAGGGGGCGAATGAGAAGGCAAAAGCGAGACGGAGAAAACGAGAGACCGAGGCAGTGAGAGGGAATCAGATCTGTGTAATTACAACTTAATGTGAATGAGTCGACATTGTCTTTATTCCAATGAGTTAATGAGTTTTGGTCAGAGCGCAAAAACAGCTCCATCATGGAAATTGCCTTCTCAGGCCTCGTCGGAGAACGAGCCACCACAGCGGCAGTGTCACAACGTCGAGGGGAGTAGATCTGCCTGAATGAATGGAAGTGTGCCAGTGTGTGAGCGCAGAACCAGTGGAGAAGTGGCAGAACACTGTTTGTCACGCCATAGAAACTTATCCCTGGATAATAGGCCTCCAGTGGATGTTGACGCGACATGTAAATGAAAGTGGTCTCTCCTGATTATATGGCTGTTAAAGGATGTCAGATGAATATGCTTCCACGTCGGCGGCTTGTCACACAATTCTGAGCGCCTCTTTTTGGCATTTTAAAAGCTGCTTTTTCGCCGCACTTAAAATATATGTGACATTTCCGTGGATGTCAGTGCTGCGCTAAATAAACAACAAATAGCATGGCTTTAAATGAACCACCAGGGCAACATATTACACAACCACTTTGTCACTCTGCTCCAGCTAGAGCTCCATGTCCTCAGAAGCCATTGTAGGAGATACAGCCAAGGTTTATGAATTATGACTGACTTCCACTGGCATTCCAAGCACCAGGGCGAATTTCCCTAAAGCACCATAACCTTAAAATCCCTGAAAGGTTCTTGATGTTTGTCAGTTGTCTGTATGGAGCTCTGTACCCTGAAAACATATGCCATTTCTGAGAAGGACATTCATCCTTGACTTTTTTTTTTTTTTTTAAATGTTTCTCTTGAACTCTTGAATACTGTTCCACACCTAGGAGACTCACCCAGATCTAGGAGTGGCTGGTAGAAATGGGCCTCTCCTTTCTTTTAAAGATAAAAAAAATCAATATAAGGTTTTGTTTTTGGCATCTACATCAGAAAACTAACGTTTTAACGTGGATTATTTTGACTTCTATGGAACTTCTATGGTTCAACAGCACCACCAACGAACATAAGAATAATAGCAAGAAGAAGAGAAGCTGCGGCTAAATTCTTTCTAGCACAGACTGTAGACTCATGTAGACTATCAATGACAGTTGTGCCAGGAGATTATACAGAATGACACGCCCCCTAGATTTGATCTCCATTTTTTCAATCCACTTCTCTGACACCTCATGTTTTATTTTTGTCAATATGCCTTGGGAGGAAAACCTAAAAGTAGATAGCCTGAGCACAAAACAGAAAGGACAGATGGCAGAATCCTTTAATGTTTAAATATTTTTAATGTTTTTTGGTTGGAGTTACTACTTTTCTGTTTACCTTATTTGCTATTTGGGGGGAAAACACTACATGAACCCAGTAGAGCATTAAAGACTTGAAACGTAAAAGTTATAAACCATGAATTCTGGTTCCCAGCACAGCAAGCTATTGTTCCCAGTTTTCCATCTGTTTTCCTTCATATTTTAACGTGTGCTTTTGTTTGGTTTCTGGTCCTGTCTCTGCACTATCCTGGCATTGGTCGATTGCCCCATTGTATTCACCTATTCTGTGTTATTTATTCCCTGTTGTTCCTACTTCTTCTTGTCAAGTATTTTCATGCATTTCTGAGACTTATTTTCTGTTCCTGTTTCTTACCGTTTTCTGACTCATGCCTGTCATTGTTTTGATTATGGATCATCCCTCTTTCCTGTTGCTTCCTGTTTATTGACCCACAGTATGGATATTGATTTTCATTTTTGTATTGCCCTGAATAAAACACACACCGAGTATATGCACTTGTGTCTTGCCTCTAACCACACTTTATTATTCTTATTACACTAGTGATGAGAACTCAGGATATAATGCATTGCTCAACCCTAGTAGAGTCATTGTCAAGCTATTGATACTGTAGATATTAGACTTTAGACCTCCCATCTAATAGCTGTCACATCCGAGATCTTATGCTTAAACACTACAGGAAATTCTAAGATTGATCTGAGATCAGGGTATAATGACAGCTTAGACTGCTGTTCCCTGTGGTTTCACCATGAATGGATTATTTAGTGCGAGTTAGCAGCTTTGAAATCTAACAGCTTGTGCATTTCATTACACCAATTAAATAGAGATTTGTATCTGCCAACATGGCTTCTGCCTTGGATGTTCCCCAATAACTGCAGAGGGGTGAGAGATGAGTTGAATATTTAATTAACTTGGGAATTAAGCCTGTTTCCATTCTCTAGACAAAACACATTGCAAAACAATTTTGTTTCAGAAAGACCCCACTTATATGTAAATGTCTCCATTTCATACCAGAAGCAATGTGACAATATTGCTAACAGTTTTCACAGTGATTAGCTATACTGCATGTATTATCTTCTATTCCTTACCAAGGTTTCCCAGTGTAATAACATGTTGTGAAACAATGAACCTTCCTTCAAGAGTTGAACATGATGAATAGGATTCTAGGAACTGTCCTGATGTTTCAATGCCAAATGTTCATAGCAGCAATGGTGCAATTGGGAAGCTCAGCTCCAGAAAAAAACAAAACAAAAAACATTGTGCTTCCCATGTGAACACTTTAGAATTGTGCCTAATCTCCAGTAGGACAAAGAACATTAAAGTTGTAAAGCTTCTAAATTGTTGTGATTCAGACCATTTAATGTTCTTTAGTGTGTTTCAACATTTGTCAGCTTGTCATATAATGGTTCCAACTGAATCGTCATCAGATTCAACTGAGTCCTGACTCAATTTAAAAATCTTTTAAAATCCTTTAAAAATCGTAGACAGACTGTAAACTAACACTGACATAATAGGCGTACTGCAGTGAAAAGGACATGATGAATTTAATCTTTTCATTTTCATTTTTTTTTTTTAAATCCAGACATTATTAACATATTTTACAGACTAAAAGTTGCACTGGAGTAAGCCCGCATTATACACCATTCAAGCATTCATACGGTTTGTAGGTTCGTGACATGACAACAAGCAACGTTTTAATTAAGATTTCAGTTTTAAGCAAATTACTTATGGTGCCGTTAAGTGACAGATCAGAATTGTTCATTCTGTCTGGGGAATTTTCTGTAGATAGTCTTATGTTTGACATCATCCCGATGTTCTACTTTCACAGCTTTTCAATTCTCGGTTTATTTCTGATTCAAAAGATGAAAATGTTATGTAGAAGGATTCATCTTTTCCTTTCAACTTAAAAAATCTGGCAGCAGTGTAATATAGCATATAGACAACAATTCCCAAAATAACTGCAAATCTGTCAGCTGTGCAGAGTTTCCATTTGGCAAAAATTATGAGCACAACTGTTCTGAATGCCAAGAGTCTCTTTGAACTATTTCCCATCCAAGTTTGGTAGGAAAGGTAGGTCATAACTAGTAGTAATAGTGTAACAATGCAAGTTCCTGAGAAGCCAGCTCAAAGGTCTGTAGGACTTGAGTCCAGTCTTGAGATATTTTCTGTGTTGATATGGACTTGTCTTGGACATATTGACATTTGTTCATGGACTTGTATCAGTCTTGGGCATTGGTGTCGCTAAACATGGTCTTGGTTGAGAGTTTCTAAAAACAATACTTGTGATAACTTTTCTTTTTTGCAAGTTTGACAAGAAGTAATTCCTTCGTCTAGAAAATAGCCTAATCACTGGAGCAATGCATGAATCAAGCCAAGTAGGTGAAGTAAAGGCTTGGTCTCTTTCAATTGGACTCAATCTTGACTTGGCCTCAACCCCCTTAAGACTCTGTCTTGACTTGATGTCGGCTAGTCCTGGACTTGGACTTGACAACTGTGGTTTTGTCTACAGCCCTATCAGTTCATCACAGGGCACCATGCACATTCATGGGCAATGTAGCATAGCCAATTCACAAACTGGCATGTTTTCTGGGAGGTGGGAGGAAACCAGAGAACCCAGGAAAATAACCTCATAGGCACATGTGAAACTCTACACAGACAGTAACCCAAGTTCAGGAGAACACTGAAGCTGTGAGGCAGCAACACTACTCGCTGTGTCACATGCCACACTTTCTTCATTCATTCATCTTCTTCATCCTGATCGGGTCGCATGGATCTGATGCCTATCCTGGGGAAACTAGGTACAAAGAAGGAATACGCCCTAGGTAGGACACCAGTTCATCGCACACAGACACAGTGAGAATATCCAAAGGAGTCTTACTATTTGTTTAATGTCAATACAGTGTGATAACATTTAAAATGTTTCCTAGCACATAGATAATGTTAGTGCAGTGATTGCTGCCAAGGATGATACAAATGTGAAGTGAGAAACTACCGACAGCCTGTCATGAGTTGCCTATTAGGGGGCCTTGTAAAAGTTATTTAGCCTTATAACCATCCTCGAAGGACCGAAGCATTCACATTCAGTATTCACATTTAGTCTCAAACAAGATTCTTGTGAGCAATGCATTTGGCTTTTTGAGCAGCCTGACAGGATGGAGGTTCCTCTACAAATTTACCTTTGTATCATCCTCAGAAGGAACATACATAACTATTTACAGTTAACATCACTATACTATTTATTTATTTATTTTTAAACCACAGCACTGCACTATTGAATTCTCAATTCTGTTTGGTCTGTTGATTCATTTCCTACAACAGCAGCTCTGACACTAATGCAAATCGCAAGTTTATATTAACATGCTTGTTCTAAAGCTAAAAAAGAGGCTTGGAAAGAGAGTGTGAGGGAGTGATTGCTTTTAGCTGCTATGACATAAATGAGAACAGGAGAGAACTTATTTATCAGGCACTTGACAACATTATATGCAACTATAAATGGATAGAAACTACAGTGTGTCATTCTTTAATAGATAAAAATGGTTAGTGTTAATAACTTTTGTGATAAGAGATATAAACCTTTTCAAGTTGGCAAGTTGTGTAGCATTTTCCTGTAAAAGCATGCCGTTGTGTTTTATTTCTTACTTATTACAGTTTCACGTATGTGCATTGTAGCTTTAAGCTCATTTATATTCCCTGTTCCCGTTAAATACCATATCAGAGCACAAACAGCTCATAGCACTCATCTACATATGGACATTTTGAAAAAACAAACAGACAAAAAAATAAATCCCATGCTCGGGTTAAGTCAGCCCTCTTTATATTAAATCATCTCAAATCAGAAATTCATTAAAAACAAATCTATGAAAATTACTAGAAATAATGAGAAAATAATACAATAAACATAAAAAGACCTCTAGGACTACAAACTTGCTAAGCTGTTTTTCTATTAGGAAATTGTCTATTTCTATTTAGATCTAAATGCATCTATACTATAAAGAACTAATTCACTGCGTCAGTTATTATTTCTTTTCCTTGTAGTTAGAAAAGAAAATTGGATTGGTGTGTCAGTTACTCTAGCATACTCCAAAGATAATCTCTCAAGTTTCATCATAACAATTAATGCATTCATGTCAGTAGGTCTGAAGGGAATCAAACGCTATCTAAACCGTTTTCTGATGGCAAGTGACATGAACAGATCAGACATTGTTTTCTCCCCTTCTTTTTCTGGTATAACATATAAACACTGAAACAATTGTAACAAGCATATGGCTCATTTTTATAGTGTGTATGGAGATTTTTTCACGTCTCCATTTATTCAAGTGAAAAACATATGTGCTTCCTCCATCACTGTAATTTAGTCCGGTGAGTCACTCATCATGAGTATGTGTTAAAGAGCATCAGTAACAAGACACTCTTTTAGCTCTTTGAAAGCACCGGAATATGAGATATCGACACAGTCTGTCATCCCAGACTTATTTTAAGCAGATGTGCTGCTTACTGTAACTCAAAGACTTCACAGTATGGTTTGATCTACTGTTATCCAACATATGGTTAGATTTCCATGCAATAGCATGAATAGCAGCTATGAAAAATAGCAGCTTGGTTGGAGGAATTGCTTTCATTCAGAAATAATGATGTTGTTGCTTAATACAGTGTTCTGGAATGATGGACATTGGCACCTCACAGCTCCATGGTCCCTGAGTTCAATCCTGAGCTCGAGTTACTGTCTGGAGTTTCATATGTTCTCCCAGTGTCCCTGTGGATTTTATCCGTTTTTTCCCACTTCCCCAAAATACTGGTAAAAAGCTAAATTTCCATTAGGTGTGAATGAGTGTGTGAATTTATGGTGCCCTTTGATAGACTGGTGTCCCATCCAGGGAGTATTCCCGCCACACACCCAGTGTTCAAGGGATAGGTTCTGGATCCACCGCCAACTGCTCCCAGGGTGCCACAGCAAAAAAAAAAAAAGGCTGCCCACTGCTCCGGATGTGTGTTCACGGTGTGCGTATGTTCACTACTGTGTGTGTGCACTTGGATGGGTTAAATGCAGAGCACAAATTCCGAGTATGGGTCACCATACTTGGCTACACGTCACTTCACTCAGACCAGGATAAAGTGCTTACTGAAGGTGAATGAATGAAAAAAAAATGCATCAACGCTTCAACTAACCAAATGTGCCATATGGACAGAAGCTATGTGTAGTGTTAGCTTAGAGAATATGGGTTTGTTTTTGGGACTGGAAGAATGTGAGCAATCCCTCGAACAAGGTCCCTCCATGGAAACTCTCTTGAAGATTCCATGCAGAGCTCAATAACATAGGGTTTCCCCATCAGACAAGTTCTTAGATAAAAGCAGAACCCCTTTAGGATGTGAAGAAACTTGGCGTTGCTGGTCATAACAGTTGGTTCTCTACACACTTTGGATGGTCTTCTTAAAGAAGATCTACGTGGTACATTTTCTGGATGTTTCTTTAGTTTATCTATCTGGCAGAATTCTTAAAAGTTCTATTTACAGTAGACTCCTATAAGAGAGGGTTTCCTATCTAGAAAAGGGTCCAAGTGGAATACATTTATGAAGATGAAACCCTTGCCCATTTGATGAACCTCTGAGAAACCCAACTTTGTCTAAGAGTGTATTGTTTTACAAGCATACCAGCAACACTATTGATCGGAAATCATTAACGTATCAGGCGCTTTTATCCAAAGTGTCCTATGAGTGAAACAAATCCCAATCTAAGCACCTACAGTCTTAAGATAAGGGGTTTCTCAGGTGTTATGTGGATGGTTAGGGCTTCTGGCTTCCCTCAGTAAGGAATAAAACACAATGGAGCATGGTGTTATCAGAAAATAAATCAACCTGGAGCTGCTTATTTTCCTATAACAATAGCATGTCCTTCCCTTATACCTCAGCAATTCGGCAACAATTCAAATTTTTTTAAATTAAATAATTATTTTTTATCTGTTTGTAGTTATATTTAATGCTGTTCAGTGTCCGCAAAGCGAGTTAGTTCCAGTGATCCCTTATGCAGCTTGGCAAAAAACTGAGCCCTCTGTCCAAGTGCCTGTGTACGCTGTTACTATAGAAATGATAACAAATTAGAACAAGCACATTAATATAAACCTGTGATTTGCATTGCAGCCGAAACTGTCAGAACTGCTGTTATAGAAATTGAGACAACACCTTCTGACCAGTCAGATTCCAAAATATTTGATGCAGGATTTCCAATATTCCAATGGTGGGTGATGGTTTTCATTCATGCTCTGAGGGGTTTAATCATTTCCTGATCAACAGCTACATTCCAAATGGCTTTGTGTTGGACATATAGTGCACCACACAGGATGTAGGAGCCATTAATCCATAGTATAGAATAGGGAGCCATTTGGATATTTAGCCCATGTGTTAAATATTTCAATAACAGGCTCTTTTATTGTAAGTGCTTCAGTTCTCTTTCTGTTTCTCTCCCTCTTCTCACTCCCCCCTCTCCTCTCTTCTCTCTCCCCTCCCTTCCACTCCTCTCTCTCTAGCGCTTTCTCTTCTTTCACTCTCTCTCTTTCATTCTGTCTCTCTCTCTCTCTCTCTCTCTCTCTCTCTCTCTCTCTCTCTCTCTCTCTTGCGCGCGCTCTCTCTCTCTAGTCGCTGGGGGGCGTATTGTACTCAAGAATGATTTCCCAGGGATCCCTTCAAATTCCCTGGCTAATTTATTTCTTCCTCATCTCAGTTTGTGTTTTGGACATTTTGTTGAAGATACCTCCTGTTTTTTTTTTTTCTTTGTCTTTTTCTTTTTACTCAAAACAGAAAAATAAGCAATTAACCTGTGAGCCACATGACTCAGTCTTGGATTAAGTTAGACAGCTATAAATTTTGGCCAATTTTCATTTCTGCTGCGATAACAGAAAATCCCGAAGTTAAAAATGCACATAGCGTCATGATTGTGCAGTTTTATACAAGAAAGCATGAAGGTAGATGCCAGATTGTTCTCCACTCAGGAGAAACTTCCAGAATACAATCATCTACAATGCCAATTGAAAAAAGAAAAAAAAAAAATCCTACTCCAGATTGTCCCATTGTAGGAATCCTTAAGTCTAAGTAGAACCCACAATAGAGATTTTCTTTAAGGCAAGATTCCAACTACAATGCCTTTAGAAAGCTATTAATGTTAACCATTCAGAACTCTCAAGGCATCCTTTTCTCTAAGACGGAGAACACCTTAAAGGTTCTAAACAGAACCCTACAACTGAGGGTTTCTTATTTGGAAAGGGATCCAAGTAGAAAGCCAAAATTAATTAACCATCAAAAGAACCCCTGAGAACCTTTTTCCTAAGAGTGTGTAGCTAGATCCAGTCAAAATAGTCAATACAAGCAGTACAGTCTACACGTGTGTCAGAACATGAAAACAGATATGAAGAGCCATGGAGAAAGATTGAACCCCAAAGTTGATCATTTTCCAATAAGAGTTTTGCTTCTCTTATACCTCAGCAATTTGCCAATGCTTGCATGTTCTTTAATAAAGACAGACACATTGTACTTTTTATCCATTTACAGCTACATTTAATGTTATGGAATGACTGCAAAACAATTGAGCTGACCAAAATCAGCGAGGATCATTCCAAGGGCCCGGAGTAGCCTGGGGGACTAAGGGAGCTGTTAAAGAATAAAACTTCACCTGGGGTGCAGTGCATTAACCTGTCGGATTGTCCAAAATTCCAATCAACACCTTGTTGTCTATGTTGCCACAATTGGCAATTCACAATACCACTTTTTAAGGACTGCACTGTGGAGTGCGTCATCGATAGTAGCCTTTCAGGCCCATATAGTCTTGGAAGCTCTTACCAAATCACTCTGCCTAAATTTAATTGGAAGAGACCACCAAGACCAGAGGGACCTCATGGCAATTGAGTAAGTAAAGTTGACTGAAGGCGAATTGTTGCGGTTTCCAGCAATCAATATGTTGTGAGGTTTTGGTTTTTTTTGGTCAATGATCTACCATCCTAGTCTATTTTTGTCCACCATGCATAGCCTATTAAATTATGAATAGTTCCTTGAAGCTCCTATGAAGAATGCTGGCAGGCTCATTTTTTTCAGCCACTAATTTGTTGACATGGTGCTGCCTACCCTAGATGGGGGAAATACATGTAGGGAGGGAGGAGTATGTTATAAAGGACTCAGAAGATATGTAACATCAGTGGTAGCTATGGCTAGCTTTCCACTGTAGATGTTGTGTTGCTTGTCTCCTTTGACATATGGTAATGGTGGGAGGGAAAACATTCTCTTTCTCCACTGTCAATCAGGGCAACAGTAGCCAATCATGAGCATCTGCGAACTCACGTATGCGGAAGAGGTTATATAGCGCTTTCCTCGGAGTGTGTTACGCCGCCCCGTGAGGCGGCGTGAGCAGCTTGTGGCCAGTTGTGGTTGGCTGGCTTCACGCATCTTGGAGAAAGCATGTGTCAGCCTTCACCTTTCCTGGAGAATTTTCAAAATGAGAGAGAGAGAGAGAGAGAGAGTTTTCTAGAATGGATCATTAGTGCTTCAAAAGAACTGCGTAACTTGGTTAAATGAGCATTCCAGTGTTTAAAAAAAAAAAAAAATCAAATCTCTTCTCTACGCCATTTGTAGTATTTTTGTGAAGAAAACCAGCCTACTCAAAATTCTCTTATAATGAAAGTCTAAGGGCAGTTGCAGGCTGGTCAATAAACATTTATGCGAACCATTTTTTGCAAAAGCTTTCATCGAAGAATTGTTTAGTCAAAGGTCTTTGTACTGTATATGAGCTCTAAAATTGGAACAGTTCATCTTTTTCAGACATAGGACTACTTTTTCAGAGAGAAGAATATGTGGTTATCACGGTAGTCAATTTCTGCCTGATTGATCATGGATGCCACAAAAACTCCACAAAAGCATAAAGAACCAAAAGGACCTTATAATTTGACCAAGAATAACGCACCTATAGCATATTAGCACTTTACTGTGTTTTGCACTTTACATATCTTGCTTTTTATAATCTGTACACTGTTGCATTCTAATGTATGTTTTTAATTGTTTTTATTTATTATTATTGTATGTTCAGAGCAACACTGTAGCACTTTGCCCAAGACAAATTTCCTTTCGGGGACAAATAAAGTTTATCCTTATCCTTATTATATTGCATCAAAATCGTAAGAACAACTTCAGCAAGACTTCTTCTGATGGTTGTCTCATCCTAAGCACCTTATTGTAATAGTGTAACTGTTGTGTTATACTGTGTAGTCGCTAATTCGACAGCACTGTTGAATTCTCAGTTCCGATTTCTATAGTATATAGTGTATAGTCTATAGTAGTTTCTATAGTAACAACTCATTTACAGGGACTTGTATGGAGGACGGTCCACAGGCTGTTATTGGAAAATAATCAACTTTGTGGTGATAACAGTAGCTCGGCTCCACGTCAGGCTGCATCACACCACCCAGTCACTGATTATTTTCCCAATAATTTCCATTTTATTCAGTTAATAAACCACTGTAGTATTCCTTTACCCTTTCATTTTTGACGATCCCACTTATAAGCCTTATAAATTCACAGTTTTCAATCCAGACAAGCTGACAAGTGGTTCTGGACCCCGGACTTTGACCCTGTCAGCAGTGTCCATTACACACCGCAGTAAATCACAGCCTGGGCATTTCTAATAGTCTTTGTGTATGGAGGTGGAGACGTGTTTGCTGCGCTGTTATCCAAACGGCCATCCAACTCAAAGCGCCTGAAATTCGTGAAAGATTCATTAGTGCTTCATAGCTGCTGTAAAACATCCATCTTTCTATCTCTTCCCTCCCTCTATCTCTCACACGCTCTCCCTCTCTCTGTGCAGTCCTCTCTTAACAATTACCTCTCTTTCTCTGTATTCCTCTCGACCACCATTTCGGTCCATCTCTCTCTCCCTCTATATGTTCCTCTTTCAACCATCACTCCTTTTTTAACAGTTTTCTTTCTCTCTTTCACACTGTGTATTCCTCTTTTAACTACCCCGTCTCTTTGCATTCCTGTCTTAACCAACATCTTTCTCTCTCTCTCCCTTTCGCTCACTTTCACTCTATGTAGTTCCCTTTTAACCATCCTCCCTCTCTCTCTCTCTCTCTCTCTTTCATTCTGTGTATTCCTCTCTTAACCATTCTCTCTCTCTTAGTCCATCTCTCTCTCACACACTTGATGTATTCCTCTCTTAACCACCCCGTCTCTCTCCTCTCTCTCTCCCCCTCCTCTCTCTTTCCCTCCCTCACTTCAATTCTTTCCTCTCCCAGCAGCGCTGCTTGTCTCCTGTCCTCTATCACTCTTTGCATGGACATTATTTGCCGGAATACTACATTCATCATTCCTTTTTCACCTCTGGATCACCTTTGACCCGTTCAGGATTCTCCACTACAAGACCGGACATTTATTATTATCCCCTCCAGCCCCTCACTTTCACTTCAGCATATCGGGCTCGTGAGTGTTTGAACCCCCGCG
This sequence comes from Pangasius djambal, assembly GCA_022985145.1. Classification (NCBI taxonomy): domain Eukaryota; kingdom Metazoa; phylum Chordata; class Actinopteri; order Siluriformes; family Pangasiidae; genus Pangasius; species Pangasius djambal. Next base: position 15,238,885 of record CM040998.1, read on the forward strand.
TCTGTGCGCGCGCGCGCGCGTGTGTGTATCTGCATCTGGTCTTCGGTCCGGGATCCTAACCGCGCTCGCGTGCCCGATGCCCGATGAGTGAGCGCGGACCCGTCGGCGCGAGACTCCGCTCTCCGTCTCGCGCCTCTGTTGGCTGAATCCGCGAGCCGCGCTTTCCTTCCTTCGGTCCTCAAGCGCGCGCGGGATCAGGGATTTTGTTTTTGTTTTTTTTTCTTGGAGAGGTTTTCTGGACCGTTTAGCTGGAATTACTGGAATTTTCTTTTAAAGGGATTTATCCTTAATCATCGCCAATCATGAAGTCTCTCCTGCGCGAGGGTGAGTGTCAGAATTCACCCCACGATTATTTTCAACTAAAGTTTCTTCTTCTTTTAATTCTTGAGTGAGTCATAAGAATAAAAATCAGTGATGCAGTAAAGCTGTCTCTGTTTACATGCATGAAGCAGAAATGCATATGCACATGCATGAAGTATAAAACGCTGTATTTTAATGAGTACTGCGCGAAAAGCTCGCGCTTGGTCGCTTCGGAGCGCGTGCAGACGTGTTTCTGCAGATTTAGCGCCCATCTCGGATCTAATTTACACTTGGCTGAGCACCATATGAGTGCAAAACGCACCACCACATTGTTCATGCAGTGTTAATGTTCACAGTGTCTAATCAATTCATACAAGGTTGAATTAACACTTACGGAGTTTATTTAAATTCTAAACACAAATTCAACAATGTGGGTCTTAATGCGACGCTGTAAGAATTAATTCAGTAATACAGGAGCTCCAACACTGCGTGTTAATTCAGCATTAAGAGTTTAGTGACCCCTTAGGTATTAATTCAGCAATGCACAAGTTAATTCAACACTCTAGGAGTTAAAATTTTGCAGTGTCTCACCTGGCGAGAAATGGTACCTTTTTAGGTCTTGATTTTATCCCACAAGCTCCTCGTTTTTATTTTATTTTATTTACTTTTTATTTTTTTAACACCCTGTGCTGTGTGTTTAAGTGTTACTGAAATGCATTGCTGAACTGCCAGGTTGGCATATACATATGTTTTATCATAGCAGCATAGGTGCAGGCTTGGGGGGGGGGGTTCTAGGAGGCTGTATGTGGACAGACATTCATCATTTATGATATCCAGTTCCAGCAAGAAGAGTGAGAATGAGACATCAAACTGGGCATCCTGCCTGTTTTCATCTCCTGTCCTATTAAAGTGCTGCCCAAGAATCACGGATCGTTTTTCATTTTCCCAGCTCAGCACAACACAAGGATGCAACATCTAATCTGTAACGTCTTATCGCATGCTTTATGAGCACTGGCACTCGAGGAAACCAGTCAGACAAGAGGACAATGTCAGCCTGATTTGCAGTGTTACTGATGCAGCATCCTCAATCAAGACTGCAAGCAGCCATAGCTAGTATCTATAGTATACAAGATGATTAGCTTATAAAAAAAAGATTCATATAAATATGAAGGAACTAGCGAGGGGAAATCAGCAGAGCTCCACCCTGCTCTTATGTAACACACTGAAGAGGTACTCCATCCCGAGTCTGGTTCTTTTGGATGGGGAAAGGATAGAGTCCTCGATTCCCAAACTCCTTTAACCAAACACTTTAATTTAATTAAGAGAGCCAATTGGCCAGGCTTTGTGGGAGGTGAATACATTTGCGCACAGCACTCTGCTTCTCAGGTGGAGGCTAGACGATGGATTATCCTTAAAACGGAAAAAGATTCCTGTAATCATGTGACGTTTAAAGGTGCAGTGTGAGATGTTTAATTAGAACACGTTTTGTAACATTTGGCGAAGTTCTTCTTACACTTTGGTGGATGTCCATAAAATTTTATACTGAGAGGAATCATCTGGTCCATGACCCACCCCAGGCTCTGTAAATGGTAGATTAATGAAGTGAGGACCACCACGTCCAACCAATCAGGACAAAGAGGCCTCCACTTCCTTATTAATTCAGAATGTTCCCCTTATTGCAGTAGGATTTAGGCAATCTAGCATAGGCCAAGATGGTCTCCTGCCTGCAAATTGGCATATTGCAATTTGTGAAAAGTTAAAAAGGGGGTTAGGGTTAGTGGATATACATTTTGATATGGCTTCTTTAGAATAAAATTGGATGAAATCCAACTGTCCTCATCTTTTGAGATCAGGTTTACAGCTTCTAGTATTATTAGCTTTAGAGGATGCATTAAAATGGAGGGAAGGCCGCATGGTGGTGGTGGTAGCACTGCCACCTCACACAGAGGCCCTGGTTTGATCCTTAGCTTGGTTTACTCTGTGGAGTTTCACATATGTCCATGTAGGATTCTGTCAGGTTCTCTGGTTTCCTCCCACCTTCCAAAAACATGGCCGTAGGTGGATTGGCAAATCTAAATTGCTCCTAGCTGTGAATAAGTGTGTGAATGTGTGTCCACGATGCTCTGTGATGGACCGGCATCCTATCCAGGGTGTATTCCCACCTCACACCCAGTGTTCCCAGTATAGGCTCTGGATCCAGAGCAACCCTGACCAGGATAAAGTGGTTATGAAAGAGGAGTGAATGAATTAAAATGGAGGGACTCTATTAGACGTGTGCATTGGGACTGGAATCCTGCATGATCCATCAAAGGTAATGGACAGTTTTTACTTTCACACAGGCTGGAATGGGTGGTCAGGTATGAAGCTTGTGGGACAAATGATACAATGCATTTACAGTGTTTGTTCATTCATCCTTGCTTGCTGCTCTATCCTGGTTTGCGTTGCTATGGTTTAAATGACTAAATTATTTATAATTTGGGAAACAGAACCAACCGAGTTAATTAGAAAGTACTGCAAGCAGGGACAAACAAAAATAATAACTGTGGGATTGAGCAGAATTGGTCAAGAATTTCTGCGAGAGTGGATGGGATTGGTAGGGATTCCTTCAGGAGCAGGTGGGATTAGTCAAGAGTTTCTGCATGAGTGGATGGGATTGGTCGGAATTTCATCAGGAGCAAGTGGGATTGGTCAGTGTTTTCAAGACATCCACCAAAATTGTTGACTTCACCTTTGAAGGTTATGTCTGGGAAGACACACATGTAGAGACAGAAAGTTGAGAGGAAATACAGTGTGCGAAATAAGAGAAAAAGAAAGGCAAAGTGGTCAAAGACGTGCATTTTGCTGATCTGTGCTGGTGTGTTTTGACTGTGAGAGCTTTAGAGCAAGGCAGCATCCGGTCTGTGAATGCACTGATTGGCAGCAGGCCAGTTGACTTACTGTACGTGTGTCAGAATAGTGTGTGTGTGTTTTTTATAATATCTCCTAACAAGCCTGCTGAAGGCCAACCCGTTGAATCCATGCTAACACACATTCACCTGCCATTAATAAGAGTTTCTTAAACTGTATATTAATTGAGGGCTGATGACTTTATATTCGTTTTGTGTAAACAGGCCATTCTGGAGGTACATAAGGAAAACAGTTTCTATCCTTCCTTCTATCTAATTATATTAGTGGGTTCTAAATGCCAGCTTCATTCTTTCATTTCCTCCTTTACAGCTTGTTGTAATGAGCCTCTTTCAGCCCAGCCCGCTAACAGACTCTGACACGGGAAACTATGGAGTCACTATGATGGCTCATTTAGAGAAGCACAGAAATACATTCCTCATTATTTACCAGTCAAATTATGGGAATGATATGAATGCATGTCAGAGAGAGAGAGAAAGCAAGAGAGCAAGCTTGCTCAGACACCAGTAAGCTTCTTTCTGCTGTATACAGCACGTCTACGTGTGCGTGAATGAGTCATTGGGGAGTTAGATTCATTTATCACAGCAGGTGTAAATTGGTTCATGTCACCTCTCATTTTGCATGTAGAATGTTAATGATATGAATATGTTTTCGTATGGCGATCCACATTTTAAAACAGCAAAATGTTCACTCTTACGTAGGTAAACATCAAGTTTAAATAGGCATTTACCTGCCATGATAGCGTTTCTCAGTTGCTCTTATCAAAATACGAATTTATTTTAGTTTTATATTTCATTAGTGAAGCACCATTACTCAGGTTTTATAATTCAGGTGCCAAACACACGAGCCCAAATTATAAACCAAAATTCTGTTGATGGTAGTTGGTGTTTCCGGTGAAAAGTAACTGAACGTTAATTCAACCATTTGACGAATTGCAAATCTGCAAGTGTGACTGTAACCTTGGTTGTTTTGCACGTATGGTCATTGTAGTACATTGGGGGTAGACAAATCAGCAGCCTGGGGCAAGCAGATTTTGTGTCTAGGCTATTAGTTTTTCATAGGACAACCAAAAGTAGGTTTGACAACCAGAAAAAGAGAAAAATCCTACTTCTTAATGACTTTCACAACAAATGCTTTTATTTGATTTGTAGCTATGCTGAAAAATAACGAGCTTCACAGTGTTGTGACAGCTCAAATATTGTAACTATATAATCAGAAATAAGTCTAGTTGCATTTCTAATTTTATATTTAAAAAAATACAGCATGTGCGTTATTGATGTGTATAACTGACTAATCACTGCAATATATGCTCATTCATTCATCTCATTTTAATTACATTTAGCCAAAAACTTCAAATACAGCACAATCAATAATCAACCTTTTTGTCTAGGACAAAATATATACAGTAGTTTCTAAAAGACATAAAAAAACCCTTTAAAACCAAACTTTTGGTTGACTTTTGGTTGAGATCACATTATCTGAAACTTACTGATGTTTTATCCTATGTAACATCAGATCACATGCAAAAACTCAGAGAAGAAAATTCCAGTTTCTTCAGCTTGCTTGAACTGTTTTAGACTTACTAATAATGAGCAGACAAGTGTTGGACTAATCAGTGGCATGTAAAGAGCAAACAGAATACGTTATCAACAGCTCAGACAAAAAAGCATGGAGGATAAAACACCACCAAAGAAACAAAGGGATATAAATATACTGAATTGAAATTTGACACAGGTGAAACCAACAGTCATGCAGGAAACTATGACCAAATAAGGAAAATGTGAACCAAAAGTCTCATATACAGTAGGTAGAATATGGAAAACAATAGGGGTCAGACTAGGGCAGATGTGACTGCATTCAATCTTAGCAAACTCTGGAATGGCCAAAAAATAATTGGGTTCTGAATTTGTTTGTTTTACTCTAAATGCCATTAGTGTCCAATCCATATTTATCCTTAATGTGGCATTAAGGAACAATTTACCTTCATAATAGCTAAGACAGAAACTGATTTTCTTTTTCTAAATCCACCCCAGTTTTCCCAACAGTGCTCCATACATTTTAATCTGCTGACCTTCTAAACATGAATACATAGGTGAAGTGGTATTAGTCCATTAGCATTTGTAGATAAGTCTATAAGATTTGGTGGTCCCACTTGGCATTAGTCATATTTACAATTATGTACTAGTCAAAAGAGTATTTCCTAGGAATGTAGAAATCCTTAATGTTTTTTTGTGAGCATTCTGACCAATCACATATAACAAACTTAATAATTTGTAATATTTAACATTTAAACACATTGTACTCTGTTTTAAAAGTGCCCAAGCAACAGCTTGAAAGTTGTATTCTTTTTTGTTAAAGGATGTCAGGGAAGGATTGGGGAATGAGTGCGTTGAAGGGCTTGACTGATTTCCACAACAGCCAATAGCCTTCGAAATATCCCAAATCTAAAGAAAATCAACAGTGGGTTATCAAACAAAAAAGAGGATTTTGGTCAATGTTTCCATCATATTCAATATCCTAGAGTAGAGGTTTTCTAACCACCGGGTCTTGGATTGGTACCTGGCCATGGGTTGTTTGTTACTGGCCCACAGCAAAGGGTGTCATTCAACACAAGACCCTAAAAAATATCTTGCTTGCTCTCAGTGTCATACACACATTAGCTGTATCTTAACTGTGCTTTGTAGCTCATAGACCATTACAGTCAGTGCAGCCAACTTTTCAACACTCAAGGGATAGTTTGGAAGGGAAATTAACCACACAAATGACCCATGTTTGCTGCTACTGTAGAGCGATAGTCGCAGTTTGTTTACAGGAGTGGGGTATATGGGCTCTAGAGAGTGTTTGATTGGACATAGATTTGCAAGTACAGTCTGAGTCATGGAAACTTTTCCACCATTTTTCCAGAAATGATAAATCTTTAAAAAAAAAAAAAAAAAAAAAAAAAAAAAAAAAAAAAAAAAAAAAAAAAAAAAAAAAAAACTGAATCAGAATAAGACAATTTTTGTACTTTTTTTTACATAGACTGGCATACTTGCATCCACAGTGCCAAGATACTTGTACTTAAAGCTCTAAAACATTGATTATGATTTCATGGGTACTTTAAAATAAAGTTTAGAAATATTGTTATGCAAGCCCAAATGTAGTCACCCAAGACATGTTTGTAGTTTTTTTTTTTACTTTGCAGGTTGCTGTTTGGTGGACATAACTCTCTAGTACTTCTGAGCTACTGCCTCGTAGCATTAAGGAACAGAATTTGGATACCAGAAAAATATCGTTGCTGATTTCCTCATTGATACCAGAGAACCTTAATCACTCCCACTGTTTTTAAAAGACACTACAAGTATATAATTGTTACGTGCATCTAATTTGGTTGATAAATCCAAATTCTGTAGACATAAAATAAGCGCAGTCCCATCCAGGGTGTAATCCTGGCTTACAGCGAGTGTTTCCAGGATAGGATTCACCTTTGACCCTCAAGAGGAATAAGCATTTACTGAATATGAATGAATGAATGAGTAAAGTGCAGATGTAGGCACACACATACATAGACAGGCATACATTTGCAGTTTTCACTAAGATCAGACACCTGTGGTGTTCCAGTAACAAGCCCATAGGGGTTTAACAAGTTCTCAGTAAGATTCCAGTTACAATCTGCAGCTGTCAGAGAGAAGACTGTCTGTTGAAACATTGCTGATAGACTGCGGAGAAGCACCAGGTTTCTGTGGAGGAAAAAAAAAAAGTTGATTCAGAGACTGTGAAGGCTGTGGGGAGACAAAATGGCTGCTCTCAAAAATAAACCACAGGAAATAATGTGCCAAGCACAGCAGATTGGGTGCGTACCTCTTCTGTATCACAGAGCACTCCATCAGACATTGCTGACTGACAGACTGTAGGATAGATGCAGATATATGTGTGCAGGCCAAGAACGGTAAAACAGAGTCATGTATCTAGATGATGTTAAGATATGTCCACAATTTATGCTTACGTATTCTCCAAAGAGCAAATAAATGTTGGAGCTGTCAGACAAACAAGGCACCAAAAACAACATCAGAATCTGCTAATCTTTCTTAAAAATACAAAAAACAAGCTTTATCCTAAATGCAAAGGATTTTAGTTGTGGTGTTTTAAAAGCCCAGCTCAGCTCAGACTGGATGGTAATCCATTAAAGGACAGCAGAGGCCATGTCGGACAGCAGCAAGCGTGAAATGCATGTTTAGAGAGGCTCATGGACAAGCAAAGGGCAAAACACTCTGAAGAGATCTATTCTGGTCAACAATTTCCACTCTCCAAAATCTACCCCGAAACTTTCCGTGACCCTTAAAAGCCCAGTATGTCCCAAACTAAAAAGTGATCCTACCCTTCTTGGATCACTTCTTGGATTAATCCTTCTTTTCTGTTCATTGGATGTCCCATTTACCTACAACTGAACTTTCATTTCCTAATAACAGTAACTTCAATATTGTGAAATTTGTAATTCATTTCCTAATAATAGTAACTTTTAATATTGTGAAATTGACAGTTATAAGAGGGTTTATTACATTATCTCCAATGTTACTAAGAAATAAAACATTTGGGGACACAATTTATTGGTGTATGGTCATGCAACATGAAACAAAGTTACTATTACCACCCTGAAGTTGATTATTTTCCATTAACAGCACGCTCTGAAATGTTTTATTCCTCTTGTACCATAGCAATTTGCCAATTCCAACAATTTTTTTTCATTAAAGAGTGACAATACCTTATAGCCATTTATAGATATGTTTAATGTTGTGAAACATCCACAAAGGAATTTCCTGTTATTATGTAGGTTTTAGCAGCTCACCAGCTTAACCTTGAATCTTGAAGTTAATAAGATGAAAAATGCACGGTGTCTTGTTACTGAGAAACTGCAAAGCCCTTCATCCTGAAGAATGTCCCATGCCCAAAAACGTGAAGGGACAGCTTTTCTTCTGACTGTTATAAAGCACTGACACTGGAGTCTCCTTCCAAAATTGTCACAATTTGACCATTTATCCCAGCATTAGCAGCATTATCTGAGAGCTCCAAAATTTATGTGCTTTTGAGAATATTTAAACATTATCTTGAACATATCTCAACATCATCTTGCATTACATGTTCTACTGCCTGACCCATTAAAAATGTGAAACTGAGATACATCAGTAATACCACTAAATACAGTTGTAAGATCTATCTTAGAAATGTCTATAAATAAATATTTATAGACATGTCAATAGGAATAGGCACGTTAAACTTCTCCATACGCTCATAGACATGCTCTGATGGAAGGTACGTGTGTTAAGCCGCCAATAAAAATGATGGAAAAATCAATTTTATACCTGAATAGAAAATAAGTTAAAGGACCACAAAGAGCTCCAGAGTAAAGAGTCCAATCAGGCTACGCTGCTAACGTATGCTAGCTCCATCTCCTGATCACTCTGGGAAGGCTTTAGCTTTAAAAAATTTACTCCACATAAATCTTTAAGCTAATGACCAGATCCTCCCGCTCTTTTCAGGCTCCAGTGGCCTTGCTTTGTCCCTGCAGAAGCTAATTGATGTTTGTTCAATGAGGCCAGTCTCCCTGTCACGGCACGTGGACACGAATGCTACAGCTAACCAAACTAATGACTGTTTGGAGCCAAACAGAGGGTATAAAACTTTTATCGTTTAATCTAAGGCAGAAAAGGGGGTTGAAGAAAGTATGGCTCATCAAAGAGGATCATCAGGGCCCACTAGTGCACATGACGGATGGTGTAGTAAATAGTTAATCAGACACAGCAGAGGAGGACCTAAAATTAGTTGCACAACTGGAGTCTTTGTCAGGACAATAAGTCATCTCTCTATTTCATCTTCGCCGCTGTATTCATCTGTTTTAATACCTCTGTCCATCTATATTCCCATCTCTCGCTCACTCACTCACTCTCTCTCATACACACACATACACACACACACACACAGACACTGTCTTTCTGATAGTAAAACCACAAATCCATTAGTGCCTCCATGCCATCACTTAGAGAAATGAGGCCTATTAAAGTTTAAAAGGAAGCAGGTATGAACACAGATAGAGGTCTGTAGTTGTGCGATCCAGACACTTCTCTGTTGTGGGTTTCTCTTTGTTTGAAGCCTGACCAAGTCAAACACACAGCAGATCATTTTGTATACCCTTTTTAACACCAGTTCAAATCAGCTTTATTTGTAAAGCATGTTTAAGAACCGACATGTCACAAAGAAATATGGATGTACATTTTGATCCGTAATGAACGAGCCTGATGTGACAGTGGGGAGGAAAGATTCTTTGAGACATCATGAAGAAGAAACAAATATTGAGAGGAACCAGACTCGAAAGGAACCCTTCCTCATCTGGGTAACATCGGATAGTACTAAGTGTGCCACTATCTGTATTCGTATCCGTATCAGTGCTCCACATATCTGTATCTGTATTCAGTGGGCGTGGCCTACCGCTATGCCCACAGAAACACAAGAAAAAATGTGGTTTGTACCTTCGCACAATATTTTCTAACTAATTTAGTTGGTTCTATTACCCAAAAGAAACTATTTGCCTAATTTAAACCACCATAGCCCTGATCAGGCAGTTACTGGCGATGCTGTAAATGCATTACACAGAGCTGGTCTCCCTTTGTTCTGCAAGCTTCATATCTGACCACTCATTCTTATCAACATGAAACTAAAAAAATCCCAATCGCATTACCCTTTTGTCACATCCTGCAGGATCCCAGTCGCCGTACCTTGTGAACCTTTCAGGCAAGCTTTCTAAAATAAATGATCCATTTTGAACACATTATGTGTTCAATCTGAATTATTTATTCGGTTACAATCCCTAGTGTGTTGAAAAGATGTTCAGTATAAGCAGAATACAAGTCATGGGATGAGCACAGGATAGTCTTTATGATTACAGCAGCAGTCTTGGGAAAAATCTGTTTTTGGGCAGTGCAGTTTTTAGGGTATTCATGTGGGACCATCGAGTTACAAGTGTAAGAGTAGAGCATCAGGATGAATCAAGGCAGGTCTGAAAAGTGAGAGGAGCCACAGCAGTAGAAGTGTGTCAGGCAGCAGTATTGCACATACTCGTACATCACATACACAGATATATTGGAAATCGGTGACTTTTGGCATGGGCTGTTTTGAAGGTGACTTTTGGGTGTTTTATTAATCCTATAGACCTTGATGACATTTACTCAATTACAGCAATTGATCAGGATGACACAGGACCCAACAAAAGTCACTATATCAAATCCAGTATAGGTTTTTTTTTTTTATCTGACTTGAATCTGAGTCATATTTAATGCAGAGTGATTACTTGAGATTTTATCTTTCTATTGCATGGCAAACCAAAGCAGATGAAACATTACAACATAAGAGAGAGTATAAAAGCAATGTACATCAGACATTGATTTTATTCATTCAAGATGCATGTTGTATGCATGTTTATCGTGGTAGTGAAGGCCAATGCTTTTATCAAGTGCAGTGATCATTTAACCTTCACTTTTTTTCCTGTTTGGTATTGCCACTGTCTTCAACCATGCATTTTACTTCCCATTTACAAAAGTATGAATCTTTTAGACCATTTGTTCCAATCTAGTCAACATTCATGTATCAATGTTACCAGTTTAAACAGATGCATTCATGGTATTCTGGATACCTTAGCAATGCTATGCAATGATTTTTCATTCATTCACTTATACATACTGTATATACTAGTCAGGGTCACAGTGGATCTGGAGCCTATAAAACTCATTTCTAATGTTACAGTCAGTTCTCGCAATGGCAACTTTAGAACGCTAAATATAATGCAAAATTCATACCAAGCAAGAGCTAGCTGGTGTTTATATGATTAAATTATACTATATGGCCAAATTTATGACCATCATACCCATATGTGATTCTTCCCCAAACTGTTGCCACAAAGTTGGAGGCACACAATTGTATAGAATGTCTTTATATGCTGTAGCATTACAATTTCCCTTCCACGGAAATAAGAGCCCTAAACCTGTTCCAGCATGACAATGCTCCTGTGCACAAAATCAAGCGCCATAAGACATGGTTTGACAAGGTTGGAGTGGAAGAACTCGAGTGGCCTGCACAGACGCCTGACCTCAACCCCACTGAACACCTTTGGGATGAACTGGATCACCGACTGCACCCCAGGCCTAACATCAGTGCCTGACCTCACTAATGCTCCTGTGGCTCATGAGCCTTCCCAGAAGAGTGGAGGTTGTTATAACAGCAAAGGGGGGCTAAATGCGATAATAATGGGATGTTCATCAAGCACATATGAATGTGATGGTAAGGTGTCCACATAAATTTGGCCATATAGTGTAATTTGAAAAGGTACAAATGCTCCATTCAAGTTTCTTCAAGCAAATCCTTATGAATTTGCAGCTCTGAACCTGCATTGGACAGGTGATCATTTAATGGTAATGACCCAAGCTGATTGATTATAATTAAATCTGTATCCTTACTCAATAAATGTATCACTATACTTCTTTCCTTATCCAGATTGAAAAGAAAGCCTTAAACAGAGATTTTGGATTGTTCCAGAAGAACAAATAATGTTCACTCCGTTTACTGTGAAACTTTAATGAAAAATAAAAAAATAAATAAATGGACTACGGAGATCTGTGTTATATTTAGAAGACAAAAGAGTTATTCCTAGCAAGCTGAGGCCATATAGCACAGAGCCCATTTAGACTGTCACCTCACTTTCTGGGAAGAACGGATATGCCGTAGCCAGGTCATTCTAAGAGTGGTAAACACATTAGATGTTATTTGGCAGTGTCTAAGCAACTGCATTTGGCCATACACCATCAAATGATGAATGATTCCGGCAATAACATTTATGAAAGAGATCTATGAGATCGTCTCAGCGGATGAGATTTTATATATGGTACATCGAGTGAGTAAGGCTGGCTAGATGCAGCAGATGAAGCCAAACACCCACGCTTGTGAATAGATATAAGGTGATATTAAAATTTCATAATCAAAAAAGTTGCATAACATATTATTACGATATTTTTATCTTTTAAAAATGACTTTGGCTCTTTGGTTAGTCAGTTATACCGCATTTTAACTGAAAAGGAACCTCAGGAGAATCTCATTTCGAATTCAATTATCAGAACAGGATTATGGGATTGGATTTAAGGAGAAAGGCTCATGTGATGCTGGGCACAAATTTGTCCAAGATAAGAAAGCTTAGAAGATAGATATAAGGGACTTTACCTTGGGTGTGCCAAAATCTTGCCTACCTAGGCAACTTCTTCCTGAATGGAAGGCCAAACATTTATCATCTTAGTGTGAGACTGACAAGGAGACTGGCATAAAGTGTTATAGCTGCTGAACTGGTATGTGGTGGTGAAACAGGAGCTCAGACAAAGCTCTCTATTTACCAGTAAGTCTGCATCCCTGTCCTTACGTGTGGTCGCAAGCTGTGAGTTGTGACCGAAAGAATAAAGTCATAAGTACAGGGGGTGGAAATGAGTAAGCTGGGCTTACTCTCTGTGATAATGTGAGAAGCTTGAGAAATTTGGAAGAGCCTCAGAGTAGAACTTCAGGCCACACAGGAAAAGAGGGAAGTGGTCCAGAGAGATAGCTCGTCCACAGAGACGGTCAAGAGAGGCGCTTTGGTGAAGCCGATCCTCAGCATAAAGATTTCATCATTCCAACCAGATAAATCATTGATGCTCCTGACACAGAGAGGAAGCGGGGAGTGGAAGGACGAGCAAGGGTGTGATTAGATCAAAAGGAACCAAATTACAGTGTGTGAAAACACTGAATGGTGGATGACATGTTTTACTTCCTCATCCGCCCCCTGAACATATGCAAATACACACTGAAATTGCTCTGCATTTCACACAGTGCCAGTGGGGTCAAAAAAACACAATGAAACCATGAAACCAGTACTGAGCTCTCAAATCCAGACATGAGGGATGGGAGAGGAGAAGACAGTACAGCGTCAATCTAGCAAATTTGTAAGAATTTACACAAAGCACTTCAAGGTAAATTTAGCTGAAGGGTGAAGATAGATAGCCAGTCCATCTACTGGCAGGTTTTTGGGAGACCGGGGAACCCAGAGAAAACCTACATGGACATGGAGAGAACATGAGAAACTCTGCACAGGAGTAACCCAAGCTCAGAATCAAACTGAGCTGTGAGATAGGAACACTACCCACTAATGAGACCAAGACGAGACCAGCACCACTCATGGTCAAGTCCATGTCAAGACTGAGACCAGGCCAAATGAGTTAATTTGCTGGTTGCAGTATCTTCCTATACTGATAAGAATTTTCAATTGAATTAACTAAAAGAACCCATGTGCTTTGGTATTATTGTTTTGTGTAAATAAGTACACGGTACACACATATGTCAAGTTAAGCATAGCCCATTCTTCTAGCAAGCAGTGCAGTGCATTTTGCTAGTTATACAAAAGAATCATTTTTTTTTTAAACGAAATGCGACAGGAAGTAGTATAGCACATGTAAAAATTTGCCAATCAAAGCACATTTCCATTTATTTAAGCACACAGCAGGTAAATTTAAATGCATCGTAAACTAGAATTTGTTTTGGCTCATACAGTTTTCTGAAAGCAAATACAGCTGTAAACATAAGAAGATAAACTTGAAATTTATACATTTTGTACTGTAACTGTATTTGTTCATGGAAATGATGTTATGGTCTCAGGTGGTGTTGGAAAAATCTTTGTAGGTTGAACCGGAGACAACACCAAATAAAATCTCACCCGAGTTTATGACAAGATCAAGACCATTGATTTGTGGTCTTAGGACCGGTCTCGAGTACCACAACACTATAGTCTAGTACCTTTTTCTTTCACAATATAAAGGAAAATGAAGGGCAGAGAGAAGAGAGAGGATGTTCGAACATGAGGTTGTTGAGTGTGAAGAGCATTATTGTTATTCAGCAATCATGAGTACACTCCAGCTGTGTTTTACCAGTGCCTCTCCAAGTATGCTTGTGGGCATGTGTGCGTCTGCAACTGACAATCCTAGATAGTGTAGTTGCTGATTATTTAGCATAGATGTTACAAATTAAATGCCAAATTAAATGTGACCACAATGCCTTTGCCAGAATATCCATTATAATGTGATCTGTAATCTCTCAGGTGTTTTGCAGGAGAGGAGAGAGCATGAGAGGAAATGTGTGCTTATATGTGGTGGGAAGATAGAGAAGGTTAGGCAAGGAAGAATATAGATCAGTGCTTGAAAACCTGTCACTGGCATAGTGTTGTGAATTTTCCAAAGCAAGATTGGACAATTCCTATGGAATAAATACTATCTTAGCACAGAGCAGATTACAATTATATGTCACTATCTGAGAGATTATTACAAGGCTTGATATTACTCTATCTGGATCATGTTTGTGTCTAATATATAACAAATCAGTGCTTTCCCCGTTTGACCTCTTTCTCTAGTTGCCAATTTACACTTACGTCAGCTCAGTGTGAACCGCAAGCAGTAGTACGTTCAGGTGTTTGGTCTAAATCAAGGACATTTTCTTAAAGTAAAACACTATCACACCCATTTACTGTACACAGACAGACTGCCCGATGAGTATGATACTGCACAGATCCTCTGCACATTCCTAATAAATGGAAAATCCAGTCTACAAACTCAGTTGCCACAAGTTCTCCCGGAAAAACGTACCAGTAAGAACAATCAACCAGGTATTTTCAGCAATTTTGATATTATTCTATTGAAACTCAATCAGCCATGCCTCCAAAACATACATAAACATGGCATCAGGTATGAATGGTATGAAAGGCTACGAAGGTTAAGATTAGGGTTAGTGTGTGGTGAGCCTTTCTTACCTGACTTGATTTGCAACAAAGAAAATGGAACAGAATCCACAGCATAAAAATGCTTGTTTGAATTTGTATACATTTTTCACAAGGTCAGGTTTGTGTTGGCTAGGCTAGAACCCCAGGCTAGAAAATCCAATAAAATCCATCTGCCAGAAAAGTACAGTCAAAATTGTTGCAATGAATTCCCAATGACTTCATTGCGCCAATCTTATGGCACAGGGAGTCTCTTGTCCATCGATTAACCTCACTTTGCACTCACAAATAGGAAAAGAACAAAGAGATTTTAAACAAAGGTAAGATTGTGATGTCTATAAAATTTATAGTAGAGTTTGGTGATCTTATATCAGAAGGTAAAAATATCTGCACTGCAGAAAAATGACTTCTTAGCAAGGGAAAATATCTTGAATATAGTCAAATTTATCTAGTATTTCCTATTATAAGATTACTATAAACCAAATATGAGATTATTAAACCTAAAGAAGCAACATTATCTGCCAATAGAATACGAAAATGTAAAGTGTGAAATGAGTACAAATGTCTCAAAATAGGTTTAATAATCTTTTATTTGGTTTATATTTAAACTTATAATAGGAAATACTAAATAAATGTGATGATAGTCAAGGCATTTTCATTTGGTAAGATGTCAGTTTTTGCAGTAAAGCAACAAACTGCTAGCAAAATGAGTGACTTGCTGCTTGCTAGTGTGAATACAGGTGAGGTGAAAATTCAGAATGTGAAGCATCATAACTTGTAAGCGTTTGTAAACTTTTAGAGAGAATGATCAATGATCATGGATGTTGCTGGTCTGCGTCATTAGTCTTTTTTTTCCCCCCTATTCTGTGGGTGTTCCTCTAGCAAACCAGCTCAAAATCATGACCTCCAAGTGAGGGTCAGTGGGAATCCCACAAATGCAACAAATCATTGTGATGAGCCAAGGTCATGGATGGAAAGTCCTTTTGTTACTTAGCGGGAGGCCAGATTTCATTTTGCATTAGTATCCATTTTGTATGATTTCCTATAAAAATGAGACCAGCCATCGACTGCAGAGGCAATAGAATGGAAATGATTTGCAAAAGGGAAATAATTTCTCTTGACTTGAGCATAATAGGCAAATCAAAGTCCATTCTTTATAGCGTAGCACTGCTTACACGTATAAAAGAAACTATAAAAAAAAGTATGTGATTGGGTGCAAAATGAGAAGCCCATTAGTGTTGGTCACAGTGCGTGTCATGGTGGCAAGGACACGTGATAAAGTGCTTGGCTTCGAATAAAACAGTCTGCCAAACGGTTCGATGTAAATAATATGAATAATTTTGGGACTCTGATGGAAAACCGGGGTTGTGTCAGCTTCAGTTGTTTCCGGTCAGCAGGAAATGTAATTATTTCAGCAACCAGACATACTAAGAGAGTTGTGCCCACAGCCATCTGAAGTTCTACTGTCTATAAGTAAATTAGCAGAAAGCTAAGAGGAAATAAAAGGAAATGAAAAAAGAATCAAAATCAACTGATGGCTGTCATACAGTCTCACAGCCTGACAAGAAAGATTTTCTGAGAATGAATCAATACAAGCATTATCCATTCAGACAAAGTCACCTCACATTCAGAATCAATTCCACTGTCTTTACTGAGATCAAATCGACTGTTATCACACACCGTGGATCGTATTTTAATGTAAATACGAGATACCAGGTTCAAATGATGTGCTTGGAGTGGGGTTTAGTGTATACAGAGCTAATTCTGTACCAAACCTACTAAATAAAAAATTGTGAAGGATTTTTTTCCCTTCATATTTCTGACTAAACTCAGCGTTTTCGAACACCTTTTTGTTTGTTTATTAACTTACTGACTGCTTTCTTTGCTTCTGAATCTTTACATTTTTTTTTTTACAGGTGGCTAAAGGTACACACACTACATTTGAAATGACTTGGAGCATAAAACTAACTTCACAGTGGCATATTTAATATCAGTCAAGGTTGAGGACATGGATGGCCTTTTAACTTCTTATGCAGTCATGGCCACTGCCATAACTTCATTCACTGTGCATTTTTTATGGGAAAAAAAAATGGCACATAGTAAGTACTGCATAAGTGAAATAGCAGGAACGAGTAGAGAGGAAATGAAAGTGAAAAATAATGACCCAGTGACCAGTTCAGCCTACGATTGGATCTAAGTACTGGCTGTGTTTGTAAGTAAACAGCTCCATGCTGGAGGTTTGACTGCGTCTCTGTTGGTTTGGCGCTGTCGATATTGGCACCGCTCCTTTTCATGTGTCACTGATAGCAGCATTAAAATTTGGCCTTGTTGTTTATTACTGCCTTGCAAAATGTGGTGAAAAAACCGAGGCCATGGCAGCTAATCAACAGAGTCCCAGTCGTCCTTCCTTCCAATGCGGTCTCAAATGGCTGAGATTTGCAGAGAATTAAAAATTAGTGATCCACCATGCCTGTTCTCTTTTACTGTTTTTCTGTTTGCTGGGAGAAGTGTTTTAATAAATTGGATTTTGTGCCTTACAGTGGAACTATTTCCACATTTTGAAAAGGCACCGCATGAATGAGCAGCTCAGATACAGGAGCCAAGAGAGCACCAGCACTGTGAAATTCCTTAAAAATTGCAATTTAATTTTAAAAATATTTAGCGCTGCAATGCATTCAGGGATGAATTGGCCTATACTTTTATACTGAAAATTGTCTTAGACAAAAGAAACACAGTGATTCAATTATTAGATATCTTAGAACATTTAGATAAAAAATAGTCTTAAGATTTTTAGATTACATAATTTATTTTTTTAATTTGGCCATTATACTACTTATTTTCGACTTGTCTTCATGCAGCAATCATTTTTTTAGGTAAACCCCATCCAACACAAACTGAGGCAGAATCCCAAATATTCACCATGTTCAGCATGCTCACTACATAGGGTATAATGTGAGTAGACAAACACCCACCTGAAGCCACAGAAAATAAGACTAAAGTAAGTGACTGCTGGAAATTAAATACTTAAATGTAAAATCACTTCTGGATACATACTTTCAGAGGTCCAGCATTTATGATTTTGCATTATCTTTTAATGCACAGTCCTGTTTCTTTACCTGACAGAAAATTCGCTGAAGGGGAAGGACACTTTTTCTAGATGAATTTTGAACTGTGTGTCCTTTGCCTTGTGAGTCAGTAGAAATTAAGTGGGCGTGACTGGTCTCTTTGTATGCTGGATGATTAAAATATTACTCATACTAAACATTAGATTGACTAAACACTTGCTCATACTAAACACTGTTTTTTAACTGTTACTTGTGGGGGAAAAATATGACATACTCTAGGGTATTTTGTGATAAAATTATTTGTTTCTCCCTTTTTTTCCCCTTGCCTGCTAGGATTTTCTTGTTAGTAATGTTGGAAAATTTTGTTCTTTGTTTCTTTCTTTTTTTTGTAATTAAAAAAAAATGACATGATAATAAAGTGAACTGCAAATTACATGCCTTTCTTCATTTATTTTCCTACAGTAAGTGACACAAATGTTCAAAATAATCAGGTGACCAGAACATGGCATCAGAATCATTTAAATGTAGATTTTTTTTAATGTTGTAATACTTAAATATTATGTAAATATGTAAATATTTTTATTGGAGCACCTGACTCATCTCATGTATCACTTCTAAACACATACACGCGAAGGCGTATTGGTGCCAATTACCATAAACATTACCAAACAGCTTAAATGTGTCTATGTGTATGTGAGACGGTGCTTGTCACCAGTATTAGAACATGGACCATATCCCAAATGAAACGGTAATCTAGGAAAAACAAAGGGAAATAATAATAACATACCTGCAAACAAGAACCCCCGCTGTTTTGCATATGAGAGACTCTATTAGTCATCACTGAGTTTTCCTTCTCAGTTTCCCCGTCCTCCCTTCTCACTTTATTCTCTCCATCACTACGCTGGCTGATATCCCTCCCACAGAAACCCTATCACACTTTTAATATAAAGGATATTCCCTCTGGAACGCAGAGCATCTTCTCTGTTTCTTCCTTTGAAGCTGCTGCATACAATTACAGTACAGTTCAACTTCAACAAAAATATCACAGTTAACTCCTTTTCAACACAAATGACCACAAAACCGTTAATTAAACTGTACTCTTAAAAACTTTTGCCTCCTGCCAAAATGAAAGCTTTTACTTCTACAGTATATAAACATAGGTATTGAAAGTGTATATTAAACTGTAGGATTATCTGAAATGCATCATAGTAAGAAACATGTAATATACACTAAGGGTGCTTTTATACCTGTTAGTCTGTTTGCTGAGTCAGAAGCAATGGATACTTTTGGTTTGTTTGCTATTTGGTTTGGTTTGGTTTCACACTGTCGGCTGAGGGTCTTGTTCTCATTAAACTTGTAAAACAAGTTTGAAGCAAAACAAAAACCTTTGCAAAGTGCACAAAAATCACCAGAGCCTAGAGAACACTGAGTCAGTGCTAAATAAATCATTAGATAATTATATAAATGATTAGCTTAAAACATTTTGTGTGTCACCTCCAGCATTTATTTTCTCTTTTTGTTTATGTTGTTGGTCCAAATGTCCAGAGCACTTTATATTTCTGCAGCACTACAGCTCTGTCCTTTGGCTCTGTTTGTACCATGTGGCTCACCTTAATATCCTCTATCTGCAATAAACCCAAAATATAGCAGATTTCATTCACTTCCTCTAGTCGAGTCGAATCGCTTTCTCATTGCAGTTGAATCGCACTGGGGTTCACTTAGACACGGACCGAGCCCATCTTGTTCAGACCCTCTCAGATCGGTTGTTTTGATCCGCACTCAAGTGTGATTGCTGTGTTCTCACCTGCCTAAAGAACCACACCAAACAGGTAGAGACTTCAGCACACTTCTGTAAGTTGCTCTGGATAAGTGCAACTGGCGGGTGCCATAAATGTTTCCATTCAAATGGACTAAACACTGCATATATGAAAGCAGCTAAGTTACACCTAAATCTAGCTCTAATAGTGCAAACCCCTCCCCTAAACAGTGATTAACTAATCGTAGCCTAGAGACTGTTACCAGGCACAGGCACCTCTCACAAGCTTTCCTTAATATAAATATAAATCCTTCTCCAGTGTGTCCCTTTGCAGAAAACTTTAAACCCTATCAGAAAAGCATTCCCAGGAAGAAATCTATCTTGCAGCTTTAGATTATCAGAACATTGAATGTTACGGTTCTAGCAACATTTTGCTAAGGCTGAATGTCTGCGAACATTTGAGTAACCTTTGTAAATGTGCTTATTTTCAACTGAGTTTCATTAACACCAACGTTACCATGAGGTTAATGTTTGTCTGATTGGAAATGGTATATGAGCAGCGTTGTAATAACTGTATTAACTGTGAAATAATTGTGAAATCCATTATCCCAGCAGATTTTTTTTTTTAGCATGGTAGGAAGACTCAATGTTCTTATAACGTTTATAATAACATTTTCTGTTAAGTGAGTAACAACCTTCAACCTAAAGAACCCTCAAGGAACCCCTTTTTTAAGAGTGTAGATAAGGTGTATCTACATATAGGTCACTTTGTAGGTCTACAAATACTGACAGGAGCCCATCTGTTGGATCTGGACACAAGATCATGGGGCACTTGGAAACATTTAATAGTACAGATTAACTTTATGAACATAATCCCACTATTTAAATATTAGGCTGATTATTTCAATGTGTATAATTATATTCTGGCTGTTTATTGGAGCAGTATAGATTTTTATTAAAATTGTCATTAGTTTCAAGTTGACATTGTTTATACAATCTCTTGTTTTTTGAGTCGTTGTAACTAAATTAAAAAAAGAATCACTGATGCATTTGTGACAGATCGTTTGTGACCGATAAGCCAGTGAACAGTATATGAAAAAAACCTCCATTTGACTCTTGTGTATTATCTGAGTATCAGCCATTCTGTTTGGACTGCTCAGGATTTCTTTTTGACTAATTAAGGCAATCATGGAAAGCATGAACTAATGCGTTTTACACAGATAGCGGCTCCAAGGCATGTGGCGTGCACCGTGGGTCGAGAGCAGAGTCATTAACCGGTGATTAAACCTTCACAATGGCATTTTTATTGCTTAAGAGGCCTTAGAAGAAACAAGGGCACAGGGAGGGAGCTGATAGGTGCAAAAGTATCTGTGTTGTGCTCTGATATGGTGTGCCATTGTTTCTAGTGCATGTTTTTTTTTTTGTTTTTTGCTGTAGTTGCATTTTAATCCGGAGTGTTCTTTAAAGTGGCCATGAAATTAAAATTGCTATTTCAGAGCTTTTTTAACCCCTTCATTAGTGTTACGGACACCAATATGATAGTGTATTTAGAAAAAAAAATGCAGAAAATAGTTTTGAAGTTGTTTGTGTTTTAATTTTATAGTTCTTCACTTCCAGAAAATTAACAATCTTTCCCCCCTTTTTCTCCCTAATTTGGTTATTCGCCAGCTCCCACTCACTACCTAACATTTCCTTATCACACAACAACTACAAACTGGGAGCGGTTAGGGTAATGCTGTTGTCAAGACCAGGAATAGCTGAGATCGAGTCTGGACTGAGTCTTAAGAGGGTCAAGGCCAAGTCCATTTCAAGTCCAGATGAAAGCAAGACCGAGTCAAAAACGACACCAAAAACCTGCAAATCCTTTTCTTGGCAAAGCCTTTACTTCAGCTAGTTGACTTCGTTTGTGAATTGCACCAATGGTTAGGCTGTTTTCTAGAAGGAGGAATTACTTCTTGTTAAATGTTTTGTATACAAAAAGACAACACAAACTCTCAGTCTCAGCCAAGACAGTACGGTCCAAGTCCAAGTTCAAATGCCAATAAATCCAAATCAATACAGAGAACGTCTCAATACCGGACTCAAGTCCTACAGGCCTAGGTGAAGGCTAGACTCGTGAAGTCAGCCATTGCATCTTTTCCAACTATGGCTCATGCTTCATCACAGGGCAGCTTAACACATGAGCTCACAGCCACCCATGATTGATTAGTGTCGCATTAATTGATTGATAGGGGAGAGACTAATGCCGTTCCTCCTACCTAGAGAGCAGCCAGAGAGTTGGGAGTCATGAACATGATCAATATTTTTTTATTCATCCTTTACTTCACTTATGTTCATCCAATTAAATGCTCTCTAGAAGGGATAAGTCCCACCCACAGGGGCGGGTCTTGCTCTACACTAGCTTGGGGTTGTACAATGCCGCTATTTAACACTGCTCAAGAATATGATTCCATCTTTATACACCGTCGGGGCTTCTTCATCAGTAAGAGTAATAATAATAATAATAATAATACATTTTATTTATAAAGCACTTAACATTTTAAAGAAAATCTCAAAGTGCTACAGAAAAGAGTCATAATATATACAGCAATTAAAACCAGCTGCCAACTGAGATTAGCACAGAAATTTAAATTCTAAATATTAAAAGACTTTTTAAAAAGGTACGTTTTTAGACCCCTTTTAAAACTATCAGTCATTTGTGGAGCCCTCAGATGTTCAGGGAGGGCATTCCAC
>CM040998.1:15261551-15293582 GCA_022985145.1 Pangasius djambal
GGCACTATTCTGTATGTGCTGGAGTTTCTGGATGCTCTTGATAGGGATCCCGATGAGAAGAGAGTTGCAGTAGTCCAGTCTGGAGGAGACAAAGGCATGGACGAGTTTCTCAGCATCATGTAGGGAGAGTGTAGGACGGAGTCTGGCTATATTCCTGAGGTGATGAAATGATGTTTTGCAAAGATGTTTAATGTGAGCCCCAAAAGTTAAATGAGGGTCAAACCTAACACCAAGATTTGTGACTAATGGTAGAGTAAGTAGAATAATTTTATCAAATGGCATAATATTTAAGCTCAGATGCATTAGATGCCTCCTGGTGACAGCGCTGTGGCTCTCTGTCACTATCAGCAACCAGTGACAGTCGTGCTCAAACATGTACAGGATTACTCCAGAAACACACATCATCTCATCGTCTTGGGTATCGTACTTTGTTAAAGTGGACAGGCATAGGTGAAGTTGGCAGTGAAAAATCTTTCAATCTTTGCTCTCCATTTTTAGCTAGTTCACTAAGCTACTGTCACGTTTGTTTAGATTCAATGGGGGTATGGCCTGGCATATCTCCAGTGCTATTGGCTGTTGTGTAAATGAGCCAAGCACTTCAACACGCCCACATTCCGACTTCCTGTTTCAGCATGAAACGCATCAACGTACAGAATCAAATCACGGCTCTCAAACTGTATCATGGGGTGTTTAAGGATGCATTTGAGGCGCTCACTTTCTAGTCTTTACTTTTTAGCACCAGTGAAGCTCAAAGCTCTGCAGATAAGAGAAGCTGCTGATTAGAAAGAAGTACAGCCGCTTGATATTGTATTTTATTTTACATTCTCCTTTTGAGGTTTTGTGAGTATATACAGTATATTTTATTAAGTGAGGTTCTAGTCACTGTGGCCACTGAGTCGTTTATGAGATATCTTCCGCTAAGTGTGGTATCTCAAGTTGTTTATGAAGAGCCCGATGCTGATAGCATTCAGCACTGCTATCAGCAAGAAAATCTGGTAAAGGAGACCTAATAAAAATGATAGGGAGAGAAAGAGAGGAAAAGAGAGTGAAAGTGTCAGAGTGTTTGATCAAAGCCCTTGCTGTTTGAATATTCATGGGGCAGACATCACGTCTCGTTAATGTGCACAGCGCGTTCGTGATAGCGGCCTGTTTGCCACGCAGATCTGGAGGCCTTGCTCCTGTTTTTGCTTTCTTGTCTGTCTTCAGCATTGAATTGAGATGCTTATCACATCGGCGGAGAATAAACAGACTCTCAGCGTCGGCTTAAACACACTACATGGGAAGGAAAATGAAAGACAGACGGATGAAGAGACAGACAGGCTGTGAGGTAGACGTGCCTGTTGTACGGCGGGGAATTATATAAGGAGGAGAATTTTTGGGCATGATTGATGGGGGATAAAGAGGAGAGGAAAGCGTGCCTGCTCTGTCGTTCTTTCCGGAGCTGACGAGGCAGGATCGTCTCATCGCATATTCCGCAGCAGGAGGAGAAAAGCCAGGGATTCTTCGGCCAACACGACTACATCTTCAAAGAGGAATTAACATAGCCATGGATCCCTTTTATCTCTACATTAGTCTCAAGGATATCAGGTGAAATTTAGAATTCAGAGCAAGAAAAAGACAAAAAATACACTCGGGGAGCGAATGACAGAGCGAGACAGAAGGACGCAACCTTACTGTGAAGACTTCATACTGTGAAACATTAAAGAGATACACAACATGTACAGGATTGATAAGGCAGAATTAAAAAGTTCGTTTTGGAATGATGAATAGAAACTCATAGATATTCTGTATTCATAGAACTCCAACTACTTCTCCTATAAGAGGAACCAGTAAAATGAACAACTTAGGGATGACTGGGAAAAGCAAGACTGAAATTACTAGCAATATATTGGATAATTTTATAATAAACTTTAATGTTTTAGATGTTATTTCAACCACACGAATGTAATTAAAATTTGTCTGATAAAAAGTAGTCCTGGCAATTTTGACTAATTTTGTAACTGCGTAAAATAATAAATGAATGAATGAATGTCTGATGTGTGTGTGTGTGTGTGTGCATGTATTATTTCCCCCATTATTAAACATCAGTTTAATAATTTCTGTTTTTGCGTGACAAACCTAGTATTTAAGCACCTCCTACACATACGGTTAGGCCCAAAAAGATTATTCACTATGTATGCTCACTATATAGGGCATGATTATGAAAGAAAAAATAATAATTACACCAAATTTTAAACCTTTGATTATAGTCCTTTACACTATATGGCCAAAAGTATATGGACACCTGACCATCACACCCATATGTGGTTCCTCTCCAAACTGTTGCCACAAACTTGGAAGCACACAATTGTACAGAATGTCTTTGTATGTTGTTGTATTACAATTTCCCTGCACTGGAACTAAGAGGCACAAACCTGTTCCAGCATGACGATGCCCCTGTGCACAAACCAAGCTCCATGAAGACATGGTTTGACGGAAGAACTCGAGTGTCCTGCACGGAGCCCTGACCTCAACCCCACTGAACACCTTTGGGATGAACTGGAGCACCAACTGTGGCTGAATGAACAAATCCTGACAGCCACACTTGAAAATCTAGTGGAAAGCCTTCCCAGAAGGAGACTATTGTCTCAAAAACACTACTGCATCTTTCTCACTTAAAAAATTGACTTGAGAAGCAAGGGGGGATTTTGTCCTGTGAGTGAGATGCTGCTTTAATGGTGATTGGTGCTTCATTGATTCAATCAAGAAGGCTTATTACCTCATTGAATCAATGGCAATAAAAGAAACT
The DNA here is from genome assembly GCA_022985145.1 of Pangasius djambal. NCBI lineage: Eukaryota > Metazoa > Chordata > Actinopteri > Siluriformes > Pangasiidae > Pangasius > Pangasius djambal. The sequence continues at coordinate 15,264,340 of CM040998.1, forward strand.
ACTCTTATCTCAAAGGGGTGTGGAGTGAGGCAGGGCTGCAGTTTAAACCCAATACAGCTCAATAATTACATTAACAAATAGGCAAAGACCTTAGAGCACTTTATTTATTGCTGTTGTTCTACAAGACTTAAAGATCAAATTTATTTAATCAAATGATATATAAATCTTAAGTAAACAGCAGGTGGGATTTTTTTAAAAATACTTGTAGTTCATTATTTTCCAATAACAGCACATTCTGAAATATTTTATTCCTCCTGTAACTCAGTAATTTGCCAATGATTTGCCAATAAATTATTCTGTTTATTAAAGAACAACACGTTATAGTTTTAACCATTTATAGTTATGTTTAATGTTCTGGAATGTCCGAGAAACAAGGAAGTTAGTTCCTTATATTATAGGAGCAATAAACAATCGTTTCCTCACCAGCCCCTCTGTTTTCTCTCTATTGACGCGAATATGAAAAAAAAAACAGCTTGTGATGTTACCAAGAAACTCCTTTGTCTTGCAAATGTCTGAAAACTGTAAAAAAATTGTTACAAAGCACTGACACTGGAGACTCCTTCCAAGAATGCGAAATAAACATCCCCTGACAGAAAACATCACCGTAACCATATCACCAACAATTACACTTTTTTTTAAATCCATTTCTGTGAACCATCTGCCATACAACTCGGTGTGAATGAGCTGCTACTATAGAAACATAACATATTAGAATGAGCGGTCCTAAATCACCTTAATCGGTAACAGCATGGCAAAAATGGTCACACCCAAATACACACAAATCAAAGAGACAAATAAAGCAACACGTTTATATAAGTTTCCAGTTAGAACCTGACCAAAATATTTGGGTCAATAATTGACCTAGTTGCCCTTTTTTTATTTTGGAAGTAAAGTGTGTACAACTGTGGAAGAATTTGGAAAATGGGACAAACATCCAACTGAGACCTTGTATGCACATGACCTTTATGTAGTTTCGAAAGCATCTTAGTTTCATTAGAACACAAAAACAAGGCGTGTAAGGCAAAAGTAGGCCAATACACATGAATTACTAACATAACTGCCGACATGAAAAAAAAAAAAACACACCTACATGGTCTCACGTGCAAATTCATATTAATTGCTCTATAGGTTTATTTTAGGATTAAGAGCAGGGTTAGTGTTCATACAAAATTCATACCAAATTCATATCAGATCAGGTTGGGAAGCACTTAAAATAGAGTGATGCCTACTCCTTATTGCACTACTGGATTTCTAGCACACAATAAAGCCTCACAGGACCAGGACCAGAATAAAACTGCAAGCCTAATCAGAAATGAATTATAAAAAACACACCTGAAGCAAATCCACACAACAAAAGTAAAATGCATTTTCTTAAAGAAGCACATCTCTGTGGTTTACTACTTGAGCATGGAGATTTATAAGAAACCAAGAACCATGTTTGTGCAGTAAAAACTAACTCGCAGGGTAAATACAGCTAGAACACTAGCTACATTTCTGAGGTTTTTAACCAAGGTGATATAACTTTGCATTATGTTCAGTTTCATTTGAAGAATCCTGTTCACGTGTAGAGCTGTGGAGTGGATGGTTAAGGACCTTACTCGTTCAGGAGTTCTGGGATTTGAACTGTAAACCTTCTGGTCACTAGCACGGAATGCATACAGAGACAAGAAAACAAAGAGTACTCCAACATATTAACTGAATTCACAAAATTCAATGAGAAATTACTAAATATAAATATTACAGCTGTGGTCAATAGTCCAGTTTTAATGGCAGTTGCAATAAACTAAGTAGTGCAAAGTATTATTATTATTATTATTATTATTATTATTATTATTATTATTATTAATGTGAATGCTAGGGTTAATCTTCTGCTTCTTTTGTGTATCCAGTCTCCAGTCACATAAATAGCTAAAACCCAAAACATGTATTTCTTATCTTGTGTTTAATTGCAAATGCTGAAGCTGAAAGTTAAAATATGCCAGAGGTAAGACTTTTGATGTATCACGAAACTCCAACATCTGATTATGTAACAGTTCAGTTCATTTACAGTTCATGAGAGAGAGAGAGCGAGAGAGAGAGAGAGAGAGAGAGAGAGATGTGAAACTGATACTCTTGGTGATAAAATATTTTATATTACTTTTGATACTTTTGATAAAAGACAACCAGGACACAATTGTTTTAGTTTTTAATTAATTTAAATTAAAAAAAAAACTGCTATCCAGGCTTTAGCAGTAAAGGTATAATGAAAGAAAACCCGTTTGGGGTCATCTTTTAGGAAAATAATCAACAACGGGATGTGCTTTTATAGGAAATAACTCAGCACCAGTATAGTTGGATGTGGCCTGACACACAAGGAGATGTTGCAGAATGTCTACAAAGCAAGTTAGTTCCTGTTATCACTATTTTTCTTTTTTTACCTCTGTTTTGAAGATAATAAGACAAAAATGCAGCTTGTCATGTGACCAATCAGATTTGAGAAATCAACAGTCCTCTGGTATAGCAATCCTTATTTGTCATAGCAATAAATAAAGCAGGCTGAATGTATTTGAAGGAGAGAGAGATAGAGAGAGAGAGAGAGTAGTAATGAGAACGAGAAATTGAAAATCAAGGAGGTGCTGCGGAGAGAGGAATGTAAGCGCCAGTTCTTGTTAATGATGTCCGCACCGAACCTCAACTGAAAAACCTCTGCCAAAACCTCCATGTGGAATTCACCTTTAGCCGTGTCGTGGTTTAGGGTGGACATTCACCCAGAGACTAGAGTACGATCACGGTATTAATGAGAGTGTGAGCGACACACTCCAGCTTCCTCACTACACCTGACCTGAGACTCGTCCTGCTGCACATGAAACGCGAATGTAACCTGGCAAGCTGGTCTCAGATCAGTGTGTTTTGCTCAAAAATGTCAGAACTGGAAAAAAAAAACAAAAAAAAAAACACACACACCAGGATTTCTCTTCAAGGAATGAAGAACTGAACACCAGCTTCTTACAACATGAGCTGCAGTGGAATAAGCACAGTGTAGTAAATCAAACATCCACTATAGAAAACGCTAAAAATAGCAGCGGGATATTAACATCGATTAGATGAAAAATGCGCACTCTATTCTTTTTCAGCCATAAGATATTGCACGTTCACACACACAAGCAAGATATATTGCATGTCCATGCAACAATAATAATTCAATTGTCGTAGAAAATGTATCGATAATAAAAAAAAAAGGGACAAAGAACTTTCATTTGGTGTTTATACTTCAAAACTCTAGGAACAAATTACAATTATTATAAAAGATATTATAAAAGATATCTAGCATCTATATTAATAAAATGTAAAATAGTTATCTGTTGATGTAAATAACAACATATTCAAAAAAATTGGCAACACATTTAGAGTACAGTTTTGACTGGGCTGCATTTTAAAGAAAAATTAACCTTGGAAATGTCACAGCATCAAGAACTCATTTGCACGTTGCTGACGTTGAAGAAAACTATTCAATGGTGTACGCATAGGCAGTGTGCCCAGTCAAATGGAACACCTGGGAAATCTTCAGAATGGAGGGTTTTTTTTGGGGTTTTCTCAGTAACATGACAAGCTGCTTTTTTCTTTGTCTTATTACCTTCAAGAGAGTGAAAAAAGAGAGGTTGGTGAGTGACCAACTGCTATAATGTTAGTGATAACAGAAAATGACTTTTTTTCACAGATGTTAAACATAACCATAAATGGATAAAAACTATGACTTGTCATGCTTTAATAAATACAAAATTGTAACCAGTAGTAAGTTGCTGTGGTATGAAAGGAATAAAATTCTTTGGGATGTGCTGGTGTAGGTAAACAATCAATAGTTCACCCTCTGTGTTTTATTCCTTACTTGTTTTTCTTGGATCCAGCAGGCAAGGCCATACCCAAATGATGACTCTGAGTCAAGCAATTATAAATAAACTGGTGATAAAATGCAACGGTACACTGGACGCACACAAGCCCACTAAATTGGTCTGCTTAAATCTAAGGGTGATGAAGAGATTGAGAAAAGCCTGTATGAGTCACAGCGAAAGGCGGATTTATCGTAGGAGGGCGTTTCGTTCTCAATCACAAACAGCTTTACTAAGTCAGGGCCTTTTCCCTGATCCATCACAGGAATCATCTATTTTCGCGAAGCCCACACCCCCATGCTACATCCCTGGAACACACATTGCTCAAAAAACACCGCCTCCTCAGCTTGGACATCCATATTTCATAACCTGCAGTCTTTCTTTGAAAGTTTGCCCAGCTTGGACTTTTATAGGCCTGCTTTCATTCTGTTTTTCATCCAGTTTCATCTCTGATAGCAATTTACACAAACACAGGTTTAAGCCGAGGAAAGAAGATGCTTTCTTTCAGATTGACGAGTCCATGCAGTGTCCCTCCTTCACAAAATCACAGCTGATTTTTTGATACATAAAGTACTGGATCAGGAGATTTGGTTAAATGATCGCTGATGCTTGTGGATGTACTGTATATGTTCATGCTGCAGAGATGCAAAAGCGAGGATCTCAGAAGAGTTTTTATCCAAAGCGGTGAGCACACTGAATATTGATGCTTTCCTCGTGCATTCAGGGCTCGCCTTTTATCTCTCCTTGTCCATCTCTCAGGCGCTCTGTCTATAAGACACTACCTTTAAATTCCTTGGTTCAGAGAAGCAGTGATGCAACTAACTCCGCAGCATCCAGCCATCCATCGTCTGCCATCAAAAATGCCCCCTGAGACTCAGTCGTAGAGCTGGAGAGCTCTACTTCCCATATAGTTCAGGGACAAACACAGGAGAATGCCAGTATTTTTACATTTAACAAGGTAGAACAGTATCTGTAGACCCTATAGCTGGGCTCAGCCATGAATTTTTTAACATAAATAAGATGAAACGACGTCTATATAATATATAGACCACTTCCAGCAATAAGAGACTGTATAGTGCAAAGTTATAGTCCATTCTTACATGAAATATTGTATTTTTGCAACAGGGCCTCATATTTACAAATCTGTATAAATCTATATAGCAACCTTTAATTGGTCACAGATGTAAAGGTCAGAATCACTTCTGCATAGCACCATGTCTTTTAACAGGGATCAAATCTGCTAAAACATATCTTATAGCTTATTACATAGTTACTCATAGGACACATATGAGTGGCAGTGATGACTCAGTGGCTAAACTTCTGTGCTCATGATTGCAAGTTTGTGAGGTCAAATCCCAGGACTGCCAGAAAAACACTGTTGGTGTAACGTGCAGTTAGAGGCAGGACGTCAGAATTTTATCTTGGAAAATCGAAGAATCTGCATTATAGTACTTACACATGTAGACAACATCACAGTAGGATAATCCATATCCAGAAACGATAATACAAGCAAAGCAGAAACAGTGTTTCTTGTGAGTTCAAAACAACATTAAAAAAACACAATGTTGTAGACAGTCAGTCAAGAGCTTCCACATGGTGCAACTGTCACCCAAAACCCATTGTCTGTTGGCTGATTATTAGCCATAATTTTATGCTGTTGTAACTTGCAGTGAGTAGAGACAGGACACAAGTGTCATGTTTTATTTGGGCAGATTCAAAAATTGTAGTCAAAGTCCGTAGCAGGCATCAAAACACAGACAGGCAAGGTTAAACGAGGATCATCCACAATAGGAAACAAGGCAAACAGGTGACTGGCAAAAAAACAGGAAGTACAATGAACCAGAACTTGGAAAACAAGGTTCGGATTTAAAGTAGCTCAATGCATGAAAAGACTCTGCAAAGAACAGTGACACACAGAGAACATAAAAAGACAAACTAATCAGTAACTAACACAGAACAGGTGAACACAATAGGGTAACAAACCAGTGGCACGAAAGGGGCAGAGACTGGACAAGAACAGGATTCAAAACAAACATTAGCACATGCCAATTAGTGTTTAAAAGGATTGACACCGGTATGGAAATGGTAACAAGGCTAGGTTGTTTGCTTCCCGGTACTGGTATATGGTAGGTTTTGTCCTATTTTTGATGTAGGCCTTTTTGTGCAACTGGGTCTTCCAGTTATCTTTTCGTAATGAAGGAATTCAGACTACTGCCACCTCCTGGTACAGAGAGTTTCCTTTCAAATGGACACAGAACGCAATATCAACTTTTGTCTTTACACTGTGTTCAAGACCAGACTTTCCCTGAAGACATGAGGCGAAAGAGTTCTGCCATGATTGGCACTAGTTCTAGAGCATCTGCTTCAGATTTGCCCTCTCGTTGGGAAGTCATGAGATGGGATCCTGGAGATGCCAAGCCATCAGTGGCTTGGAGTCCATGAGAGGATAACTGGCGTGCTCTCTGGGTATGAAGGATGACATTACTCTCTCCTGTCAATCAGTGCTCCTGTCAATCAGTGCCAATCGCAGACGTAGCACCTGCAGCAGTTTAAAGGGATGCAGTGTCTTGGAGGACATGTGTTTGCCTTCACCCACTCATATTGGTAGCAAGATAGATCTAGCTAGTGGCTGGGTATTGGAAATGAATAAATTATGAGAGAAAACTGGGCATAAGTCCAGAAACATAATTAACTTTTTTAATATTGTGACACAAATCATCAGAAACAACTTCTAATATCTACTTTGTTGTTGATGCCTGGAATATAACACTATATTAATTATAAAAATAAAAACCTCAGTAATAAAACTTGAAGCTACAATGAGCACATAAACTCATTAATGACCCACTCAAATCACTGTAATCAAGATGAGCAGCAGCAAGACCTAGAGAGAGGTGAAAAAAAAACAAAAAACAACACTACTTGCCCTTGAGGGGAAACAATTCAGCCATCAGATTTCCACTTACTGAAGAGGGCAGAGTTGCAATGTGAGCTGAGTAGAATAAAATTTCATGGTACATTAGACTGTGTGAGGACTCACAGCTGCCAGCAGGTCTTCTCACCTTTAGCTGACGTAGTGAATCTCTCGGCCTCTCTGACGCTCACACACACTCAGCCAGGACACACAGGCAACTGATGTAGCCATTAAATATCACCAGTCCTCAGCGTGTGTAGTGGATATTTTATCACTTGTCATTTGTTCCTTATATTCCATTATGCCCAGGGCTGTTTCTAGCTATAGGTGGTATAAACAGTTTCGTAGGGCCCCCGAGCCTCCAAACCAAAAAACCCCAACAAAATAAAAGTCATGTGAGTGTTGCCTGGACATGGTGGTTAAAACTAGCCCTCTAGTTGCTCTGATGTATCTGAAGTAGAGGAACTGTCAGGGCCAGAAATCACACACCATGCTGACCGTGCTGGCATTTCTACCTCTATGGGGCACAGCGGTAGGGTAGGATGTAGGCTGTCAGTTAGGGCCACCAAATGTTCAGAACCAACTCTGGTCATACCCTATTCCTCACCAAATGTTCAGGTCGCACTTTATAGTGAACCTTTGTTGAACTCTCATCCAGTAAATAGCAACGTCTTCTCAGAGAAAGATTTATTCTCTGAGGTACATACGATTTTGCCTTTAACTTTGTCTAGTGAGGATACACAACTATCCTGATGTTGCCTTTTGAATAAGACAAACTTAATCTTTGGAGAAATACTTAACTGGAATGCTGCCTCCATAGTCAACCTTTGAAGTGCCCATGAACAATATTGTACATGTGGAATATCATGACTGACGATAACTGACTTGTACATGACAAATTTCTACAGGGGTTCAGTAGACAAAATGAAATCTATTAATGTTTGTATGTAAAACTTAAACGAATACAGATTTAGTCAGGTCCAGAGTTATGGACACCATTGGTGATAATGGGTAATAACTATTACCCGTATTTCTGTTATACATATAAGTATATATACAGTAGAGCTTTTAGATATTAATTAATGTTAACTTTCTCTGATATATTCACACAGGCATATATTCATTCTATTTTTTTCATTCATTTTTTGCCCATCTTTACTAAGGGTGTCAATAATTCTGGAGCTCACCACATATATGTGATACAATTTATTACTTTGTATATTTGAGTGGCTGTTTTATTTTCTTGCTTGTTTTATATCATGTCATTTTCCTTGCTGCTTTTACTGTGTGTCGTTTTTCTTGGCAGTTTTATTTCAAGTCATTTTTCTTGCTGGTTTTATTTCATGATAAGGTTATCTCTTACCTAATCTCAGTGGGACAGATCCGCTATTATCATTGGTTTATGGATGCACAAGGCTAAAGTAGTCCATGGTGTGTCTCATGCATGATTTCAGCACAAAAGTTGATTAGTCATGGGGAAAACAGTCCTTCCAACCTAAAGGTTCTTCAATCCGTATTCAAGGCATATGCCAATTTACAATAAAGTTAGCTAATATAGCTAGATAATCTGGCCTAGATTTCTAAAGGTGCTTGAACTGATGTTCTACTACTCTCGATGTCTTCAAATAGTTAACAGTGCTGAACCATCTGCACTCTTAGAAAACAGGATTCCTCAGGGCTTCTTTGGATAATTAAGGGTTCTAAGTTTTTTGTATTTCTTGAAACCTCTTTGATTAGGAGACACTCTTTTGTATGGTTCCACACAGAATGATTAGGAATTCATCCAAAGGAACAAAGCGAAGAACACTTTAGGGTAGCCTAATCTATTTTGACTTGACTCACTACTCCTACATTAATAATAATAGTTTCCCCTGAGTTTGATTGACAGGTAGACATGTCATAAAAGACAACTGGAAAGGTAGATCCTCTATAGGCATGGTTCTTAAAGTAGGTCCTTTATACCCACGATTCTCAAAGTAGATCCCCTATACACATGGTCGTCAAAGTACAGTATATCTTGAATACCAACTTTGAGAATGATGAGTAGTGGTCCTTTAAACGGATTGTTCTTATGGTAGACCCATGGTTCTCAAAGTAGATCCTCTACACCAAATGTTTTCAGACAAGATCCTCCCTGCATATGGTTCTCAAATTTGAACCTCTATAGCCATGATTCTCAAAAAAGATCCTCTATACCCCTGTCTCTCAAAGTAGATCTTCTATTCCCATGGTTCACAAAGTCGATCATCTATACCCATCATACTCAAAGTAGATCAACTACACCTATGCTTTCCAAAGTAGATCCTCTACACCTATGGTTCTCAAAGTAGCTCCTCTAAATCCATGTTCCTCTAAGTAGACCCTCTACAGCTGTGGTTATTAAAGTAGCTCCTCCACGCCCAATGATCTCAAACTTGATTCTCTATACCCTTATCAGAGTAGACCCTCTAGTAGACATAGTTCTCAATGTAGATGCTCTAACTCATGGTTCTGAAACTAGATCCTCTATATCTCTGGTTCTGTTCTCTACATCGAACTTTTAACAATTCAGTGAACCACTGGAACATCTTTTTGTCTAAAATATACTGTCTACATTATATAGTTATTATAGTTATTAGCATTTACTGTTTACTTGGATCGAATGGACTTTTTTACACTGGAAGTTATAATTGAGTACAAAACACTTGAGAACCTTCATTCTATACTAGTCACCCATTTGTAGTAACTGTAGATTTAACACTCCAACATGGCGCTCTTCATCACGGCATTCTTCATAGGGAGACAGCTGTTTCTCAGTCAAACATCGCTTATCGTGACTCGATTATGGCCCCTACTGCCTGCACTGATTTAGTTTAAGTGTCAGAGATTAGTTGGGATATTTGGGATCGTCACTCTCTATCTACTTATTACATAGCTACTATAATGCAGAAGATAAGAAGGTGATGAATGGATATGGAGAGACATGAATGAGATAAAGTAGGAAAATGTATCTACTGCATGTATTTTAAAAGAGACAGGCTCACAGTGGTGTTCTGGCAGAGGATTTACCACAGATTTCCAGGAGATATCACTTTCATTTTCAGACACAGATGGCACATTTCTCTCACTTTTTATATTTGATGCCTCTTATGGTTATAAATTAAGGAGGAATTGCTCTTAATAGTTGAGTGATGGATTAGCAAGTGTGAAGATCCTACAAATGAGCCAATGAACCGATCAAAGAGAGTTATCAGGAAACTCCATTTTGTTCTGTTAGCTGCTCTCTCCGACCACCGGGTGTCTTGATTGTCAGTCAGCAGTTGACGGCAAATCTCCAAGCAACCCCATTTCATGTGTTATCAGACTTTCTGAGCTTAGACAAGGCTGCTGTCTGTCTCGTCTCTCTCTCTCTCTCTGATGCCTCAGAAATGTCCCGCTCCCAAAGGAAGGAGTGTGTGTATTTGTGTATGGCAGTCACTGTGTGGGAAATGGCAGGTGACTGAATTTATTCTAGAGTGAAAGCCATTGTTTATGTGGATGCAGATGTTATCAGTTCTCAGGAGCTGGAACTGCCACTGTGGTCTCCTCCAGGTGGCTTACCCCAGAAACAGACAAGCAGCTCTTCTCTTTTAATCTCCTAAAGGCCAGTCTGGGCACTTAACACAAGAAGATAAGCAAGCTTTCACTTCTGATAACGTCTTGCTCTCATCTTCCAAACATTACCAACCTGTCAGAATAAAAAAAAAAAACATCAGTTTGCTTGGCTTAAGGGAAAGTATTAAGATTATGCTGTAGCATACGAGCTGCCCATGCTTTTTCCTATACATGTACCCCTGTCTTTCTTCTCCATCTCTCCACCGGATGGGAAATATCTGTTGTAAAACCTCCAAATCCCATGTCATAATGCACATGCAACAGCAGCAGTGCAAAACAAATAAAGCCTCTTTTATCTGCAGCCTGCACTTTGATGAAATGTGGTATGTGCCAGGATTACTTGGGATTCATTCTCTATAGCTGATGTCCATGTTTGCTCAGCAGCAGATTAGCCACAGACGGATGTGAACTGCAACTTGCCCTCGTTGCCTATTTACAATGCTAAAATCTGGAAAATGGCAGGCACCCACACTATTTGGTTCTTTAGTGGATTTGATCCCCATTCAAACAGGCGGCTGGAGCTACGCGCAAATGACTTTGACCTTCACGTACGGGACTAATTAAAGTCTCCTGTCAGCCTCGACATGGCGAGGGCTTTTTGTTGATCAATGACAGCACTGAGCGCAGCAGCATCCGAGGTCCATTTTGGACAAGTTTTGAAAGCAAAAGTTTCATTATGGGGTTTGATAATGGCACAACACTATCAAAACAAGCTGTAAATCCTCTGACTTGGTCATTCACGTGCTACAGGCTGGTGCATACAGATGATGGCCAAAATATCGCCAAAATATCTATTGTTAAGCTGCTTCCTATCATGTAATATTCTGGTTTTTTTTGTTTTTGGTTTTTGCAAACCAGTGCGGCACCGCTAAACTACACATTGTCCATCTGGATCATTTTACTTTCGCTTTTCTGGCTAGTTTTTCCATTCCACTTAAAGCCCACACCAATTTGTCACGGCAGAGGAGCCAGAACTGCTGAGATAATAGGTTTAGGTATCACAGCAGGATCTCCGGTTTTGTTTGCTATGCCTTATTGAATCATAATGAGGACACAGAGCAAAGCATGGCATGCACAGGAGAAGAGGAAAACGGTGGCTGAGCTTCCATTAATTGCCATCGATCAAGGCTCTCACTCAGAGCGATGCCAGGGACTCTAAACACACTTTCCTGGAGTGCACTGAAACTCTGGGAGTGTTCACTTGGTGACTGTGAAGCCTTCTAACTGTGAGAATGTTTAGCAATGTTTCCCTTAAAACTTTTCATTCACAGCACTCTCACTGGTGCGGCCCAGGTTCAATTCCTGGCCAGGGAACCAACCCCAGCCACTGGGGTTGAGTGCAACAGTGTGCTCTCAGTGCCGGTCCCGAACCCGGATAAAATCGAGGAGGGTTGTGTCAGGAAAGGCATCTGGCATAAAAAATGTGCCAAATCAAATACGTGGACCAATGAGCCACTGTGGCGACCCCTAATGGGAGCAGCCGAAAGAGGAAGATCATCTTGTGCCTGAATACAAGTTTGAGAACATCTAGCGTTCATGAAACCCCACAATGCATTTGATTGATTAGTGCTCAAATGATGTACCTTAAAGCGTACAGAATATTAATTCATGTTTGTAAGTGGGTTGACAAAGGTTTTTTTGGAAAGTTAAGAGGACTTAAGGTTCTGAAGGATTTCTGTTTGAAACCCTTTCTAAAAGGTGAACCCTTGTAGGATTTTGCACAGAATCTTCAAGAGAACCTTGTTTTCTAAGAGTGTAAGGACTAGTTTGGACACAAGTAAAAGTCCAATGATTGGGTGCTAGAAGCTACAGGGTAACTAATCAGAGTACTCTGAACAGACTGATGTTTGTAACAGGGTTCTCAGAGGTCGTTGGATAGGTAACATCTTTTAGGCTCCTAAACGTGTTCTATTTGAAAGCCTTTCTAAAGGTGAATCCTCTGTTGTGGAGTTCTGCGTAGAATCTTTAAGGGAACCTTGGAGTATTTAAGGGAACCTTGTCTCTAAGAGTGTAGGGAGTTGGACGCTATTTTGGACATAAGAGCAAGCCCACTTATTGGTTGCTAGAGTCTGTAACCTACAAATAATCTAATTTAAACTGTCAGGAATATGCCAAAACTACGTTTCCCATCAACCACTGCACCTCATGATCATGTCACATGACTGCATGCACCTGTTTCACATTTTGGGTTAATGAGCACTAGTATTTAAGTTCTGACTTGCACTGCACTAATTGTCTAGCTTTTGTCTTCCGTAGCTGGTTGTTACTCTTGTTATATTCTTTGTTATATATTATATTCTTTTCTATATGTTTGCTTTATCCTAGTTCGTTTTTTGTGCTTCTAAACCTCGTTATTTGTATCGTTTGTGTTTTCATTAAAACTAAAATCTGCACTTGCATCTGCCTCCACCCTGCTTTACGTGAGACAAACCTTGCTAACATGAAAAAGCTTAGAAGAGAAGCAAGACTAGCAAAAAGACAGAAGAACAAGGACCTTTGGCTCAAGCAATTATAAAATGATCAATGAAAACGCCAAAGTTATTGGTGAATTTGATTACTACTTTATTACCTAATCTACTTCACTGGCATGTTCTTATCATGTAAGGGAAATCTTCACTAATGCAGATGAATGACATTTAGCAATTAGGTATTGACAGGTGGAATTAAGGCTTCCACACATAAATGACTCCCTGCTAGCCTCCTTCCCTCCCTCACTGCCTCTGTCTCAGGGGAATCAATGACCCATAAGCTTAGTTGTAGACATGGCTTCACTTCAATAAATAAACCTAAAGTACATGGATCCTACATCACTGCCAATCTCAGCCAGTGGTCACTTGAGGCAAAGAGAAGGGGAGGAAAGAGGAAGGATCTGCTTTATCCCTACTGAGGATGATGATGAATGGGATGAGGAAGGGGGCGAGAGTGGCGGATGCAGCTGGTGTCATCCTCTTGGGCACAATGACACTGATCATCAGTCAAAGCCTATCAGAGAGAGCAGTGTGGGTTTATGAAGGATCACTCTCACTAAGGGTGTGTAGTCGATCAATATTCGACCACAGAACAGCCACTGTAGAGATTAAAGCACAGAAACTCTTTCCTAACAAGCTAACAAAACAAGCAGAGGCCATGAAGTTGTTTATATGGGTTCACAGGGTGGAAAGACTTCCCCCAGCCAAGCTTCTTAGGTGTAGTGTTCTGTATTATGTTTCCCCTGTGCACAAAGACTTTGGGTAAGGTGTAAAACATGCATATCTTATGCTTTTAAGGTCTCTTGCCCAGAAACTTCTAGAAAATGGAATGGGTATAGCCTTTTACCATAACCATTTCCAAGTCATTTCCATATATGTCTGGTGGAAAATTGGTACTTGTGATATGAAGCTTTTATATAAAGGGTGCTAAATATAGTGAATGTCAACTAATGGCCTCTGCTTGTTTTGTTACCTAGTGTTTAGTCCATATGACTTGATCCGTGGTGCATTCCCTCCCTTAGTGTGATTCTTTATATTACGTATATATTAAAAAATTACATGGGGACTGTTTGCAGCTGCTGTAATATATGGAATAACAGGAACTGACTTGTTTTTGTATAAATGGATAAAAAGTGTGATTTGTCATTCTTTAATTACTAAAAATATAGCAGGAATAAAATGTTCTGTTATTTGAAAATAATCACCTTTCACATGGTAACTCTACTTTGTATCGGTCCACATCACACCACCCCATTGTTGATTAATTTCCTAAACAGCATGTCCCCAAGATGTTGGACTCTTTACTTATAATAGGTAGCCAAACCTCATTGGTGGCCAGTGTTTTGTTTTCTGGACAGATAATTGAACTATTCACTCTCCCATGTTGGTGGTGTAGATGTAGCCTATAAATGCAACTACCACTAACACTGGCCTACAGGCAGAGCTCCGATATTAAAACTGTGGTAGCCATGAATCCCAGAGCTTTATCTAATTCAGGCAGGATATGAGCAAATGCGCCCAGAAAAGGAGTGAGTGAGCGGTTTTCAAAGGAAAATGGTGGAGTTGTTGGAGTCATGTTGGTGGATGTAAATGGCAATATTCAGAAGAGAGCAAGAGAGAGAGAACAGGGAAAGTGAGTGAGAGAGAAAGTGAGGGAGGCAACCTGCTGTTTCTCTCTCTGCCTTTCTAATGAGCTGTGGTCCGTCCTGCTCCTGCTGCTCTCCTTTAGCCAGCTCCACCGAGACTAAAACACACAGATGGCTCACTCCGTAAAATGTCTGCATCAGCCCTTCTCGTGCTTCTGAAATCCATGGCAGCGTTTGTGAAACTCTGTCTTGATTTTTGGAAGAAAAGCAACTCTATCCATGCATACCACCAAGAGATGCCCAGATTAGCAGCAAAGCATGGCTCCTTTTTTCAATTTCAGACCTGATCTTGTATTGACTACTTTTTCTTTAATAAGTGTAAAAGCAGTTTAAAATGTATTCAAAAAGACTCTTGGAAAAACTGGCATTTACTATTTAAGCTAATATAAAAAGGATGATCCTGACTTAGCTATACTGCACCAAAAGCATGAGTTTGTAACAAAAATATAAAATTTTAATGTTAAGGTTTGTCTTTGCTTCTGATATCTACTGCAAGTTAAACCAAGGCGTCTAAATCATATGCGTGTGTAGAGTGCTATCTGCATAATCTCACGTTGCTGGTAAAGGAGGTCATCTATTATTTGATCTGAAGTCCTTAGGGAATCCCAGAAACACTAGGGGGCAAGCTTGAGCTTTTCTTATTGACAGGATTGAGGCGAGCGAGATCATGGGAGAAGCCTATTAATATACTCTGCCTCTCTAGCTCTCTTTTCAGAGCCCTTCTTTCTCTGATTTCAGCTGATGCTTTAGCTACTTCGGTCTTGCCACTCATCCTCAGTGCTCTTCCTTTTGTCCAGTCCACATAACCTTCCCCACCTGTCTTTCTTCCTATTACTTTCCTTTTTTGTTCTGTAGCCTTTGTTTTCTTTCTACTCTGCTAAAAAATGCAGCTCGATGCAAAGCTGTGCATGCACTGCCTACTTGCATTACTATTTGTGTCGGCCTGATTCGATCATCCAGGCTCCAGGCTAGCATCACATCCTGAGGGATTCTTGCCTTATTTTTTAGCCCACATTTAGCTTGTCTTGTACCTGTGCCACCAAGCTCTCCAACGGTCCCTTGCTGTGGAGCAAGGCTGGCGTTGGGGGACTTCCTGTCGCGTCCACAAAAACTGGCAAAGCAGAAGGCAGACTGAAGGAAGGAAGAAAAAAGCTGCTCCCAGTTTCTCTCTGTCCTCCTCCTTCATGGTTCTATTAGGAATCCATTTGGAAACTTTCAGCTCTACTGGGCTGAGGAATCATTTTCCAAGCGTAACCAGGCTTCCGCTGCTAGATAGGTCTATATTCTGTTTAAGAAGGCTAATTCATACAACCAGAGGCTGTTTCAGGGACAAACCTTGACCTCTAATTTCAACTGAAGCCTCTCTAAAATCAGATCAAGTGGAATCCATATTATTAATGGTATATGGAAAGGTATGTTTTTGAGTAGCTACATATTAGAAAGTTAAAATGTTTAAATGCAATGCATTTGAGAATGCCCATTTCTGTAGATTAGCTATCTGACATCAGCAATCAGAGGCCTCGGACTGGAGGCTCTTAGATAACCACACTCAGAAGGGTCAGAAGGCATGACCATGTTTAACTAAGCCAAATGCCACCCGTTATTTTGAAAAGGAAGATTTAGTGCACTTTCACATCCAGTGTTTAGTCAGTTTGAATCCACCCCTGATGTGTTTCCCATTCTGATACGGTTCTTTTAGGCAGGTGAAAACACAGCAGTAACACTGAGGTGTGGAACAAAGCATTATTTTTCTTTCGGTTCATTTAATTTGGTTCATTATAGTGTAAAGCCGAACCACACCAAATAGCAAAAAGCCAAAAGTATCCATTTTGCTTGGATTCAGGCTCTGAAAATGGACTAATAGGTGTGAAAGCACACATACTGTATCCTGATTAAGCGAAACAAGGCCCCTTTTATAAATCAGTGTTAATTTGTGTTTATGTAAAAGCATATGAATTCTACCAAACAAAACTAGGACAACATGGGAGTTGGTATATTTCAAACACTGTATGAAGCTCTTCGACTGAGAAGAGATGCTTGGGGAACTTGTGAAAAAACAGCTAATTTCATGCAGCAGTATTAGCAGTTTAGCCAAAGCTCCTATAATGGCCACCCTGAGAGAGCATGACTTTGTGCAGAGAACTTTAAAAGCACCCAAACCTAATTAAGAAACACTGGAGAATGATCACAGGGCCATTAAACAAGCAGTGTTGGGAAGAGCTGATAGCAGGGGCAGAGCAATGACACAGGGCGATTTTAATGACTCATACCCTGGCTGTTTTCAGAAACAGCTTCAGCATTACTGTAGCCTCATATGCCTCATATTTGGAGGGCCCATTAGAAATGGAAGAAAATACATATATACACATATATCTCATTGAAAATGGCTGATGCCCAAAGCTTTTAGCTAAGTTCTTACACCACTTTGCAGCACTTTCATGGTTTCCCCAATGACCAAGTTGCAAATCATTACTGTAGGAAAGAAATGCTTATGGCCAAAAAACAGACCTTGAGAAAGATTCGAGAGTTTTATTAGCTCCCAGACAGTCTGTACTGACACACTGAACACTGCAGGACTGTCTCAAATTAGCCAGCCTGTCCCTGACGATGCTAAGCAGTGTTCACGATTCAGCACTTTCTGGAATGTCTTTTGTCAGGTGCGGCAGGCGGAGGTGATCACAGCTAATGGCTTCGTAAGCAAAAACCTGCCGTGTCTTGTCTTTGCTTATGAATAGGGCTGCAAAGTGCTAGTGTCGCTTTCGACGTGTCCTTTCTGAAATTGCGAGGGAAAACAAAGAGAAAAGTAAACAGGAAATAAAATAGGCCTTCGAACAGCATCAGGCGCAACAAAAGGTGTGTGAGAAAGAAAATAATATTGATTTAGGAGGGAGTAGAAGATACAGCGAGAGATGGAGGGAAATCAATATTGTGGGGATAACCAGGTGAAAAAAAGAACCGAAGGCGATATGAAGTGAATAAATCACCTCATCCACCTTAGTGCTGTCCTGGTGTGTGTTCTCTGGCCTAATGGTCTCTCCAGTATGCTAGTCATGCTTAGCGACGCCTGAAGCCATGCTACACATAAAGCCACTTAGCTGAAGCATGAAGGCTAATTACCTACACTAGGCGTAAACCATGTTTTTTCTTCTTCTTCTTCTTTTCTTCTTTACCTCTCTGCTTAATTTAATGATATAGCATCTGTTTGGTGCTGAAAATGGCTTTTCATAACACGCACTCATACAACACCTTTCTCTGAAGTTGATAATGGCTGTTTAGAACATGGAAGATTGTTGCTGGGTGTCGAAAGCTCTCATTAGTGCCACAATAAAGCAAAAGCTCCAGGTAGCTGGGTCATTACATACGTACGTACTGCAGATGTGCACGGCCAAGTGATTGCATGAGAAATGACACAGGTCCATATTGAGTGGAATCTTTGTATTTGCTAGGTAATTAGTGCTCACAGTCTATCAGCTTAGATTAGTAAGTGCTTCATAGATGGAGCTGCCATTTTGCAGCATTCTTAGAAGAAGAAATATAGCATTAAGTTGGAAATCTTTTGCACATTGCCCCTTACTGCATGTTATAAACAGTATAATAGTATATATATAAAACGTGTGTGTGTGTGTGTATACCATTAGCATAACATCACTCTCAGCTGCAACATCCTTCTCCAAAAGATGTGTTTGTGTGTTGAGGCACAATGTACAACTGGTTTAGTGTTGGACACAGTGCACATTTGAGTCCCCCTTGAGGATGCGGATAAGCTGCGCTAAACTTTATTAGCCTAGCCTCTTTGGAAGCAAAGGAGGGGTGAAAAAGGAATAAAGCAGCAGTCAGTATGAGCACAAATCAAATTAGCTAATTAACTTGAATTGGAAGCGATGCTAGAAAGTATAAAAGGAATCTGGTGGTTAATCTGAGGTTAATTTAGCTAGGTGAAAAAACATGCCTCATTGTTTTCACTAGTTGCTCACAGTTGCAAAAAAACTACAAAGCTAGCTAGCTAAAGTTAGATGTTCACTGAATCACTATGTTCCCTCCAATCTCTTATCACACCATAAGGACTGTGGGGTTTGTGTTATCTTGGTGAAAAAAAATAGTGACATGACCGCTACTTTACACCACTTTGCTCTTGACTTTGCCACAGATTTATACATTTGCCCATAATACCTCTGGAAATACCATACATTACATTGCAGATAAGCAATCAAACCCCAAATCATCCTTCTCGCTGACATGGTTGTGTTTTGCTGGAGAATATTTCCTCTTATCTGAAGTCTAGGTCGCGGCACCCTCCGTGTAAACCCCTCATCCTTTTAGCGAGGTGTGTGTACGGGAGCGTGGATCGACCTCCCTCTCTGTTTTACTGTCAGACAGGAGATAAAAGCCTGGCTGATAAGCTCGCCGCATCAGGGAGAGCGAAGAGCAGAGTTGTGACCTTTAAGAGAAAAGGGGAGTGATCCATGGTGAGGGTACATATAGGACGAGCACTTATCAGGCATGGCAACGGAGAGACAGGGCGAGGCGATGAAAAACGAAGCATGCAATAGAGAGCAAGAGACTGAGATAGAGAAATTTGGAGTGGAAACACAGGGAGGATGGATGAGATACAGAGAAACGTAGCAAAGCAAGAGAGATAAGAATGGATGGAGAAAGATTTCACAGATTTCAAAGAGGAAGGCCAAGGGGAATAGCATGAAAAGGTGGGGCGGAGGAGCTCAGAGTGGGTCTCAGTCCTCTGGTCGTCCATTCCTCCTTTCCAATTCCTGCACTAAATCTGTCTCGCTGCAGTGGAGAGAGCTTTATCTGAATGGCCCAGCATGGAGGAACACAGGCAGGTGCTAAATAATGCAGATGCTGTTATTAATTTTAGCAAGGGCTGATTAGCTCTCTGTATTGGGAACTCAAGGAGGAGAAGTATGACCTTTAAAAGAAAATGGTGCTCTGTATATCGTATGCTTTAAGACCATTTACACAGAACTAAACGACCATAGAGATTTCTATTTTGGCAGTACCCACAAGGCAATTCCTGTCATATACCATTAGTAAACCTGACATACACATGTACTTGTGATATTAAGCTCTTGAACCTTGTTAACCTTCATCACAAGTACTTTAAGGAACTTCTTAAATTCCTGGCTGTACAGAACAGTAGAAGGATCTGTCTGTTAAACAATGCTGGTGGGACAAGTAAGTAAATGGGAAGTGGTGATGGGTGAAAACCAAGGTGGCAGTAAAAATGTTGGTGTCTTTGACAATATCATGCACTGGGTCTTCCATCCAAATTATTTTGGTTGTACAGTTCCTTTGGACCCCCTGTCTACTCAGGTAACTTTCAATAATTCCCAATAACTTGCAATAACTTAAGCCCATTTCTATACCCACTGATTGATTTTAAGAATTGGGCCCAATTTTAGCTTCATTGGCTATTGTTTGATGTGCTGTGTGAGGAAGGTCTGATGTCCCGTTAACTGGCCAAGCGGCCTCTCAGATGAACTGATTCATGCACAAAAATACACACAGTAGCCAAAACGTAGTCTGCAAAATAGTAAAGCCATAAGGTACCGAACAATCTCAACCAGCTTCATGTATTTCTTCATTTCTTTGATATAGTGTTATTGCACATGTGATGCAAGTTGGCAAATCTGCTTGCTAAGCATGTGGCCACATCAAATAACCCTTGCCACTCCTATTGCCATATTACCATCCAAACTCTGACCCCAGAATGTTTGAGAGCAAGGACCATTTCTAGCTATAAGCAGTCCCTTAGCACCAGTGACCCACCAGGAGACTCGTAATAATGTCAGTTAAAATAATGGCTCCCAACTAGGCCTCTCCAAAGTGGGCACATTCACACTGATTAGACCAAATCAAGCAAAATTGATACTTTGGGTTTGTTTGCTATTTGGTTTGGTTTCACACAGCACATAGGTGTGTGTAGAGCTGAAAACAGCCTTGTCAAACACTTTCATTCACTGGGCAGAAATACGTTAGAAATCACAAAAAAATAAAACACTACAACCCAAAATACAGCATTTTGGTTCGCTTCCTGAAGTCGAGTTGATTCAGAGTCTAATGGCTTTCTCATTGCAATTAACTCACACTAGAGTTCACTATGTAGTGGACTGAGACCACCTCGATCAAAAATGCCACTTTTGCACTCAGCTTTCTCACCTGCCTAAAGAGCCATACCTAGGGGGAAAAGAAACCATAGTTCCATTCAAAATGACTAAACACTGCATATACAAAGCACCTAAGACTATTTTTCTTCCCCTGTTCGTTTTTTAATTGAAGTTCAATGCTAAGATAGCCAGGATACAGCTTCTGCTATCCTACCAAGTGAATTTTTACCTTTCTACTATGTATTTTTGCTAATTTTATTATTACTATTCACTTCCATGTCTGCTCATTCTGACAAGTGAGACAAGCATCTCTGCTGGGCTTGGCATGACACTGCAACTCTACAATCCCTCACTTCGTAGTGAGAGGACATGGGGGGGGGGGGGGGGTCTCGTTCAGGATGATTTGCCTTGTAATTGTCGGCTTACAGTGCGGACAGCAGCAACCATCATAAAGGAGACAGATGGTCCCACCTCTCATGTCCTTCTCTGGAAGGGATTCGAAACACTTGATTGAATTCAAGTGCTTGGACTTTAAAGCCTCCTGCTGCCTCACTGTCACTTCTGTAGTTTTTTTCTCCATCCTCATGGCTCTTTCTTCCTGTCTGTCTCTTTCTGTCTGTATTTTGTCCCTCTATTCTAGCTGTTATGCTTACACTTTCCTCTTCTTTCCTCTTTCTCATCTATCCTCTGCTCTCCTGCTGCTCTACAATCTCTCCTCTACAGTCCTTAATTCTCTCTCATCTCGCCTTTGAGTGGTAATAGTGCAGAAAGTGCATCATTTTGATTTGTTCAACTCATTTTCTGCTCTCTATTTCCTCTGGAACTTTCTAGAACAGTGAGGGAAGCCAAAGCTGTTCCAGTAATAACCAGGAACTTTACTATAAATCCCCAGACATTGACTGCTTCGTCAAAAGCATTATTGTGGGAAAATGCAAATTCATTAGAATAAATAAATAAATAAATAAATAAATAGGGATTGTAAAGCTTTGGAGATGATGCAATTGCATGATAGACCTTCTGCTCCCAGAGGTGCTAACATGGCTAATAAGAAAATCGTAGCAGGCAGAGAGAAAATAGTAGTGTCAGTCGATGCAGTGGCAAATTTATTTATTTATTTTTTTCTGTGCATCAAGCAACAGTAAGGAAATTGTGAGTCAGGTGTGAGCACTAATTAAGCAGGCAATAAGCAGGTCCTCCATCTTTTTACCAACCAAAAATTCCTGTCCACTTGATTTCTATTGACGTATAGACATTGGCTTGTGAATTCACAAGTCAAATTTCACCCCAAAGCAAAAGTAATCAGGTCCTTTCCCCTTCAGTGAATAGACTTTTGTGCCAGAGCAGTTTTATTTGTGTTCGGTCTAGCTGCTACTCTGAAAAATCCGAAAGCACAGCTTTTCAGGGGTCTCCCCCATCACAGTAGCAAAGGGTCAAAAATCATAAATCCTATGGACTTATGCTCACACTGCAAATTAACCTGCAGCAGTGCTTGTCTTAAAAAACAATGCACTCTGTAACTTCCCTGCTAGCGAGAAAGCTAAGCTCTCCCAGTGTTAACCACAGATGCAGAAAATAGTTTACTGTTCCTTAATGTGTTTCGTAGCCTGTTCAGAGAGCCGAAAAGAGATAAAAGGAGTGAGCTTTTTCAGGTCAATTTGTCTCCAGGGTGTTTACACATGCTAAAGAGAGAGGGAGAGATCAGTGAGTAGCTGGTGTGGAAGAACTGAGGTTGATGCACTGTGTGGGTTATACGCGCATCGGCTAAATCCTACGCAGATCCTCGTCTGGGGAATAACTCAGGTCCTGAGAAACACTGATTGAGACCAGATCTCCTTTGTTTATTTTTATTTTTATTTATTTATTTATTTTAATCTCTCCACTCATTTTTGAGATTAGTATTTGTGTAAGATCTTCGGGTCATAAATAGAGTCTAATTTGTGCTATTAGAAGGATCCGGTGGAATTAAATTCCTGGATTGGACTCATTCAGTTACATGGTCAAAATTTATTGTATCGCTGTTCTGTTGCCTAAAAAATGATCTCTTTTCTGTAAAAAAAAACAAATAATAATAACAATAATACAGAACTCAGAGTTGCCTTACTTGCTAAATTTCTATAAATTCCCACGGCTCTCTTTCTCCACTAGTGCAAGATAGAAGCAGCCTAGAACTCCAGCCCAAGTTTTACAGTTACATAATCACTCTTTAGGTCATATACAGTCCATGCCCAAGTTTCACCCTTGCTTCAGTGATACCTGTAACACTGACTCAATGACAGAATATGGTCAAGAATGCAGAGTTTGAACTTGAACATCACACAAAACAACAGTCCAGGGAACAGGCTAGTCGAAACACGAAATGGCAAACAAACAGTGAACGAATCCAAAAGGGGCAGGCAAAAACAGCACACAATAAACAGTCCAGGATTCAAAATACAAACTAGTGCTTTTATAGTGTCTCTGAACTAGGAATTGATGGGTGAAGTGGGTTAGTGTTCTGGTGGTCAGGAGTGTTCAGGTGAGCACATTCCTCTTCTGCAGTTGTGTACTGTAAACAATGTTCAGTATTACGATACTGTGAGAGTCCTGGGGTGAGCACAGGACAGCATTTATGATTATATCAGCAGTTTTTAGGTACAAAGCTACAAGCTACATTATCTGAGTGAGATTACCCCCTGAAGCAAGGGTGAGACTTGCGTGTGAACTGTTTTGGGAAAGTGTAAATCTTTAGGGTATCCTTGTGGGACAAAACATAGCAAATAATCTCTGACTTTCCAGTAGCAATTACAAGTTGGAAGGCATTTCAAACGGGCTTTTAGAAGTTTAGAAATTTCCCAGGTTCCCCTTGAATGCGCCAGTTGCTGTATCAATAATGACTGATTCCAATTGATTGTATGCTAGGTATCATAATAATCAAATACTGATGGATGTAAATGTGAAATACTGTAACAATAAGCCATCAGCACACAATACTCCACTACAGAATAATATATATCATTACAGCTAGCATATCATATGTCAGTTTTGTTCCCCTTTAAGCCTTGTTAGTCAGATCTGCGTTCAAATTAAATGCTGCTGGTTTAATAATGATGACAAGGAACTCAAAGGTAAGCTGATGAACCTGACCCCTGCTACAGCACAGAATGTGTGTAGTAGTGTTTTAGTAAGAAGAACGCACTGTATTTCTTTTTATCTCTATAAGAGGCTGGAAATTGGAACAGCATATGAGATATCAGATATCTGTTTATTTACATCCGTGCTTGAGTTAAGGTAACAAACACGTCTATGGGTCAAAGGTGGACTCTCATAGGAACAGTGTGCACTAATATACACAGCAATCCAGCTGAGAAATTCTTAAATTCTTTTGTAAGCATTATCTAAATATAACCCTATCCATATTCAGCATGATAGTCTGCAGCAAGGAAAGCTTTTCAAGAAAACTAACACTTTGCATACACACACACAGACACACACACACACACACAGACCTTTTGTGGTATACACTTTCTGCTATTTATCTGCTTCCCAGTTTCTCCTCAGTGTGAAGAAATTGTTAATGACAGCCATTGTTAGTAACATACTTGCCACTTATCTACTTCATCAGCATAGCATTTGAAAGTGCAGGCTTGCAGAACCACTGGAGACACGGATGGCCAATGAAGTCCAATATCACCAACCTAAAGCACATGCCAATTCTGATTTAGCTTCCAGAGCACAGGAACGTATAGAGGAAAAGAATGAACTTGTTGATTTTTTGCTTTTAATAGCTGAGGTTAGGAGTGCTGTGCCACTACTTATCAATATCCTTATTGACTTCAAACAAAAACCCCACATAACTAGTTATATACAACCAAAAGGATCTAGAAGTCTGTTTTAAAGGAGCAGTGTGTAATATTTAGAGCCCTCATCTGCCTGTGAGGTGAAGTGCAATCGTGATTAAAACATATACAATCCCTCCCCTTTCCTCAGTAAGGGGTGGAGCTAACTGGAATTATAGGGGGTTTAGAGTTTAGAGTTAGAGTTTGTCTAAGTTATCTTTAAATTGCATGATAATTATTGGAGAGAAACTCAGCTGATACATATACACATTATACTCGTCATTTGCTGAGACAGCTAAAATTTTACCCAAATTGTTTTAAGGCCATATATCTTAACACTCATACTAACACACTTATGTGTCATTTTGGTGAAATATGTATATGGTTCCTTAAAGTTCTGTGTCCAGAATTAGGCCAATCTTTGGTCAATTTCCAGAATTCAGATGAAGCCAAGGATATTGCCACACATATTATTCAGTTAACTAGATGGAAAATGGTGCAAAATGATTATGTTGTCATTAGAGTGCAGAGTGTAAATGTGTAAGGTTGAATTAAAGTCAAAGGTTTCCATTGAAAAATTGATACTGACACCTTTCTTTTTATATAAAGATTGCTACTGTGATGTGCCTCCCCTCCATTTGAAATATGGAGAAATTTCACAGAGAGACAGAGAGAGAGAGAGAGAGAGAGAGAGAGAGAGAGATATCTCAGATATCTTTTTGGATGGCAGCTCTGGTAATATTGTCAGCCACACGCTGACATTTACCTCTGATGATGTGCACCAGCAAGAGCAGGTCAGTTAGAAAATGATCTAGTAGCCTTTTTCCATTTTAGATCTCAGAAGCACATCATTTCAGGTCTGTAAACCTTCGCTCAAGCCAATCTGTGATACAATTCAATGAGCCGTACTGTAATTCAGCTACTGAAACACGAGACGTTTTCACACCGGCTCAGGGACAGTGGCAGTGTATGGAAAGACATATGAGGACTGATTCAAAGACTTGAGAACAAAGCTGTCTGGCCCACAAGCCAGCCAACACACACACATGCATAAACACAGCAACATCAGACCAGTAATTCAGCAGGAATGATGGAGAGGCTCTCAGATCATACAGCACTGAGTCATTACTTCCCATTTCCCTTTTATTCTGGGGTAATGCATTTTTCTACCCTCAAGGCTGGCAAACCCACCAACTCCAAATTGAATTTTATTGCTAATAAAAGCTCTGGGGAAACGGTGAGCGAAACAGTTAGTCAATCTATCAGAATGGGAGGAACATCTTTTTAATAGTTTGGATAACAGCGTGATGGTTGATTTGCTTTGCAATTAAGGAGAACGTCAAAACAAGGGCTTTGCTTAAAACTCAAGTTCACTTTAGCCATTAGCATGCGCTTTGCTAAATTTATAAAATGTAAAATGAAGTAAAACCCCAAACTAGGGCAGGGCTATGCATCTGAATAGAGGTTGTATCTTGTAATTCCTGACCTCTGACCAGGAAAAACATTAAAAAAAACACCCACTTGAGTCAGAATTCCTACTTGGAAACTCAGGATAGTCTCCTCAACTCTGAGTTCAGCAAGTGACATCAAATCAGCATGGTTTCTCACAGCATCAGCAGTAAACAAAGCAGCAATTCTTACCTTTAAATGAGTTATACTGTATATACAAGTATTAGCTTTAGATCAATCAACATGCAGACCTATTCACTTGTTAAATCTACAATACTGACTATACATTATATACAGTGTTTGAGGAGGAAAATATACATCACAGTTAGCTGGCTAGCTTGCGCGTTTATCGGAAAATAATCAACTTCCAGGTGGTAACAGTAACTCTACTTCATATCAGACTCAATCACAGCCTTTTCTTGTAACAGTATGTCCCCAAGTGTTTTCTTCCTTACTTATGCAATGTATCATGCAGGTTTTTTTTTTACTACAACCCACAACAAAAGCTTAGCACAAGATTCTTTGTAATTAGCAGACTGGAGCAACCAAATTTCAGGCACTATTAATATGTGATTAATTTTGCAGGCTCTAAATGAAACATTTAGCAGTGTGGTTCCAGTTCATGGCTTAAACTATGCAACATTTCTTTCCTCTCATGGGGCATATAAAGAAAACATTCAGCCTCCCTTTTGATGGCTTCTGCCATTTTCACCTCGCCTTCTGTTTATGTTGTCTATGTTACTGCACTTTGCATCATCCTCTAAGCATAGTGAGGTGGTATATCAACAACTAAACCTACACATAATGAAACACTACCCGTATTGTATTTATGGGGCAATTTTGGATAAACACCCAGAAAGTTGTATGTTTGTATACAAAATGCAGACTGATTAAAGTGTTTTAGATCAGTCTGAAGTCCTCAATTTGGGGATTTTCTCAAAGGAAATTATCAGTTGTCTGTTGAAGGGCACTCATGACCTCCTCATATTTCAGGTCGATCCTTACTGTTACGTCGATAACATTTGAGTGCAACATGCACAGGTTAGCACCACCACTGAAATATTAATGAGGGAGGCAAAAAGTGCCTACAGTAGTCATGAAAACTTGATTCCGCAGTGGATGAACTATGCTGAGGGAGAGACAAAGCTATAACAGACACCAGATGTCACGTTAAAATCATAGATTTACAGAGACAGGCAGATTTGCAGCATGCTATGCTTTGCAAGTGATTCTGATTGTATAATGCAGAGCTGAATGGAAATCATTTTCCACAAGACGTTCAGGAAAAGATGCATAACTGACAAACCTCGACCACCTACTGAATATGATCATTGGGACAACTGTACGGAATGCAAAACTGCTCAAAATTACCAACAGCTGTCTACTTAATCACTTATCTAAACTAATTCAAGGTTTTTACTCCTTTTACTCAGCTGATACTTATTCAAGAATACATTTTTTAGTAAATTGGACAGATTTAAATCTAATCTGAATATATTGTTCACACACCATTTGCTTCATTTGCATTGATTCATTTTGTCAGATGCTTTTAGCCGAAGTGACTTACAACTGAGGGGAAAAATATAATCAGGAAACAGATGAGCTGTTAAGATGAGAGTTAAGGGATTTATTTAAAAGCACAATACAAGAATGGACAAATCATAAATTCATTAGCTAGCCCACAAGGCAAGGAAAAGCTTGTGTGCCCTGCCCAGTCCCCCGGAAACACAACATGTACTAACACAGTTAGGAGGTAACGTTAAGTGCATCAATACAGACTAAGAGTAACAAATGGGTATCTGATTATTAACTAATTTAACAAAGTTTCTAATATAATGTAATGTGTTAACAAAGTTTCTAATTCATATCGTTTTGCCTAGCGTCTTTATTTATTCTCAGTATGTTAACCTTTAGGGAACTGTTTGTTGTTCTAGGAGAATAATATGACAGTGGCTTGGTTTTTGTCAGTGTTTCCACATACATGCATGTTTCTGATACTAAAAAGATCATCTGTCATCTGTGGACACTGATTAATCCGTCTAGTGAAAAATGTTCTACTGACAGCCAGATCGCATCTCAGCATCTGTGTGTAGTGCAGCAGGTGGTGGAATTAGGAACGAGTAGAGTGCGCTACAGTTACTGCACCAAAGTGCTGAACCACATGAAGTTTAAACATAGCTACATACTAACTGAAAACTTTATTTTGCAAGAATTAATAAGGAGTAGTTTTTTTTTTTTTTCTTTTTCTGGTTGCTGAGCCTATTTGTTCAACTACTTTTACACAATGACACTGTTTAGTGTCTGTATCTGTAATCTGAAACTGATACTGTTTCAAATATCTGTATCTGTATTTAGATTTGAACCCAAAGTGGGTTTTAGAAATTAAATATGAATCCTAACATTTTGCCCTGGAAACAGTGAAAAGTTCATGATTGGTCTCAACTAGAGATTTGTTTGCAGAAATGTACCTGCCCGCAATATTTTCTAAGTAATTTAGTTGGTTCTATTTCCCAAAATAATAATAAAGTAGCAGCCTAATTTAAAACACTGTCACACTGACCAGGAAGTTACTAAGGATGAATGAATAAACTCTGTAAAGTTTACACATCATACAGATACTAGTCCATCACACAGCACTCATTCACACTTATATGCAGACCAGTAGTTTCAAAGTTTCAAAGCTATGATTGGTCAAGCTCTGTTTAGCAGAGTGGCTTTTTTGGGTGGTTAATGGTCCTAACTTTCTAAGGTAGCTCCATTTTGAACTCAAAACATAAGTCTACGTAGAACCTATAAGAGTTCTATAAGATGGGTAAACTGAAGAGCCTTACATGGTGCTAGACAAAACCAGATGTTTAATGTTTAGCAGTGGGCCAATTATATTAGATTTCCATGACTCACTCTGCAAACTGTATTGGTAGTTGATTCAGACTTTGAAACTTTTGAACTTTACTGTACTTCCTTTTCCGTACTTCGTTCCTTGAAGTCTTCATTCTCAGTGTGGTGTTTTGTCTGTGCTACAGTTTGATCCCTATCATCTAACGAGCCATGTATGCACAGCTCTTCCTCACCCTCTTCATCATGGGTGTTAAATATTGGCAGCTGACAGCTCCACTCTCTACTGCTCGGCTACTTTGCACTGCAGTTCATTGAAATGTGATACGCAGTTGTTTTAGCTCCTGGTGCTGAGTACAAGAAGACAGACGCCAGCATGAAGGGTTTTGCGGTCTATGGCCAGCATTGCAAATGATTCAGAGGAGATAATGCATTAAAATGAGACGTTCTCATTGTTTCTGAGTAAAACACAGACACGATGTCATGGGTATCACT
>CM040998.1:15295039-15384582 GCA_022985145.1 Pangasius djambal
TAGGTTGAAAGACAAAGCCTGGTGCAGAGGTACCATTAAGGGGCCAAGCATCGTCCAGGGTGTGGAGGTCTCTACCCTGTAAACGGAAGCAAATTCCATCAAATCCCCCTGGGAGAGGTCTAAATCTTTGACAAATTGCCACATGAACAAAAGAACAGTTAAAGGCCAGTGGTAGCTCAGCAGTTAGCGTTCTGTGAGAGTAATCAGAAGGTTGTGAATTCAAATTTCTCATCCCATACCAGCCAGAATCCGCAGAATCAGTCTGCTGGGGTCCCTTTATATCTATGCATCCAGATCTTTCAACTTAAACATATATCATCATTCATTATCAGTAAGGAGGCCCAAAATTCCAACTAATGCCCCTGGTTTCTGTGGTAGTGACCAGAAAGTGGAGTTTAAGCCAGGCTCAGATCTGTGCTTTGTCTACCTCAGTTGTACATCACTAGCTAAAAGCATTTGCCAAATAAATAAACCTGAATGGACCTTAGACATTTCTATAATAAACCCACTTTAATGTGGCTTGTGCATTCCGGCTTGGTTCACTGACCTGCTAAATGATGAAAACACTGCCCCAGATTCAGGTGTTTACGACAGGCTTTCAACATTGTTTTTTGTACCACCCGGTTTCCTGTACAGACAAAAAGTCAATTTCCTTTGAGACCTTTTAGGCGTCTGTAAAAAAAAATAAATAAATAAATAATATAGAAAGATCAAGTCCAACAGAAACACAAGTGGTAGTGTCTAGACTAGATTATTAGTACACAGCATTTTCTGCACAAGCATTACATTTTTCACTTATTACAAAATCAGTAGTTTGGAAAATACATGGGCCAATTCAATTTATTTTCATTTTTCTCTTCTCCCTTGACAAAAAAAGAAATACCTCTTATAGCAGAACAAGTCTTCGCCTAAGCGTTTGTTAGCACGTATTAGAAACGGCTAAAAAGCATTGCACATTATTTTCCCTATTTCTTTATTTTCAGCAGCATAAGAGCTAAATAAAATGAAGATTTATATTCCATAACAATTTGTATCACAAGACGCAAAGCTGGAAAATCAATGATTATTGTAGTTTATTGCCTCATTGTGGCTTTTATGGTGCAAATGCAGTAATGTGCTATGGAACGATGCGAGAAGTTTGCAGTGTTCCTCAACTGGATCATTAGTGCTGGAGCTGTTCTTATTTTTCACTACTGCAATGCTCTTTAGCATGCCATTTTGTCATTTCATCTTAATTCATTCACCATGTACTCATCTTACATTTTCTTTTTTAATAGGGTGACTTTAGGGTCAGCATGGGGAACCTACATTGTCACCAAAAACATGATACAGAATACAGAAACAAATAGAACTATGGCCAAAAAAGAAGAAGAAACGGTCATATTTTGCAATATTGAGGTGACAGCATGATTCGTATAACAAATGGGGGAAATCAATCATGCCTTTAGGCAAGAACCTTTGGCAAGGGCATATAAGCCAAAGTCTAAGTGCCGTGTGCATTCACATAGTTATGATTTGTACCCGCTATTTGTGAAGCACATATTTGTGATTTGTTTTAATATGAGCACCCATGGCAGGAGTCTCTAGAGCTACGCTCTGTCTTTGCACTGCAGTTTCATATGTCAGTAAATCAGTTGCTTGACTTGGCAACAGCTCTTAGAACAGTTACCGTGTACAATAGACTCTGGCAGCAACGAATAGTTTCGAGACCAACGCTGAGGCAGTGAATTTCATTCGAGTTTGACTTATGACCAGCACCCCATGAGCCAGATGGCAAATCCAGCTAGAAGTTACACAAATAATGCTACTATTCAAGTCAGTTTTATAACCAATGCCAACTTTATTTCTCATTCTATACACTCCGTCATCTCTATATCTGCTATGTGCTGTTCCTCGCTAAAAAGAGTTGCTGAAAAACAACTTTTGCATACACACAGACAGGGAGATGGAGGGTGGAGTCTGGACTGAACATGGAAACAGAACAAAAGGAGGTTTTAAGGAAAGTTGATATAAATGGGCTCACGTGGTTAAGCTCTCCTTCTCATTGAAAAAAAACCCATAAAAAATAAAAATGGCTTAAAGTGGATTATTTTTGCAACCAAGAACAACAGCACCACCAATGGTCATAAATAAAAATACACAGAATGGTATGAAGTAGAGAATTTTTAGATCCCTTTAGTAAATTTATTACAAAACAACAACAAAGCAAGCAGTCATTAACGACTGTCCTTCACTCGATATGGCTCTCCAGCTCACACCTGCTGGTTATACTAGTTGAGAGCAGCGACTCACCACCAGTGTGTAAATTCTGACTGAACTGTGCTTCTGTGAGTGTTTCAAATGATCAACCACTTTTACAGTAATAACAGCGAGTTATTCCGTCCGTATCTGTTTCCTTCATGTCTATTTACCGACTCCTCACTTCCATTGCTTCATTTTGTTTGCATTCTTGATATAAATTATAGAATTTTGTAAATATGATCATAGTTAATTTGTGGTACCATAATCAAAGGCTTTCTATATGTTCTATACTATAAGAAATAAGTTCTAATCCATAATTTTCTATTCGGATAAAAAAAAAAAATGTTCTATTCTATTCTAAATGTCTCCAAAAATAATTTTTCTTCATTTAATTGAATTTGTAATTTGACCTGCAAATGACCTGCAATTAATAT
Organism: Pangasius djambal; assembly: GCA_022985145.1. Lineage (NCBI taxonomy): Eukaryota > Metazoa > Chordata > Actinopteri > Siluriformes > Pangasiidae > Pangasius > Pangasius djambal. Next base: position 15,297,715 of record CM040998.1, read on the forward strand.
GAAAATTATATATATATATATATATCCTACTAATTGGATAGCTGTGCTTTGTGCTTTGTTTGTGGGAAACAAAATTACTAATGTGTTAGAATTCCTATTAAGTTTACATGACATAATGTGGTAATCTGTCCTATAGACTCCAAATGTCCTTCTTTTGTGTCCATATTATGGCATTTCTTTCAGACGCTTGCCATTTCCAATTCCAGGAATTTGTGCTATCTTATTCGAATCCGTGCACAGTATTTATCTTTACCTTAGCAGTGTGCCCACGTGAGCGACATTTCAAATCCCTTCATTGGTCAGATTCAGGGCATCTCTTGTGTCTATAATGCCATTTACTTTACAAGTATTTGGAGCACACATGCACGTGTTTAATTCTTTTCCCCCAGTTATTTTGATTCCCTGTGACCCGTGAGTCTCTGTTATTCATGAGCAATCTGCTTGGCTGGTACAATGAGGGGCAGCAGGCAGAAACAAATGCTCGCAGAGTCACTTATTTTTCTGCTTGGTGCTAGCAGGACTAACGTTTGTATTCCAAAGGGCATGCTCCTGAAATCATTTCAGTTACTCTCTCTGTCTCTCAGTTATTAACCCTTTTCTTCCATCAAGACCAAAATGGACAATAATAAAAAATTTATGATCTCAAAAAAGGAATCAGAATCACTTAGTATTAAACTGCTTAACTGGAAATCTCTTTCTTAGAGTACATTATTTTTTGTTTCAGTCATGCGGTGCCTCTTTTTTATCTGGCCGAATCCCTTGTTGTTGTGTTTCTCAGAAGTCAGATCTGGTACATGTGCACAAATAAGATGCATGGGGAGGTGGGTTTTCATTTTCCTATCAGCATAGAAATCCATATCTAGGTAATTAAATCAGTAGGGGAAATTATATTTACATATTCAAGATTGTGATTTTTTTTTTTTTGGTTTTAAGTAGTTTGTTTTCTTACTGGGATAATGGAAACATTGCAAAGTCATACTTCTGCTTCTCTGTTCTATTCTATTCTAAATGTCTTCAAATATCTTTTTTCTTCATTGAATCAAATTTGTAATTTGATATGCAAGTGATCATGATGGATCATATATATATATATATATATATATATATATATATATATATATATATATATATATATATATATATATATATATATATATATATATATATATATATATATAGTGCTCAAAAAAATTAAAGGAACACTTTGAAAACACATCAGATCTCAATGGGAAAAAATATCATGCTGGATATCTATACTGATATGGACTGGGTAATGTGTTAGGAATGAAAGGATGCCACATCGTTTGATGGAAAGTAAAATTATCAACCTACAGAGGGCTGAATTCAAAGACACGCCAAAAATCAAAGCGAAAAAATGATGCAGCAGGCTAGTCCATTTTGCTGAAATTTCATTGCAGCAACTCAAAATGGTACTCAGTAGTTAGTAAGTCCCCCACGTGCTTGTATGCCTGACAACGTCGGGGCATGCTCCTAATGAGACGACGGATGGTGTCCTGGAGTATTTCCTCCCAGATCTGGACCAGGGCATCACTGAGCTACTGGACAGTCTGAGTTGCAACCTGGTGGCGTCGGGTGGACCGAAACATAATGTCCCAGAGGTGTTCTATTGGATTTAGGTCAGGCGAGCATGGGGGCCATTCAGTGGTTTCAATTCCTTCATCCTCCAGGAACTGCCTGCATACTCTCGCCACATGAAGCCAGGCATTGTCATGCACCAGCAGGAACCCAGTTGGACGCATTGTCAGACCCATTGCACCAACGTAGGGTCTGACAATGGGTCCAAGGATTTCAAGGATACCTAATGGCAGTCAGGGTGCCATTGTCTAGCCTGTAGAGGTCTGTGCGTCCCTCCATGGATATGCCTCTCCAGACCATCACTGACCCACCACCAAACCGGTCATGCCGAACGATGTTACAGGCAGCATAATGTTCTCCACAGCTTCTCCAGACCCTTTCACATCTGTCACATGTGCTTAGGGTGAACCTGCTCTCATCTGTGAAAAGCACAGGGCGCCAGTGGCGGACCTGCCAATTCTGGTGTTCAATGGCAAATGCCAATCGAGCTCCATGGTGCCGGGCAGTGAGCACAGGGCCCACTAGAGGAAGTCGGGCCCTCAGGCCACCCTCATGAAGTCTGTTTCTGATTGTTTGGTCAGAGACATTCACACCAGTGGCCTGCTGGAGGTCATTTTGTAGGGCTCTGGCAGTGCTCATCCTGTTCCTCCTTGCACAAAGGAGCAGATACCGGTCCTGCTGATGGGTTAAGGACCTTCTACGGCCCTGTCCAGCTCTCCTAGAGTAACTGCCCGTCTCCTGAAATCTCCTCCATGCTCTTGAGACTGTGCTGGGAGACACAGCAAACCTTCTGGCAATGGCACGTATTGATGTGCCATCCTGGAGGAGTTGGACTGCCTGTGCAACCTCTGTAGGGTCCAGGTAGTGACACTGACCCTAGCCAAATGCAAAACTAGTGAAAAACAGTCAGAAAAGATGAGTAGAAAAAAAAATGTCAGTGGCCTCCACCTGTAAGACCATTCCTGTTTTGGGGGTCGTCTCATTGTTGCCCATCTAGTGCACCTGTTGTTAATTTCATTAACACCAAAGCAGCTGAAACTGATTAACAACCGCCTCTGCTACTTAACTGACCAGATCAGTATCCCAGGAGTTTAATTGACTTGATGCTATACTCTGATTAAAAAGTGTTCCTTTAATTTTTTTGAGCAGTATATATATGAGCAGTATATATATATATAATGGAAACATTGCTCACAGTTGGTCATACTTCTGCTTTGTGTACTTGTAACTCACTTTCTAATCCCAAAATCAGTCTCAACCTTGCTTCAGTGGATTCTGTAGATTTGTGCCTAAGAAAAAATAAATTAAAATGAATAAATAAAGATTATTATTATTATTGTTGTTGTTGTTGTTGTTAATAATAATAATAATAATAATAATGATAATAATAATAATAAAGATGGATAAAATACATAAAAAATAAATAATAAATAAATAGAATAAACATAACAAATGAACAGATAGATAGATAGATAAAGTAAGTTTGTAGAGGTTTGATTAACACCACAGGGGCTAAGTCGGTTCATGTTCTAACAACACCCTGACTTGTGTTAATTTAGCGTTAATTTTTTCACGTGTCGAATTCGGAGGTGCAACTCGTCTGCGGTGTACGCTGCTGACGGGTATAACGCTGAAAGTGTCAAATCAGCAGTGGTGGTGTACAGACATGCTAATTTTAAACTCTCACCCTTTGTCTTGTATGCTTATGAGTGTGAAAGAAATATACAGTGACGTCTCGTTTTATATATATATATATATATGTGTGTGTGTGTGTGTATGTGTGCGTAGTGGATTGGGTGCTATTGGGTGTCATATGGCTTTAAGGTCATGTAGCTTTAACATTTGTTCTTAGCTATATGGTGCTTTAACAAAATTTGAGTTGTATGTCTTACAACATCCTCTTCATATTGCTTACTGGTCATATGCCTTTAACATGGGGTTTTAGTCATATGGATTTAATGTAATGTTTGTTTCATATTGGATTATAGTCAAATAGATTAAACATATCACTTTGGCCATATAGTTTTATGGTCATATGCCTTTAGCACTTTAGTTTCATGGCCAAGCATTATGTTCATGGTTTCATGGCCAAGCATTATGTTCTGCGTTATGTTCATCTGGTGTTTGGGTCACATTGTTTTATGGTCAGATTTTACAACATAATATTTGGATCCTATGACTTCATAGTCATATTGATTAAGCATAACATTTGATCATATAGTTTTACCATGAAATTTTAGTCATGTGTTTATATGGAAAATTGGCTTTAACATGATATTTTGTTCATATTACTTAATAGTTATATGGCATTAACATGACATTTTAGTAATATGGCTTTACAATAATGCTTGGGTCATATGGCTTTATGGTCATGCAGATTAAACCTAACAATTTGGTGATCTCAAGATTTATGGTCATATGACATTAACATGACATTTTAGTCATATACTTTTATGGTCAATTGGCTTTAACATAATGTTATGTTTGTATGGAATCAACATTTGAGTATATGACCTCATAATCATATTGATTAAACAAAACATTTTGGGCATATAATTTTACCATGGCATATGATTTTATGATCATTTGGCTTTAATATAATATTTGGATCATATTGCTGTATGGTCAGGTGGTTTTAACAAAACATTTGGATTATATGACTTCACAGTAATATAGATTAAATTTTGGTCATATAGTTTTATGCTCATAAATGACTTTAAAGGTGCATTAGTTAAGATTAGTCTTTTTTTTAACATTTAGGTGGGTTTGACATTTGAATTTGAATTTTCCTCCAATGTTCATGAAGCTCCACCCCCCAGGATCTATGGTGGCCCGTAGAGTAGAGTGTCTATAAATGACTGACAGGAGGCGTATCCAAAAACAAACAAGCATTCCAGACCGGAATACAGTTTTCCGAACGGATTTTTTCAGCTACTTAACACACTTGTGCTTAGGCCACGACGTCAAAATTTATATTTGATCATATTTTACATATCTTCCAGGGTATTTGTACAAGTATGGCATAAAACAATACGACTATAGCACTTTAATATGACATTTTATTAATATGGTTTTATGGTTTACTGCTTTAACATTTTGTTTGGGTCACATGATTTTATGGTTAGACTTTTTATCATGACAGTAGAGTCATATGGCTTGAGTCATATCCCAGGATGTGTCAGGCATATAATAATTATACGTTTTGACTGAGTGATTATAATCTGAATAGTAGCAGCTAGCATAACTCACTAATGTTCAAGCAAAGTTTCTAGTCTAACCATCTATTAGAAGCAATCAACCTTAGCAAACGCAGTGGTTTCTCAGGTCGCTACATTTTAGCCCATTATGACTCATCTGCAAGCCTTTATTCATTCCCAACATGATCAATAACTCCCCGAGTCCCGCAGGGCATGTATTGTCCCCCTCTCGACATGCCCCCAGTGGCACCAGGACAATAGTGGTTAGAAAATGGGCAGGCCATGTGCTGTGCTCGTGAGGAGGAGATAAACTTGGAAATGTCTCTGTATTCACCCCGTGCTCTGTAGGGACACATGCAAATGAACACGGCGGCAAGGATTGCCACACTTCACTGCTCAAAGTCAACACGATCCCTCCCTCCCTCTTTCTCTTTGTCTCTCCCCTTCTGCACTCACAGTTATCTCAAGTGCCTGCTCTGTAGTGTTCCTCTTTTTGTTGTCCTCACAAATAATTTAATTAGACACCAGAGAAGTGTTTTTGATTTTTTTTTTGTCCTGGTTCATCTGTGGCGTGGTGCTCGTCTCTCTGAATTTCTTTTATCAGGATGAGTGTTTTTTTTTTCAGAGAGAGAGAGAGAGAACAGCAATCAATGCATTTCATGCAAAGCCGAGTGCTGGTGTTCAGCTTCCCCTGTAATGAGTCAGAGAGGTCCTCGTCATGCTAAGAGGCATCCTGATATTCTTCTCATTTGAGAATACTGCCTCACTCTTCCGCAGTGTGAAATCCGTGAGCTGCGGAATAAGGAAAAAAAAAGATAGTCATTATGCATTGTGCTTTCTGTAATTAGAGAAATACTTGGAAGGCAATTCAAAGGGGCTTTTTCAGTACCAAACAACTGTCAAGGATGTTATTCTATACAGAAATTACATTATTAGATGCCATCTTTAATGTTTAAAGGCTCTAGAACTATTCTGAGTTAGGGATACTAATTGTTATTAGTCAATCAGTAATTCGAAAAAGTAGTTGACTAACTGTCTTTTCCATAGTTAAAGCAAAAAAGGTTTCAGGACATCATTATTTTAGGGTTTTTCATTTGTGCAACAAAGAATATATTCCACCAATTAGTCATATTACAACAATTCCTGAATTACACCTGTGTGGATGAGAAATACTTGAAAGGGTGAAATTGTTGATTCTGATGATGAGAGTATGGCAAGGAAACTCCTTATAACTTAATGATGGATGGAGGATGCAATATCTACAACAGTGTCTGGAGAGGTTTTTCCACCATGTTCAACTCCGGCCTCAGTAGCATCCAGAAATGTTCTGGATCGGTCCCTTTGAGCTGCCATGTACCTTTCATCTAACTCTAAACTAGCTGAGAGGGATTGGATAGTGATTTGCAGCCATGGCTACAACAGTGCAAGGGAATTTATTTTACATTTTATTTAGCGTTAAAGAACAACAAAAATAACTATTAAAGGAATTCCTTCAGGAGCGGGTGGGAATGAGACGTAAAAAAAACATGCTTTTTTTCCCCCCTGTGCATGCATTTGCACTTAATGCAATGTGATATCAAAGTGTTGATGGTCTATTAAAGTAAATGAAAAAAAAAAAAATTCCCAGCATAGTCTTGTTCAGTTGGCTGTAGAATTGGCCTGATCTACTCAAAAATATTTTCAGACTAACAAAGTACACTTAGCTTGCTTTCTTTACTGTCTACCTTACTATTTTCTAGTTGACAGCTTCCTACAGTGCCAACTAGTGAACGTATTAGTTGACTAGTCTATGCAACCCCTATCCTGAGTATGAAAGATGAGGGTAAAAGGAGAAAGGATGGTGATCAGAGAAGAGAGAAGTGGATAGGAGGAAAACAGAATGAAATATAAAAGGAACATGTGGCTGATGTCAGTCAAATGGCCTTTTATGATCAATGGTAACTAACCATAAAGGGTATGTGATCATCCAGGAGACCAGACGGTACTCTAAAATAATTGGAGGACAGTGGATGACATTTCAAGAAACTACATTAAAACTAAGTAGATGAAAGGCAAGAGAGGCTGCATGCAGGTTAGCACAAGTGGCTAAGGCAAAGAGAAAAGGGAGCTTTGAAAGCAAATCTTGGCTATGCTTTGTGTAAGGGTGTGCATAGTCTGCTAATGACTAGCGGATAAAAAAAGTAGGCCTGATGGATTCATGAAGCCTAACGCAGAACAGCCTGGCAATAGAATATTTTTATCCGCTGCGAAGCAGAAAGAGTGAAAGTCTGACAGCTTTCCGGCAGTGGAGGCTGATGGGAGAGGGGATGAGGGAGCGAAAGGAGAGAAAGAGGGAAAGAGAGAAGACAGGTTTTGAGGGAAAGTGTAGCACAGGATTGCTGTCAAGCCTCAAGCAAGCTCCATTTAACAAGCTGCAGGATGGAGGGACAGACACAGAGATGAGCTGAGGGCTGGCAAGATGCTAGAAACGTGGCCATGCTTCTATCTCTATTCAACACATTGTACTTTTCTGCCCATTAGCTGATATGAAGGAAAGTCATCTTTTTTTCCTTGGTCTGTATATAATAGGGTAGCAAAATGCATTTTCATGGCATTTAAAACATTTTATTCTATAAATATTCATATTTCCATGTCTTTCTGTTCATTCCTCCTTAGTATAACATGGTGCCAGATGGAACCTCCAAAATGTCCTGGTTACCTAGCATCCTAGCTCCCTAGCTCCTAGCTGGTATTGCATAAATTCAGAATTTGTTAATACATAGATTACAAAGATTATTAGGTCTTATCTTAATACAGCACTCCAAAACCTCAACATCATCAGGGGATTTATATCTAACATCCCTGACCAATCCAGCCACAAAGTCATGAGGAGACCCATCAAAGCACTCATCATTCCTTGGACAGACTAAAATGTCAACCCTTCTGCCATGCAGAAACTGATTAGTTCCACTGCTCCTCTTAGTGCCAGCTAATTTTGTGCCAGGCCCACTTCCGTGATTAATTTATCAGCACTCCCAATTGCCTGGGTCCTCACGCTTGCACTGGCTGATAGATGGGAATGGTCCCAAGGCGAAGATATCTGCTGGTAGTGCTTTTCTAACTGGAACGCTACAGCCGTCAATTTTAGAGGTGTTGTGCTGTGAAGCAGATAATTGTAACAAATTTGAAGGTTGTTACCAAATCCAAATCTGGACAAACAGGCCAATGTAGAGGGGAAGTTGATTTGAATGTTTTCTGGAATACAGGATTTACACAATGTTTACCCCCTGTGAATTGGATTCCATTTTTTTAATTTTTTTTTTTGGTAATAAAGGTGTTCCCACCATAAAGGTTTTATTTAGAGTTGTTTCCCTATCAGAGAGGGTTTCAAGTAGCATCCCATCAGGAAGCTTAACTATGCAAAGAATCCTTGATGTACATTGAGATGGTACACAAACATGAAATGGTAACTAATATGCACATACTGACCCATTGTTCTTTGTCCTCTTTCCACAGGAGGCCGACTCTTCTGCCTGGTGCTATGGCTGAATGTTGTGCCAGTGTTGAATGGCTGCCCAGCAAAGTGTGTGTGCTACAGTGAGCCGAGACCAACTGTGGCCTGTCAGCAGCAAGGCCTGTTCTCTATTCCTACCGAAATCCCTGTCCGTAGCCAGCGGATATTCCTCCAGAGCAACAAACTCACAGTGGTCCGTTCCACCAGCTTTAGCTCCGTGCATAACCTCACTGTCCTCTGGATGTACTCCAACAACATCAGCCACATTGAGTCTGGGGCCTTCTATGGCCTAGAGAGACTGGAAGAACTGGATATCGGTGACAACAGTAACCTTCGGATCATCAGTCCCTCTGCCTTTCGAGGTCTGACCAAGCTGCACACTTTGCACCTGCACAGGTGCGGACTGTCTGAACTTCCTATCGGGGTGTTTAGCGGACTCTACTCACTCCAGTACCTGTATTTACAGGACAACAACCTTCTAGCCCTGCACGATGACACTTTTGTGGATCTGGCCAACCTTACCTACCTGTTCCTGCACAACAACAAGATCAAGGTGGTGACGGACCACATGCTGAGAGGGTTAATCCACTTAGACCGCTTGCTCCTGCATCAAAACCGTATTGTTCATGTACAGCAGCGGGCTTTCAATGACCTCGGTAAGCTGACTACCTTGTTTCTGTTTTACAACAATCTCACTATGTTGAGTGGTGAGACGATGGAACCGTTGGTGTCGCTCCAGTATTTACGTCTCAACGGGAACCAGTGGATTTGTGACTGCCGAGCCAGGCCTCTGTGGGATTGGTTCAAACGCTTCAAAGGTTCCAGCTCTGATCTTGAATGCCACCTTCCAGTCACTCTTGTGGGGAAGGACCTGAAACGACTTAAAAGCAATGACCTGGAAGGATGTATTGAGACTAACCCTCACTCTGGAAAGTTCCTGTCCTTTGATGACCCCATGGGAGAGAGTATTCCAAGATGTTGCCTGTCAGATAACGACAAATCCTCCATAATTTCCAGCAAGACTCTACCTGACCCCTCATCTTACAACAGCCGCCAAATCACAAACAACCCCCAGAAGGAGAAGGAGAATATTTCGAAGACAAAAGTCCTAGAAACAGAACGGATAAAGAACGACACTCGCAGCAAGCAAGGAGTAAGTCTCAATGATGGGCCATTGGCAACCCTTTCCAATAACCTAGATCAGTCCCTGGACAAACTCAACCCAGACATGTTGGATATGGAACCTTCAACAGCACCAGCTAAAAAGAAAAAAAAGTGCTCAAAAAAGCCCAAATCAGATCAGTCATGTCTGAAGGGCCATGGATCTACTCTTAGAGCATTGGGCCTTCTCTTTTTTCCCATGTTTTGGTTGTCCTTAACCATGTCTTAATTTAAAAAGGACCAAATTCTCGGATCAGTTTGGCTCATGGCAATGGCACAAAAAAATACCTTTGATAACCTAGAGTTACAGACAGAGACTGTAGAATGGGTTGCAAGGTTAACCTGCACGGTTGAGAATGAATAAATTCTAAAGCTAAAGACACATTTAAAGAAATGGATGCCTTTACAAAACCCATATGATTTAATGTATATAAAAACTCAGTGCCCAAATGTTTGTTCTATGTAACTTTAAATGTGCCGTGTTTAAGCAACACCGCAGAGAGAGTCCTCTTCCCCTTTACCTGCAAAAGCTTACACTGACCAGAAAGTGACTACTGAAAACACAGTTAAAAAAAATTCTGAAAAAAAATGAAAGAGCTTAAAACAAAACCAGAGAGCCGAAAGCACACAAGAATGTCGAAAGTGCGAGATGAAGATTTCCATTGCCAGTGTTATTCTTCAAAGAGTGATACATTTGTTCAATACTGTTATGTTTTTTATGTTTATAAGTATTTCTGTAAAGATAAAATGTTTATTTCTCCCTGAAACATGCAGCATTCTGTCTGCGTCACAACATGATTTTTACAGGTGGCGATTGTCAACGGAATGCTGTCTAACTGTTCACTGAGATTGCGATGGAATTATAGATATGCATTTTATTTTACTGGTGTACAAGCATAAATATATTACAAATAAAATATCTCATTTTGTATAGAGGCTTTTTATTATGCACTGTGTCATTGCACATATCACCTGCTGTCCAGGATAAATAAGAAATGATGGTTTGCTGAATAATTGCAGAAACACGTCATTAGAAGCCCATATCATCAAATCGTCAAACCATGACAGACACAACAGATCCATCTTCAAGGAAGTGAGAATGAGAAGAACAAATGTTCATTTTTATGTGGTTCATTATGTTTAGAATTATGTTCATTAAAGGGCCCGGACATAACTGCTAATGAAGTCATATACAAGTAACGTGCTGTTATAGGAAAATAATCAATAACGAGGTGGCATGATGTAGCCCAGTATGAAGTGGAGTTTCCGTTACCACCTTAGAGTTGATTATTTTCAAGAATAGCAAGTCCTGTAGTGTTTTATTATACCACATCCAATTAATTTGCCAATGATTACAGTTTTTTTTTTTTGCAAGACAAATTATTTCCTGTTTTCACTTACATTATAGCAGCTACAGTATAAAACGTTTTTCACAAAATCCTCCATCCTGAAACTGAAGACTCCTTACATAAATGTTAAATAAACATCTCCTAGGAAAAAGCTTCATGTTAACAGTTATATGTTTTACTTTAATAAACAACAACACATAGACTTAGCTTATAAGACACGTTCGCCATCCAAGTCCCTGTGTAAGCTGTTACTTTAGAAATTATTAGAATGAGCGCATTAATATAAATTACTGTCATTACTGTCAGGCTATTAAAGAAAATGAATCCCACACATTCTGATTTGAGAATTCAAAAGTGCTGTGTACAATGCATGTATAATTACCATGTGGATAAAAAGACATGCAACATGCCTTTAATTTAAATTAACTCTCTGAAGTATGTTGAATTACTGTGCTATTTGAACATCACATGAAAGGCAATGTTTACACACCTACACCTATGCAACATGTGCCCCATTCTGTCCATCAAGAGCTGCAGTGCCTGTAGGTCCTCATTTCTAACTAGCCACCGACCAGCGTCTAATTTAACTAATTAGGTTCTCTTTGATAATTAATTGAGCTCTTTGGTTATAAAAAGGTTGAAACCTCCAGTGAGTACCTAGATGTGAGGATGTTGGCTCTTTAACATTGAATTAAATGAAGAACCTCCATTCCCTGCAAACAAAATTGCTTGCACCTGGCACTCAAGGTCTTAAGTAACCATAATTATGACATTTATGTGAATTTATTTAGCATTATTTAGCACACATAATTTCTAGCATGAATAATGTCCAGTGCTCTTCATTTTTCGTCATTCTCTCAGCATGATATTACTAGTTATTGCTAGTTCGAGAGATGTTATATTCAAGTGGACATTAGAGAGTTCATTTAATCAACAGAATTTCTACGTAATTGAATAAAAAAATGCAATCCGTTTAAAAATTAATGCACAGGTCAGAATTCCCGCACATTAAAACTGCCTGTTTTTGAACTCTCGATCTCCTGATGATTAACTAAATAATATGTTATGTTTAAACATACGGCAACTCGGTATATATTTACTTTAATATTTTACAAAATGATGGCTTCAAAATGATTGGCACTCCACAGTTATTGAGCCTCATTTACAGAAGAAACCACAAGTACAGAAGAAATTTGGTATTCATGAAAGTCCCGAATGTCCGACTTGTGCTCCTGGGAGTGTGTAAATTTACGCGTAAGAGCACTAACAAACCTCAACTTGATTGACTTCAGATCAATATGAAGAAAATTGAAAAACAGTCATTTTATATTATTGCCATTAATTAATGAATATAAAAAAATAAAGAAAGTAAGTCAAGACAAACACATTAAATAAGACATAAAATAAAAATTCAATTATGATAAAAGAAATGGCACCGTATTAATGGAGTCTGTGCAGAGCTGTGAGCTATAAACAAATGCCTCAGCTGACAGAAGATTTAGCGCTCTCTTATTATTATTAATATTATATATTATGAAATATTTTTATTGGCATAGTGGTGGGCCAAAAGAATTTCCAATTCTGTTTTTCAGGCTTTACCCGGAACGTTCATTTCCTGCTCACAGCCGCCTGTGCACTTGAACTTTTATGGAGTTTTTTGGTCGTCACTACATGCAAATGAGCTGTGCCGTGCAGGCGCTTGGTAATTTATAGGTGGTTGGCATTCATCAACATACGCATGCAAATACAAAGAAAATCAGCCTTTCTGAAAATTTTGTAAATCTGGTGGAAATTTTTTGTTTGGTTTGGTTTCCGCAAACATTTACATGCAACGTTACTAAAAGACTGATAAATGTGACTCAGTATTTGGTGATCCAGTTCCTCCATTGTTTATCTCAGAAAAAAAAATGTGTTCCTGATGTGTTCTAAGGCTGCTAATCTTAACTCATTACCAACGAATGTGCAATTTTTTTGTCTGCGACAGCAAAATAGGACCACCTTTCCACTTCCATTGTCTCAGATTCGTTGAGGTTAAGTCCATGTAGACAGCTCTGATGGGGGCAAAATTGACAGCCTTTGAAAGCAAATTCCCTTTTCATATTCCTGCATCTTTTCCCATTAGAAAGAATCGTCATCTGTATCTGCTTTAAGTCTGAACCCTGCTTAAGTGTTAATTATGCACACTTTGATTCAGCCCTGTGGTGTGAATTTAATAATTCAAACAATTCAAGCAGCACGTTTCTCAAAACTAGAATTTAATTAAACATTGCTGTGTCTCTGTTACTTGCATGGAAAATATTAGAGTACATTTGTTTTAAGTTACCCAATATTACCATGCATTCCATAAAATGGCTCAGTTCAATCTCTTAAAACATTCCTTCTTCATTCCAAGAAATCATATTACAGCAGCCATCTGGTAATGTTGGAATTTCTTGCATTTTTTTCCCTTGATGCATTTCTCAGTCAAAACATATTAGACAACCTAAAACAACACCCAATCCTCTCAAACAATCTTTTTTCCCCCAATATTTTCACACTTGTTATTTTCCTAGTTTGGACTGAGGTTTGAGCTCCAACATGAACGCCTTCATAAGCCGATGTACACACAGAAAACACACTGCGATGGCCCGGGCTCTTCTCCTCTCCACTCCCTGAAACAGATGGCATGCCTTGCTGTGATACGTTTATTGTTTGCGGATGATAACCCACTGCTTTGTCAAATCTGGCCATGGCTCAAGTCCCTGTCCTCCACATTTAGCTACTTCTGCTTGTCCTGTTTCATGGGAGTTTGTCTTGAGATAGAGCAACAGCTATTAGAGGCCTGGAGAGGTTTAGCCAGAAATCCCATTGCTTATTTAACATCCTGAGCTCAAAACATAGACATTTCTAAGATTGCACAATGCAAGAACTGTTCAAATATGGTGAGTAAAAATGTCTAGCTCAAAGCATCGATTCAGACACGGTAGTACCTTACAAAACTGTTTTTGTGCAGGCGCACAAAAGTAATGTAATAGTGTGATGCCAAGGTATTGCTAATTTATTTGGGCTTGATTTTTTTTTTGTTTGTTTTTTTTTTTTGTTATTTTCGGGATCAAAATGAGAATGTTTGCGCTGATGTTGGTGAAACCATGTAACAGAGTGTATGACATTCAAAATCTACCACTACAGTTTTATTTCCCAACCCACTTTGTTTCAAAATCTCATACAGACTCACTCTAGCACAGATGCACGATGAAAATTATATTTTCCTAACTTGAATTGAATGCTTAAAAGTTTGGTCCTATTCCTTTCAACAAGTCCAGACAAGTCAAAGAACTAATGCCAAGACGTCTGAAACAAGTCCAAGTCTCAAGACTAAAGTCCATTCCGAGACTGGTCTTACAGAACTTATGCAGTCCTACAGCCCTAATGTCATGCCACTTTGAAATGAAATCAAACTGAAAAACTATCTAAATACAACTAACTGCACTTTATTTGTAACAAATTAGAACAAAGAAGACTTTTATTGTGGCTAATAAAAGTGAATTAGTTCAAGTTCATGTCCAAGTTCAAGTGGCTTTATTGTCATTTCAGCCATATACAGTTGGTATAGTACACAGTGAAACGAAACAACATTCCTCCAGGACCATGGTGCTACATAAATACAACACAGAGCTACATGAGACTACACAGAACTAAATAAGACTACATAAAGTGCACATGTGCAAACGTGTGCAAACGTGTGCAAAGGGCGAAGACAGTACAATAGGCACAGTAAAGGACAGCGCAGGGCCAACTAGTAGTGTGGAATAAGGAGTAAAGAGATATTTCAATATAATAATAAATATTGCAAATGTAAACATATACTAATTAGAAGGAAAAATGCAGATGGTTAATACAGTATTTTGTTTATGGTGATTTAGGAGCAATTTAAGAAAGAAATGTGCAAAGATTTCTATGATGGTGGCGGATGCAGCATGTGGTGTAAATGTCTGTGATGGAGGGAAGAAAGACCCTGATGATCTTCTCAGCTGTCCACACTATCCTCTGAACAGTCTTGCGACTATCCGAAATGGTGCAATTTCCAAACCAGGCAGTGAGGTAGCTGCTCAGAATGCTCTCAATAGAATATGGTGAAGGTGGGGAATGGGAGATGGGCTTTTCTCAGGCTCCGCAAAAAAGTAGAGCTGCTGCTGGGCTTTCTTGGCTATGGAGCTGGTGTTGAGGGACCAGGTGAGGTTCCCTGCCAGGTGAAGACCAAGGAATTGGGTGCTCTTGCCAATCTCCACTGAGGAGCCTTCTATGTTTAGCAGAGAGTGGTTGCTCTGTGCTTTCCTGAAGTCAATTGATTTTGCAGGATATACAGTAGACTGGAGAACCTCATAGACCCTACAGTTAACAGATCAATAAAGTGTCTAACAAAATGAGATGAAGAATTAGCTGATATAAAGGCATTATGAAGCCTGAGACATGAGTGATGTCCAAAAAAGTACATGTGAACCATCTGGCAGCCATATTTGAATGTGTAATTTAATACAATTGTAAATAATTATGTAAATCTCGCTGAGCTGAGCTGTGGAGGAGCTGATCTGATTGGGCATAACCTGGTGATTCCATGATTCTGGATCCATTTGTTTCCTACTAATATTACATTTGCAATCATGTATTTAACGTAAAGGTAAAAGACATTTCAAACACATGTAAAGTATCCTTCACATCATCCTTTGTGCATATTTCAGAAAAATAATATTAAACATTAATAAAACCTCTACAGCATTTAGAAAGCAGCATTTTGTCTGTCCCAATAACTACACTTTACCTTGAAATATAATCATTAAAATATAAATATTTAAAGCCCATCCTTGAAATATCCTTTTCCATGAGTCATCCATTATAGGTTATAAAAAATGCATATTTTAGTCCCACAGCATTCACTCAAACTGTTACCTGAACACATTCACCCCTATGAAATATTTGGAGTCTTCCATAAGTCACATGTTGAACAGGAAGTTGCATCATTCTGATTACCTGAAGAACATGTGAAGAAGAAAAGTAAGTTCTCTCATTCTGTTTTTCTTTGTTTTCAGTGATGATGTGATATTGAATGACGAAGTCACTAGAGATTGGAAGTAAATTATTAATTTAAGAATATATTTTAAGTCGATCATTAGAATGTTGTTAATGTTAACAAGAAAAAGACCCCAAAACTCAGCCTTGTTGCTAATTTAAGATCAAAATGCAACAAAGAAACCTTGTAAAAAATGAGATGGGATTTCCTGAGATGGGTTAACACACATTTTGAACGACTAAATACACGTATTCTTGGATTCACATTTTCTTTAAATCTTTTAAAATAAAGATTCTTAAGTGTTACAAAGGCTAAATGGCATGTCAGTCATGCTCACAGTTTGAAACACCCCGTGTATAAATGTGATCTTCATTTGGGCTGAAATCAGCAGTGATCGAGAAGTAATATGTGAAATACGGTCGTGGGTGTAATGAAGTTGGATTATTTACTCTATAAGCCTTTGAAGGAGAAAATGAAAGCAGATAGAGTAAGCACACAATGTCTCATCAAAGTACAAATTTCACAAAAATGACGACAGAATTGTAAGTTTAGTGTTTGTATGAAAGAGTTACACCATTTATGATACCGTGTTTGGTATCCACAGGCAGCACAGCATGAATCCAGTAAAGCATTTCGGAACTGAATATTAAAAAAATAATAATAATAAATAAATAAACCATGATTGTAGCTTCCTATCTGGCTTTAAGTGTATGTGTAATAATTTACCTCATGTTATTGTTATTGTCATTATTATTATTATTATTATGCCATTGATAAGACCCCATGATATAATGCATTGCTCAACCCTAATAGTTTAATTATCAAACTATTGATAGATTTTAGATTTAAATGCTCCCATGTAATATCACAACCAGGCAACCAGATCCTGACAGTAAAGGTGAAGCAGAAGCATTTCATTTCCCAGTCTTAGAAAGTATACTTATATCTGCAATATGAACGTAACCCTGGGACAACCATTAAGTGGAAACTCTGTAAAGTGGAAGATGCTTTTAAACATACTGACTCATGTAAAGGAGAGAGCCATCAGGGATACTGCCTCGTCTCGTTTCATGTTTTTTTCGCCCCAATTTTTCTTTTTAAGAGTAAAGGTCACTGGTTGCAGTGTCATCTGCTCTGAAAAACCCAAACTGACAAGTCTTTTTTTTTACATTTCTCCTAGCTTTCATTGGTGCTTCTTCATCTAGCAACAATCTATATTCTCCTTTTTTAGCTCCCGAAGAGAAGCTCGAAGTTCATGTTACACCATATTTTATATCTTATAAGCAACTACATAAGCCTTAATGTGGAAAACATTAAAATAAATGGAGAAGAGTCCCATTAAACTGCTTTCTATGGCCTCCTATGGATCTGATCTGTTAATGATGACAAGAAGAGGAATGGCGGTGCCGTAGTGTGCAGTAGTAATTATCAGAGTTTCTCACACTGTCCTGGCACACCGCCTCAAGCACTCACACACACACACACACACACATACACACACACACACATGTACAGTATATATGGGGGCACAGTGTCTTAGTGGTTAGCACTGTTACCTCGCACCTCCAAGGTTAGGGGTTGGATTCTCGCCTCCCCCCTTTATGCATGTTCTCCCTGTCCTTTGGGGGTTTCCTCTGGGTACTCTGGTTTCCTCCTCCAGTCCAAAGATATGCATTGTAGGCTCTTTGGCATCTCTAAATTGTCCATAGTGTGTGAATGGGCATGTGTGTGTGATTGTGCCCTATGATGGGTTGTCCAGCATGTTCCCCAGGTGTGCCACAAGTCCCCTGAGATAGGCTCCAGGTTACCCCACAACCCTGTGTAGGATAAGCAGTACTGTATGGCTGTAATTCCTAAAAGGTAAATGCCATATTTTTGTGGAACCTCTTAAAATAAAGCTGAAAGTCTACACTTTGATTACATCTTGATTGTTTTATTTCAAATCCATTGTGGTGGTGTATAAAGGCAAAATCACAAAAACTCTGTCATTGTCCAAATACTTCCGGACCTAACTGTATATATCCCATGCCCCAAGCGTCTGCCGCTGCCATGAAGAAAAATTAAAAATTAATTTGTTTGCGCCACCCACTTTGCAAATGTGACAGTATCTCCCATTAATGTGCTTTCACCACACAAAGACAATACAATGAAAGTAATAAGCTTATTTCCTTTGAGAAAAACTTTTTATTTCATCATAACGCTTAGTTTAATCCTAGGCCTTGTTCACACTAATATGAAAGTCGTGTAAAAAATTCCTTCTCTCCATTTTCAGCTCCTGTCAAAACAAAGAAAAGACAGCAGCTTTCTGAAAATGTTCTCCATATCTAGCTAAATTTTAAAACACACTGATGGGTGGTTGTCCATTTAAGAAAGTGAACGAAGACCAACATGCCAATGAAAGAAGTTTAATCTAACAAGTCAGCTCAGAATTTTATTATAAAAAATAAATCATAGATGCCATTGAAAGTCACGTTAATTCTAAAGATTAATATGCAAGGTTTTCAGGGGGAACTTTAAGAGGAAAAATCCAATACTTATCTCATATACAGCTAGATGATTAAACACTAGGGCATTGGAAATCCCAGCAAACAGCCACAATGATGATTAACTTATTTTTTTTATTTTTTATTTTTCCAAACAGTAATTGTAGCAGTAGCAGTAATTGGGGTTGTGTGTGCAGCACATCACTGGTTTTGCTAATGAGTAAACTTTGTAGTTCCTTTTAAGTTATAAATCTGCTTCCACAAACAGAGACAAATGTGCTAACATACACATACCATTCTCATAATTACATGAACACACATATACACACACATGCAATCTAGCCTGAGTTTGTTATCTGACTTTTACAGCAAGAACACTGATGCTTGACTTGGTATCAGTGTGAGATACACCCTGTGGTCTTTCTGGAACTTTCTAGATGCTCACTTCAGTGCTCATGTCACTCACGGTGGATTTTCCTCATTAGGCACTCCATGTTTATGCTCCTCACAATTATGAAATAGAAAAAAATTAGCCCTAATTATCACGCCCCCCATCTGCACAAGCACAGTCACTGCAGCACGAATTAGCATCCTGGCACCCGAGCACAACATCATAGTGTCAGAAAGAACTTCACGGTTGAAGGTTTGAAATAAAAGTTGCCATTTTGAGATTGAGAATTTGCATTAACAGTATCTGACAAGCTGATTTAAGACCCCGTTAAACATAAGGCCACATTTAAGACAATTGACTGCTCCGAATTTCCTTAAAGGAATATTCCAGCATTTTTCGACGTATCTCTATCCAAAGCATTTGTAATGATGAGACAAGAATTTCAACATGGTTCACTGTACGGACCGAAAATATAGTTCTTTCTGAAGGAACAATTTGTGGCATAAAAATAAACTGCATTATGTAGTGGGCAGGGCTTATTATATATTCTCTTTTAATATGGTATATCAACACCGTTTATGACTTGTCGTTTTCTGTGGAGAAAATCTGAAAAATACCAAACTGTCCCTTGTCTGGTTGACTTTAGCACAGTACTAGTTATTTAGGATGCTGCAGTAAGTATTGAACCAGACACATTCACTACATTGCTGCTTTTCCATTCATTCTTTAGTGAAAAGTGAGACTTTCATCTAGTTTTTCATTTTCTGCCCCCTAGTGGATACATTTGCATTATAACGCTCTTTCGGCTCCTCCCGTTAGGGGTCGCCACAGCGGATCATTGGTTCACATATTTGATTTGGCACAGTTTTTATGCCGGATGCCCTTCCTGACGCAACCCTCCCCAATTTTATCTGGGCTTGGGACCGGCACTGAGAGCACACTGTTGTACGCAACCCCAGTGGGTGGGGTTGGTTTCCTGGCCGGGAATTGAACCCAGTGAGAGTGCTGTGGCCTAACCACTAGTCCACTTAGGAGCCTGGATACATTTGCATTATACGCAGTTATAATGACAGATACCTATGACACCCTCACATGTTTGCAGATACACAGGTACAGAATTAAGACCCATGCCTACAACATTTATTGATAGAATTCAACATCTGCCCTTAGATATCTATTGTAAGTAAATATGGAGTAGATTTGTTCTGAATGTTTACGATTGTACACACTAGTATTTGGTGCCCTGCAGCCTCAAAAACGAATGGTTGATTCTTGCCTTACTTAATGATTGCCTCAGATTTTGGTCTTACTTAATGATTTGCCACTTGACCTACACTTCATCATAACAGAAACATCGGGACTGGACTGTTGAAAACCCAATCTAGCAGCTGCTGTTGTTTATTAATGTGCTGGAACAGAATTACAGAAATTCAAAGCACACTGGTTTGTAAGGTCAGAAAACAAGACACAAGTGGACAGTTCAATTTTCCAAAACACACAGACACAAGCAAACATGCACAATCTCTGTCTCATCTGGCTTATACCATCATGAAATATTGATAACATGCAGAAATTTTCACCCTGGTAGGTTCTGAGGGCTACAGCACACTCGGCCACACTTATCTCTGTTTCTACAGTCTAGTAAATGTCATTTTCCACATTCAGTACGAGAATTTTGTGGCCTGCGATAGCAGGCCACACAATGTGTGTACACAGCTTGAAGCTTTGAGGCACATGAGGATTGAAGAAGATTTCAAAATCACAGGACACCAGGACTGGATTTCATTAACTATGTATGAATGTGCCAAATCCCAAAGCAAAGACCTGTTCTGAAGAACACGGTCTGTGACAGGGCTGGGTCAAAGATGCTGAATAGAAAATGAAATATGTCTACACTGGTTGGAACTTAAATAAATGCATTCATGAGGTGTGAGTGTGGAGGAGGGGTGTTGGTGCATGTTTTGTGAGTAACGACTACAGGAGCCATGAAGGTAATGCTACAGGGACAGAGCGAAACAGATGCAGATATCGAAGTGCAAGGAAAAGGTACTAGCCACCGAATAATTAAATGTCAGGTGAAGAAAAAGAAACCCAGTATCACCAGAATGCAGGTATTACACATCACATCACACACACTGACTACAATGGATGTGTGCACGCAGCAAATGTATGAGACATCCATATTTTAGCTGTGAAGGTATTCATTTCAAATGACTGCTTCAGCACACACAATATATGTCCTGAGAAGTGACAAACCCATGTTGTAATTTTAGTTTGGAAAATAGACCACTGGTATATCAGTGCTATGGTTTCTGCAAAGAGAGCATGCTGTGTGCCACAGTGTTGCACTTAACATGGCACCATCAATTTTCATTCACGGTTCAGAAGTGTGGACTACCTACATTACATACTAGACAAAAGTAGTAGACAGATAAGTCCCAGGTCAGATACCTAGCAAGCCAGACTGCCAAGTCAAGTTAAAACAGACAAATGCCAAATTAAGTCCCCAATAAAGAGCAATAAGTCAAAAGTTAAATCCCAAGTCAAGTCCCAAGTAAAGACAGACAAGTCCAAAATCAATTCCAAGTAAAGATAGATAAGTCCAAATCAATTCCAAGTAAAGACAGACAAGTGCCAACACAAAGACTCTTCAAGACAGATAAGTCACAGGTCAAGTCCCGTAAAGACGGTAAAGTCCAAATTCAAGTCCTAAGTTAGCAACACATGTCTCAAGTCAAGTGCTAAGCCAAGACAGATGAGACCTAAGTCAAGTCTCAAGTAAAGATAGACAAGTCCAAGGTCAAGTCCCAGGTCAAGTCCCAGGTCAAGCAACACACATTTCAAGTCCTATATCAAGACAGATGAGTCGCAAATCAAAAGTAAAGACAGACAAGTCCAAAGTCAGGTCCGAAGTTAAGCAACTCATCCCAATTCAAGTGCTAAGTCAAGAGAGATAAGTCTCAAGTCCTCTGTCAAGACAGATCAGTCATAGGTCAAGACTCAAGTAAAGACAGACAAGTTCATAGTCATGTCCCAAGTTAGGACAAGCAAGTCCCAGGTTAAGACAGACAAGTCCAAAAATCAAGTTAAGACAGACTGCTCTAACACACATATAGGGACCAGAGCTGGGTTACTCTTTATCTTTGCTATGTCTTCTCATGCCTCACTAATTAACCAACCAACAGGCCTTGTATGTACGCGCTACTAACATAGATTCCCAGATGCTGCATAGTTCACAAGGCTTGGCTAAAATGTTGGTAAAGATATGAGTAAAGTTCCATTTGAGATGCATTTTGAGATATTATGTAAACTACATAATATTATTATTATTATTATATGTATATACACATTACATTGACACAGAATTTAGCCAACCACTATGCTAGGAAAAATTAAACTCTAATGTAGCCCGAATGTTTTATCAATAAAGGAACAAACTAGCTAAATTATTACACAATTTGGAAATGTTAAATAATTTATTACTCACCAGTGGCTTACTAAATGATGTACAAACTTTTATTGACAATTCTAACTTTATGCTAGCTAATGGTCTGTTCCATATTATATTATATTTATTATTATAAATATCAGATTTTTTTCATAAATATTATAAATAAAGAATTTAAAAAATATTATGATAAAAAAAGATAATTATAAAAAAATTATCGTAAAAAAATTATTATATTATCTAGACTGCTAACAACACACTGGATTTGGAGCAAGTTTCTTGTTAACATATTCTTCTCTCTGCTGGGGTGTTTTTTTTTATCCCCCTTCCCCTTCGCCAGTTCATTCCTCAGCTTTCACATCCCCTGCTGTACAAAGGCTAATGAGTCTGTGAGTTCATTCTGCTAGTGTATTTGAATGTTTTTTCAACCATAACACAAGCTCTTTCTGATTCAGGGTCACACTTGACCCAAGTGCTACAGCCTGCTAATTGCAAATGTCCATGCCCTACAACAAATGATAAGCAGAGAATGAAGCTTAGAAATCAGGGTATCTTTCTAGGCATGTCGACATGGAAATGGGGAGAGCATTCAAAACCCCACACAGGTAGTAACAATCTGGGAACCTTGGAGCTACTAGGTGGCAATGCGCCACAAAGCACCACCCAATACTTTTACAAAGTTATGTCTTCATAACCAGCTTTTATAAATTGAAAGATTATTCTAGAGTTCTTGTCATCATAGGGTTCTAGCTATCGTTCAACCCTCACCTAAACCCTTACTTTAAAAAGTGTCAGTCACGAGGGTTTTTTAAGGGTAATCCCTGACATGGTTAATCTATAGATGACTCAATTTAGCTAGGTTTTGTGGCCCTGTGGTGCTATCTGGAGGTTCATATGTGGAGGTTGAGGCTTTGATGCCTTTGATTTAAAAATAAATCAGAAACTGCAACTCCCACTCCATTCCATACAAGCCAGATGGTTCATATATCCGTAAGTTCAGATAAGTGTGTAGGCCTACTCATAGCTTGCTTAAACGGCAATAAAAAGGCAGCACACCCACACTCAAAAAGGCTAAAAGTGGGCATAGCCCTTTCATGCATGCAGAACACACACACAACCTTGCTCTAGAGGATTCAATCTGCCAGCATTTCTTCATCTGGTTTTCTGAATAGGTGGTAACCAACTCTCTTACACAACCACACATATCCACATATTTAACTGAATTTACACAACTCATTTACAACAACTGCACAACATATTTGTATTTCATATTCTTTCCTGATCAGATATTGTACATCAAAGCAGCAGGTTTTGTCATATAAATGTTAAGATGTTTCGCTAGATATTTATGGCCCTTCAGCCATTCATTGGGTCAAAAGAACTCACAAAAATCAAAAATCTTCAATAGAAACATCTTCAATATTATAAGCCAAGTCCAGCTCCTATTAATTTAGTTATACAGCACTGTATAAGTATTCAACCCCTTGAACTTTTCTGGAATTAAAATGAAATTAATTGGAATCTTTTACCATTTAATGTCAACATTTAAAGGAGCAATTTTTTATTGTGAAAAAGGTTAATTAAACAAAAACGTTTGTTTAATTAGTTGGTTGCATAATTTTCCACCCACCTGGGTAAGTACTCAGTAGAACCAGCTTTGGCTGCAATTTCAGCTGCAAGTCTTCTGGGATGTCTCTTTCATTTACATTTACATTTCTGGCATTTGGCAGACGCCCTTATCCAGAGCGACTTACAAAAGTGCTTTGAAGTCTATCAAAAATACATTCTGATACTGGCTCACTAGGTCACAAACTAGGAATACCATCAGTCCAAAACTCTGTTGGGGAGGTAATAGACAAACGCTCAGACAATACTTTTTTTTTTTTTGGTTTTGTAAGTGCTAACTTAAGTACTTTAGGGGGCAGTCGGACTTGTAACCTGAAGGTGAACCTGAAGGTCGTGGGTTCGAGTCTCAGGTCCGGCAGGGATTGAATGACCAGTGCTCTCTTCCACCCTCAATACCACGACTGAGGTAAGACCCTTGAGCAAGGCACCGAACCCCCAACTGCTCCCTGGGCGCCGAAGCAAAAAAGGCTGCCCACTGCTCCGGGTGTGTGTTCACTACTGTGTGTGTGCACCTAGATGGGTTAAATGCAGAGCACAAATTCCGAGTATTCCATACTTGGCTACACGTCACTTCACTTTACTTTAGGAAGAGGTAAGTCTTTAGACGTCATTTGAAGACTACCAGTGACTCAGCTGTTCGGACATCTAGGAGAAGTTTATTCCACCACCTTGGTGCCAGAACAAAGAAGAGTCTGGATGCATGCCTTCCTTGTACCCTGACAGATAGAAAGACCAGTCGAGCAGTGCTAGAGGATCGGAGGGAGCGTGGTGCCGTGCGAGGTGTGATAAGTGCTTTGAGATAAGTGGGTGCTGGTCCATTTTTGGCTTTGTAGGCAAGCATCAGTGTTTTAAATCTGATGCGGGCAGCTACAGGAAGCCAGTGGAGGGAGCATAGCAATGGGGTGGTGTGGGAAAATTTAGGAAGGTTGAAAACCAATCATGCAGTTGCATTTTGGATCAGTTGCAGAGGACGAATGGTGCTCAGAGGCAGACCTGCCAGGAGTGAGTTGCAGTAGTCCAGTCTTGAAATGACAAGGGACTGAACAAGCACCTGTGTGGCCTGTGTGGAAAGAAATGGAAGAATTCTTCTGATGTTATAAAGGAGAAATCGACATGAGCGTGTCAGATTAGCAATGTGAGGGGAGAAGGACAGTTGATTGTCCATGGTTACCCCAAGGTTACATGCAGTAAACGAAGGCGAGATCAGAGAATTGTCTAGGGAGATTGCAAGATCCTGAGATGGGGATAAATCACCTGGGATGAACAGCAGTTCAGTTTTGCTGGGATTAAGTTTCAGCTGATGAGCTGTCATCCATGATGAGATGTCTGCCAGACATGCTGATATCCGAGCAGAAACATGAGTGTCTAAGGGAGGGAAGGAGAGGAGAGTTGAGTGTCATCTGCATAGTAGTGGTATGAAAACAGATGTGAGGATATGACTGCACCAAGAGATCGAGTATAGAGCGAGAACAGGAGAGGACCAAGTACTAAGCCTTGTGGGACACCAGTGGAGAGCAGATTTGGATCCCCTCCATGTCACCTGATATGACCGACCTTCCAGGTAGGAAGCAAACCATTGCCATGCTGCACCACGAATTCTTAGGCTCATGAGGGTGGACAACAGAGCCTTGTGGTTCACTGTTTCAAACGCTGCTGAAAGGTCAAGAAGGATGAGGACTGAAGACAGTTTGGCTGAACTAGCAGCATGTAACTTCTCAGTGATGGCCAAAAGGGCAGTCTCTGTGGAGTGTGCAGTTTGAAGCCAGACTGATTGGGATCTTAGAGGTTGTTCTGTGAGAGATAGCAAGACAGTTGATTGTAGGCGATTGTTCAGCTTTGCACATCTGGATCCTGATTCATGGCCTGTTCCATATGGAAGTCCTTAAAAAGTCCTTAAACAGAAATGTTGACATTTGGTTGTGCATTTATTGTCATTATACTTACATTATACTTATTATTATAAATATCTGATTTTTTTCATAAATATTATAAATGTAAAAGAATTTTGCAATGCAAAATGCAATGTGATGTGTGAAGAAATCTGTTCAAGATTATAACAAATCAACTCACTAACTCTAGGTAATTTATGTAACTGGATGGATGAAAATGTTCAAAATTGAGTCCCTTTAGGCCCCTGTACCCCTGTAAGGTCACCAGATTGGACCGATATCTTGCTGCTCTTTTCTTGCTGATATTGTAGGCCATAACCTCACTGAATTTGCAGTACAGAAATTCAGAAATGTCACCAAAGTTCCCAACCTGTCAGTCATAACTGACAGCAGTGTGTCAGGACACATTGAACAGATAGTTTTATCAATTCACCAGTGCCACACAAACTCTGGAGCAAAAAGGTAGGAAGCAAGGTAGGAGCAAAGACCTTCCTATGCTTGAGGATCCTCCATATGGCAGTTGGAGTGGCTGCAGGACAGGCAAGGTCCCAAGTTTTGATGAGGTCCCCAAAGGGTGATCACATAAGTTCATAAGTTCAAGGAATCTCTTTTAAAACCCCTGAAGCCCATGTGCAGCAACATCCCAGGAACTCCTTCAAGAATAGGACGCATCTCATGAATATGCCCATGACTTGTGCATCTTGCTTAAATAAATGCTGAATAAATGTGTTAGAATGAAGTGGACCTACAAATCAGAAAGTCAAACAAAAAAAGAGAAAGAAAACATGAAGAAGAGTAAAACAGGAAATGATAAGGTGATGTCTGGTGGACATCTTGTAATGGATAGAAGCTCATTGCCTCAAAACTAGATCCCTGGACATGCACCCCATGCCAAGATCGTGTGATCTCCCTGGACAACTCTTAGATCACACCATCTGATGATACACACAACCCTTATCTAGTTCTGGACAACAAACTATCCTTCTCTCATCATAATGCTATCTTGACTCGGTCATGCAGGTTTCTTCTTTACATCACTGGAAGTATCCAGTAATTTTTCTCCAAGGAAACCACAGAGGTGCTTGTTCAGTCACTTGTCATCTTCAGTTCGGACTACTGCACTTTGATCCTGTCAGGATTACCTGGGTGCCATCTGACCCCTGCAACTGATCCAGAATGCAGCTGCATGACTTGTTTTCAACTATAACAAGTTCTCCCACATCACCTCATTGCTTTGTTTCCTCCACTGGCTTCCTGTATCTGTATAAAACACTGATGCTTGGCTACAAAGCCAAAAATGGATCCCTTCCTACATGAAGACAACTATCAATCCCCTTATGGGAAATCCCTTCCAACAAACTAGTATGGCTTCACTTGATCCAGCATGTGTCAAGATACGAGGAAGGCATGCCCCAAGACTTCCCCTTGCTGTCCAAACAGCTGAGTCATGTGGCTGTCTTAAAAAACTCAAAGACTTACTTCATTACAAAAAACTTAATAAAACACATCAGATTTGCATTATTTTTCTTGCTCTACCAAATCATTGCACTAACACCTCTCTAACAGGGTTTTTGCTTGATCATATTCTTAGACCCTGACCTGTGTGTACGAGCATGAGTATATGTTTTTGATAGAGACTATTAAGCACTACAAGTCTCTCTGGATAACAGCGAACAGCAAAATGCTGTAAATGTAATCTAAATCTAAGATAGGTTAGCTTTACACATTTTACATTACTTTTTTTAAATATCTGCTCCATTAACGTCTACTGTCTTTTGCACTTAGCAAACCCACATGATGAGGAAGAGCTTTCTTCACCACTACCACCAGCCTTGACACCACCATAAAAGGTGCTTTTTAGCACTTCCATCACACCACGTCAACAATACTTATCTGTAGCAGCAGAATCATTCACAAATGAAGGTACAGAAGTTACGGCAAGCACTTTAATCATTTCAGATGATGATAAAATGCTAAAAATTTTCTTCTGGATGAAACACAAAAGAGAAACATACTGATCAGCCATAAGATTAAAACCACCTGCCTAATATTGTGTAGGTCACCCTTGTGTTGCCAAAACAGCTCTGACCCATCGAGGCATGGACGCCATAAGATCTCTGATGGGGTGCTGTGGTACCTGGCACCAAGACATTAGCAGTAGATCCTTTAAATCCTGTAAATTGCGAGGTGGGGCCTCCAAGGATCTGACTTGTTTGTCCAGCACATCTCACAGATACCTGATCGGATTGAGATCTGGGGAATTTGGAGTCCAAGTCAACACTGTGAACTCTTTGTCATGTTCCTCAAATCATTCCTGAACAATTTTTCCAGTGTTGCAGGGCTCATTATCCTGCTGAAGGAGGCCACTGCCATTAGGGAATATCGTTGCCATGAAGGGGTGTACTTAGTCTGCAACAATGTTTAGGTAGGTGGTATGTGTCAAAGTAACATCCACATGAATGCCAGGACCCACAGTTTTCCAGCAGACCATTGCCCAGATCATACTGCATTCGCCAGCTTGCCTTCTTCCCATAGTGCATCCTGGTGCCATTTCTTCCCCAGGTTAGTGATGCACACACACCCACCAGTCCACATGATGTAAAAGAAAACATGATTCATTGGAGTAGGCCACCTTCTTCCATTGCTCCATGGTCCAGTTCTGATGCTCATGTGGCCATTGTAGGCACTTTTGGCAGTGGACAGGGGTATCATAGCCAGCATTAACTTTTTTAGCAATTTGTGCTACAGTAGTTCTTCTGTGGGATCAGACCAGACGGGCTAGTGTTTGCTCCCCAAGTGCATTAACGAGCCTTGGGCGCCCATGACCCTGTAGCCGGTTCACCGTTTGTCCTTCCTTGGACCACATTTTGTAGGTAGTAACCACTGCATACCGGAAACACCCCACAAGACCTGCCGTTTTGGAGATGCTCTGACCCAGTCATCTATTTTCATATTTTGGTTCTTGTCAAAGTCGCTCTGATCCTTACACTTGCCCATTTTTCCTGCTTCCAATACATCAACTTCGGGAACTGACTGTTCATTTGCTACCTAAAATACCCCTATTATATCCCTATCATCACTATATATATATTAGGTATAAGAAAATGTCAGAATTTCACCATGTGAAGGGCTTTCCCAGGCATCCACATATACTATAAATAAGATTGGGGTAAGTTAGGGTCACTGCTTTGATCCTCTCACACAGGCGAGTCAGTCTACATACATTTATTTATTTTCTTTTATTTATTTATTTTTTTTACCAGGGAACTCTCTCTGGAGCAGAATCTTGTTTGCAATGAAAAAGTAGCCACAGGCGTAGTATCAGTGAAACAACTTTAAATTTAATCACTGATTTAAACCATGCCTCTCTATCAGTGAGTACACCTGCAAGCTTCTCATCTAATATTTCAGTAAATGTTCAGTAAGTTTTTATTGTATTGTTTTGAATTTAACATATAGAATGTTGGCAAGTGACCTTTCCAGAGCATTCATTAAGTCCTGGAAAGTGTGTACGTGTATGTCACGCTGGAGAAAACTATTCTTGAACAGAAGGAGGAAATATTGATAACACCACTTATCATCTGCTTACAATCAGCTACACTACTAACAGATTTACTGCAGCGTTTTCACACCAGTTCACGCCTTCAGTCATGTGATCGGAAAATTTCTCATTGATGAAGCCATAGGTGTGAATCACACATTGTTTTAATGGGTCACTGTCCCATGCCATCTGCAAAACAGTGCGCAAAGTAGCTTTTCTCAATAATTACTAGAACCTAATACACAATATGTTTGTTCATTAGAGAAATTTAGTGCAGATGTTGGAAAATCATTTTCTACCATTCCACTTTTGGTAAAAATAATAATAATGGGTCATTTTTACCTAACCAGAACAAATGGGATTTACATTTATGGCATTGGGCAGACACCCTTATCCAAAGCGACTTACATTTATCTAATTTTTTATACAACTGAGCACTTGCAGGTTAAGGGCCTTGCTCAAGGGCCCAGCAGCAGTAGCTTGGCAGTGCTGGGGATTGAACTCATGACCTTCCCAGCTGTAGTCCAACAGCTTAACCACTGAGCTACCACTGCCCCAAGCTTGCTTCCTTTTTGCTCCATGAGGCAAAAAGCAATTTCAGTAAAAAACATTTACAAACACTGGCAACCCACCAACAACAAACTTCAGCTTTAATTTTTTTATATTATGGGATATCTGGGACAGTAGGTATACAGACACTTAAGTGCTGAAAGTTGTTAGAAATGAAATTTATGAAATGCACTCCTACACTAAGACCTAATAATAGGTCTTGAGGTTTTAAAAAAATTTAAAACACATTTTTATTTCATGCCCGATCCTGACACTGTTCTACTGCTCCTATGCTCCTATTTTGCACTTGTTGCTCACTTTCTGCTTCCATAGATGGTACCAAAACACCCAAGTCTGACCCTTTCTTCACCTGGATACTATAGATTTGTGCATAAAAACTGCTGCTGTAATCATAAAGACTGTCCTGTGTTCAATCCAGGACTTTTATTCACAATCTGCTCATACTGAACACACACTTAGTACTGTTTGTCTTTACTCTTCTCCACTTGGATACAGTAATGATTTATATTCCCACTATCTGGTGGCACCCAGAAGAGGACCAATTCCCTTTTGAGTCCGGTTCCTCTCAAGGTTTCTTCCTCATGTTTTCCCAGGGAGTTCTTCCTCACCACTGTCGTCCCTGCCTTGTTCATTAAAGATCGAAATCTACATCTGGATATCTGTAAATCTGCTTTGTGACAATGTCTATTGTTAAAGGCGCTATACAAATAAAATCAAATTGAATTGAGTAGTGTGGGTCTTTAAAATATGTGTTGTGGATTAGATCAGAGATTTCACAGTCTCATTGAGTGTTCTTGAATTCAGTCACTAACGGAACAGATTCAAAGAAATTTAGAAAAGAAAAGTCTCTCTGCTGTTTTCCGAAGTAAGCCACTGATTTGCAGCTGCAAATACTGGATTTACTTCTATATTATTAATAATAGCTTCACATTTGCAGAGAACTGGGTTTCTCTCCGTATGTCTTCTCTAATGAGACCTGCAAATGTACGATAGGGGTATTGTGTCAGGTTTATTAATATGCGGCTATATTAAGGTCAGCTGAACTAAACTAGCCTAGACAACTCGAGCACAGTCTGGGAAGGAACTTTTCTTGGGAGTCATTTTAAAAATGAGCCTGAATAGATTAGAACCCCATGTTAAACATTTATATTAATCCCGATTTACAACCTCCTGTCAAATGTGGTGCTATTTATCTCCATTATTTTCACAGATGGACATTTCTGCAGCATGGGTGGCTGACTGGGAAAGGGGTTTTTATGCAAAATGATGGTCGTTTTAAGAGTAACTATTTAAATATAGTGTTACTCTAGGCTGGAGTTTATAATGAATGATGAAGAATGGTGTCATTAACTACTATAGAAACTTATACACACTATAACCCACAAACATTTGACAGCATTATTTATCATAATACATAATAATATAAATTAAAATTAAAATGAACTGAAATGAATTCATGTCCCACCATATCGGATGTTAGAGATCTTAAACAAAAGGGAAAAAAATAGAGATTGCATATGGATTAATCCTGAAGCCAAGAGGTTTGAGAGATTTTTGTCAGTGAGAGTGCAATATATAAAATGGGACGACTAATGACCTTGCTTGGGAGCATGCATACACCCCTACACACCCTCTACGCCCCCCCCCCCACACACACCTGTTCCTCCACATGAGCAAAATACACACACTCTCGCTCTCTTTCACCCTTCCCTGTATTTTTTCCATAGAGTCTCTCTCTCTCTCTCTCTCTCTCTCTCTATCTCTCTCTTTCACACACACACACACACACACACACACACAGTTTAGTCATGGGTTGCGGCCAAACACTGTAGGGATCCATGTTGCCTGGCAGCTGTGTCTCCCCCGAGCTCTAAATCCTGATGAGTGGTGCATCTCTTGCAAATCCAGCATTCAGCAGCGATGCCAAAGCACTCATCAGCGTGCCGTGACCTCTCCAGCCTGCGACGTTATACAAACTCAACCATGCTCACGTGAGAGTTATAAATTTAGGACTGAATACGTATGTCAGGGGCATGTTTCAGCTCAAATGGCAAAACAATGTAATCACAAATATGACAAAATTTTGTGTGCAAAGTTAGCCGTGGTGGGTGGGAGGGATGACATACTCTCTTTCTCCCCTGTTAATCACAGTGACACTAGCCAATCACATGTGCTCATGTAGAAGAGCTCATGTAATGCTCTTCTCCAAGTGTGTTACACTGCATTTGGCTGGCTTCACACATCTTAGAGGAAGAACATGTTAGCCGTCTCTCTGCCCAGATGGTATCTGACGTATGTTAGGGGAGTGCTGGCTGGTGGGTGGGAAATTGGTGAAAACATGGGGGTTAGAAAATACACAGTGGTTAAAACAGTCAAGCTGCTTAAAGATACCTTAAACATTGCTAGCTAAGTGTGTTTTACAGTGAATGTCACACTTCGATCATGTTGTAAAATGGACCTAAGGCTAATCAAGTCCAGCTTTTAAAATGGCAGAATCAAATTGTAAAAACACAGAAAAATGGAAAAATCTGTAGTTTCAGAACTTCGTATACTAGAAAATGTCAAAATTTTAAGGGATTTCCCACACCTGGATTTTACAACCAAAACGAAATGATTTTAGTATCTCAAAAATGAAATTTTTTAAAAGTCTTTCACTTGTGAAGACTTGGGGAGTGGATGACAATCAGTGTGCTAGGCTAGCTAACTAACTAGCTAATCTTAGTGCTGAAAAAACTGTAATCGGTATATATCTTAACAGATGTGGCTACTGTTAAATGAATGAACGAAAATGTGGCTTGGATCCTGAAATTTAAAATGTTTCAACCTGTAACAAGTGCAAGCCAGATTACTAGCAGTTTAACTAGCTGGCTAATAAACCTAGCTAATGTTAGTGATGAGCAGAATCATTGTTGTAATAGTAACATAGCATTATATTGTGACTGATTTGGCTACTATACAAAATGGCTGAGAGTAAGACAGTGTAAATTGATGCTCACACACTGAAATCTCTCCCTGTTTACCAGGGGCAAATACGAGCATGTGTACTAGCAGTTACTAGCCGGGTAGTTAATTTGATCACATGGGCGCAGTTCCAATATGTGTATCATGAGTGTAAAGGTGTAAAAACATTTCCTATTTTCTCTGGTATTATATAGTAAATTACACAGTAAGGTGATGAAATTGATTTTTCATGATGAGTTTTTTTTTCCTCACCATTCTATCTAAAATCCGGATATGAATGATTTTGCATTTATACCCCATCCCTACTCCCACAGAATTAAGCCACTCAAGCACAAATTTCCTGTGAGTTCCTATAATGGCAGCACTTTGTATAGAAAAGCCATGAATTGGTAACAGTCCCCAGAGTTGGGCAATTTTTGATGGGATTCTTAAGACCAAATGAAAAAGGCATTATACATGGTGTGGTTTTTAGGTGCAAATTGGAACTTAGTACTTGAATAGAGAGAACTCAGAGAAATATCATTAAAATGGTGATTTAAAGCCAATCTCAGGTGTGGTATTTGAATTCGGGTTTCATTGTGCAGTTTAAATATATAATTTCTCAAGAGGTTTTGAGTGAAACACAGAAGGAAGAGAGGTTAGAGACTTGTTAATTCACAGAAATTCTGACCAGTGCCAATGGATAGTCGATGCCAAGGGATCCAACATGTCGTCAATTACGTATAAACACTCAAATACTGGCAATGACAACCGGGATCTCTTGCATTTGCCTTAATGTGTTTGTTAGACGTCATTTGATGTGACTTCTAGAAGAAAATCTGTAGAATCATTCTCATATACAAACTGTACCAAATATGAGTATTTAAATCTGTTGGCTCAGTGGTGAAATGACCACAAAGTTAAAAGGTTACATGAACTTTCCTAAATGATTGATAAATGAAGCTTATTATTCCAATTATGGAAATATTAATGTTAACGTTACTGCACCTAAAAATGCAGACGCAATATTGTACAAACATTTATAGATGTCATGTTGAAACATTTTTGATATCTTAAAAATTGACAGAGTTCCTATAACTATAACATCCAGAAATTCAATTTGCTAAATTCAATTGGTTAGCTTGGCTGGATTGTAATCTGCCTCCTTACTTTGGATAAAACATCCACCGAATGAATAAATATGTCACATTCAACTGGTTATGACTGTCACAATTGGTATTTAACTATATGCACTGGAGAATGTTGTAATAAAGAATTCATTTTAGTAGCATTTTAGTAGGGAAGTGTTTTGAAGGGGCTGTCTTGACTGATTATCATTCCCATCAAGTGGCCAGTGAATAACTGTCATAACAACTACCATATTTAAATTAATTACTGCAGCACAAAAAGGGAGTCAAGCAGCTTCAGAACAAGCTTTAGTCATAGCTAACAGCAAAAATAAATTCAACATTCATCTGAGTTCCTTCCTACTTACTTACCCCCAAGTCATGTAGTCTGTGCCATATGATCACCCAGTTGCTAAGTCCTAAAAATTACGAATGATCACGACTCAATTCACATGGACAGTTATAATGGTTGACTTCGTTTTGTATAAAATCCAATGAAACCACTCTTGCATATTTGATTTCTTATACATTTTCAGTGCCAGTGTCTAACAAGCCAGATTTTTTTTAGCTTTTGCTAATGAATCTAATACTTTTCATTACTAAACATGGCAAAGAAGAGGCCATATGACTGACATTGGAAAAAGCCAAGTCCTTCTGGTATAGACTCTGCAGCCATCTTGGCAACGCATCTTTTCAGTCATACTAGGCCAGACTTCTATCAACTTGAATGAGAAGAGACCAAACACAGATTTGAAACGGATGACAAAAATGGTGCAAATATTGTCTGGTCTTTGGCTCCAATAACACACACATAAAAAGTGTGTGTCTATGTAAGAATCTGATAGGCCAGGCATTTTCTGTTAACCACCAACATGTCTGGATTTTTACTTAGGGGCGGGACTTGCGTAACACAGCCACTATGCTGAACCTAATCATATGTTTAGCAGTAGCCTGTCCCAGCAGCCAATCAGCAGCTCAGTTTTATTTGTATAGCACTTTTAATAGTATACATTATTAACACTGTTTGACAGCTTTTCCTTTCCGTCTCAAGAAGTGTGTGTGTTCCAAAGTTGATGTTGTTCTTTCTGCTGCTCCTGTTAGGGGTAGCCACAGTGGATCATTGGTCCACATATTTGATTTGGCTCAGGTTTTTTTTTTTTTTTTTTTTTTTTTTAAACTCCAGATGCCCTTCCGGACACAACCCTCCACAATTTTATCCGGGCTTGGGACCAGCACTGGGAGTGCACTTGTTCCATGGCCAGGAATCGAACCTGGGCCGCCGCGGCAGCCTAACCACTAGTCCCCCAAGGACCTTGTGTGTGTTCCAAAGTACAGGTAGCCAATCAGATTCTGCAGCTAATAAAGTTACGAGATACTCTGTGAGTGATGGACAGAGGGTCTGAGGATGAGACTAGTGCCAATTTCACTCTCTTTCAGTCTTCATCACACTGTGATTTCCTCCACTAGTGGCCTTTCTTTTTTAAAAAGCAGTACAGGACATGGGCACAACACACACAGTTTAGTCATGGGGACCAATGGACACATACACAACTGATCTAATTCATTAGGTAATTATCGAGCATTTACAAAGACATCAAAGAAAACACAGCTGTGCTCTGAATTAGAATAATGTCATTATGTTAATCCAGATTTCATACATCATATTTTTTTCTAAGAAACAATTCCCTGCTTATGATTTTATCTTAATTACTTAATTATTTTATGGTTACTTATGATAAATTTTTTTGAAAACTTTCATTCTTCTATTTGTTTGTTTGTTTGCTATTTTCTTTATAAAGCACTTTGAGCTACATTTTCATGTATGAAATTTTGTTTTATTATTAAAGTTTATTATTATTTATTATTATTAACATATTTAAGATCTTCCAATTGGGTGAGCGCTGTTTGGCCTATTCACCTTTGCTGGAAAATAATACCGAGAAAATAATAATATAATAATTGGATCTAGGGCTATAGTCAAAACTGCCATTGTTAAGTCCAAGATCAGGACTAGCCAAGATCAAGTCAAGACTATTCCTTAAGGTGGTCCAAATGAAAGTGAGAGTCATGAGTGAGACTAGAAAGCAATCCTTTTCAAGGCCAAGCCCTTTACTTCAACTAGTTGTACCAATGATTAGGCTATTTTGTAAAAGACTGAATTATGTCTTGTCAAACTTCACACATGTGAAAAGAAAAAGCAACATGAATATTGTTTGTGTAAATTCTCAACTGAAAGGAAGGTCATATTTAGTGAGGCCAATGCCCAAGACCAAGACAAACCCAAGTTACAGAAAAAACATCTTGAAACCAGACTCGAGTTGCATCCCAGTAATAAACCCTAGTGATCTAGTTTCCCTCATAATACCAGTACATTATCACACTCGTAAAGTGCCAAACCGACCATAATTTTCACATTGAATAATAAATTGACTTGGCAGTTTGACCAAAAGAGACACAGAAGTGCCTAAATTCTTACTCTCTCCAGTAAGTTCAGATCCTATAAATATACAAATTGTCACAACCACTTCATCTCCTGGGAACTCCAATTCCCAGAACTGCCAAACCAGACAGAGTGTGGACTCCATCACAGCCTTATGGAACTGTGACAACTTCTTCACAGGGGAAAAGCTAATCAAAACTTCAGAACAGACATTGTGTAACTGAGAACAGGATGCACAAGATATGCACCTTTTTGACCTTTGGATGGTAGGGTGTGTAAAGCATTCTGAGACATACTCACCTTCGGTGCCTGAGAGATAGAGGTTGTGTAACAGAATGAAAGCTTTATCAGCACACTATACCTGTGGCAAAAAAAACAAACTATAATATTAACCATTTTCTTGATAATTTAATGCCTGCTTGCTTGTTTGTAGTGATATGAAAATGCTTAACCCTTAACCCTGGAGTGTGCTAAGAAAATAATCAGCGAAGGGGTGGTGTGGTATGACCCTACTCCAAAGACACCACTCCAAAGATGAATAATTTCCAATAACCGCATGTCCCGTAATGTTTTTAATTCCTTTTATACCACAATGATTTGCCAACTATTACTATTTTTTTTAATAATTAAAGAAAGACACATCATACTTTTCATGTGTTCATAATTAAATGTCATGTAGTGGAACGTCTACGAAACAAGTTACTTCCTGTTCTCACTTACGTTACAGCAGTTGTGAACAGTCATTCCTCACCAGCCTCTCTCTCTTTTTTTGTTCTTTATCTTTTTTGAGGCTAATAAATCAAAAAATGCAGTGGGGCATGTTAACAAGAAACTGAAAAGCATGAAATCGTCTGTCTGGTTACAAAGCGCTCAGACTGGAGACTCCTTCCATAAATCTTCTCCTTATGGAAAACGCCACCATATTAACAGTTATACGGTTTTCTTTGTTAAATAACAGCATGCTTTTTTTATTATTATTTATTAGTCTTACCCGATGTGTTTGTCACATGGCTTTCTTTGGAGTGCACTATTTTAACCCATCTGTGGTACAACAGTAAGAATCAACAAGAACTTGATGGTTTGCTTATAGAATAAACATTTCCTTTTAAATTATGCATTGGCTATAAGGTTATGTGTTGCATGTGCACATATGTGATGAAGTGAAAAAAGGTTTGTAGGATGTAGAATAGAATCTATCTTTTTTTTATAAACATGATAAATCATTAATGATAATGGACATGTGCTGTATAATAACTCTCTGCTCAGGTGGAAGGGTGAAGCCTGAATCTGGATTGCATGTCAGAGTGAAGATGCATTTTATGCTGCTATTAATCCAGGGGCCAATGAGATTATGCACTACCAGTCCAAAATTTGTACACCCCTTCTAAAATTTACTATACTGAATAAAAATCCACATTCTGAAATACTGAATGAAAATAAAAAATTCACAAAAAACATAAAGTAGTTGTCGATTATTGTTCGTGATACTCTGATGTTGATTATTTTGCTATAACAGCATGTCCTGAAGTGGCCTTTTCCTCTTATACCACAGTAACATTTTATTTTTTAAGTAAAGAAAGATATGTCGCATTTTTATCCATTTATGGATACATTTCATATTGTGAAACATCTGCAAAATAAGTTTTTAGAATATGTTTTTTAAAATAAAGGTTCGAAACACTAACCTATTTTTTTATTTATTATTTTAAATGTGTATATTTTTATTTATTGACTTTTTATCTATTTTTATAGTTACATTGAATATTGTGGAATGTCTGTGAAACAAGTTCGTTCCCGTTATTACTTACGTTATAGCAGCTATAAATTGTCGTTCTCTCACCAGCCTCTTTTTTCTTTCTCTTGAAGATAATAATAAAAAAAAAAAAAAAACTTATGTTACTGTGAAACTGTAAAGAAACTGGAGACTGGAAGACCTTCAACATAATGTTATAGCTGTTACAAAGTGCTGACTCTGGAGACACTGTATCTGTGTATTATTACTCTTAGATTATGTGGAGCTGCCATACAAGTCCCTGTGAATAAGCTGTTGCTATAGAAACAATACTGTATTAGAATGAGTACATTAATATAAATGTGGATTGTAGCTGGAACTGTAGCTGTCAGAGCTGATTCTGTCCAATCAGAATTGAGAATTCAACAGCACTGTGATATAATACTAGTTAGTTAGTTAGTTATTAAAGTAAGCTAAGATTAACACTACAATTGAATAGAAATAATATTCTAAATATCATTATCACTATCATATCACCATACACATCATCCACCTCGTCACAATTTACACAATTACGCTTAACTTCAATCCACTTCCTGAAAAGTTTCTTCCCTGAGATGGTTGAAGTTTCCTTCGCAGGAGATAATGAAGTCCTCAGTGTTTCTCCAGGTGAAGATCATGAACAGGTTTCGTGGTAAACATACATGTTGCGTAATGTCTTCCCCATTACATCAAGGTCATTTCCGACAGGCGCTGGAATACCACTCCCGGATGAATAAAACATGGTGTCAAGATTCGAGTGATTAGATTCCACACTGCAGTGACTCATATTTGCGCAGACCTGTCATCTCTGTGTTCGCAGACAAGCTGAATTATAACTTCATGCTTTCAAACTCTATCTTTTAGCATAATAAGTGTATATTTCCATCCAGCGCCCACGCTAATTGCAACAGCTAAGACAGAATGAGCACTTAGTTTTGCGGTGTATAATAGTGAACAAAAAGCAATGAATTTCAGGGCTTCGATATGCTGCCAGCCACGGCCAGCCCGGGTAGAGTTACAAAGAGCGACGAATCATTAGAATAATAATTGCCTGTGAGAGTTTCCTATTAATTTCTTTTCCCCACGCATGCAGAAAATGTAGAGTATTACACCTCTTGTGATACCTATTGAACAGGCAAATCTGAAACAGTGGAATATGAATATGCATGACTAATTATTTATCATTTTAATTAGAGATGGTGGCACGACAGCATCTGGTTGGTGGAGCAGGCTGCAGATTAAGTGCATTAATCAGTGTTAATGAGCGAATAAGACACCTCTGATCCATCTCGGTTTTAATAAAGCCACATAAAGGACAGCTGAAAAAAAAAAACCTCACAAATTTTATGCCATAGCAAAAGGCTAATGAAGATTATGAATTCATAAGGTGATTTACAGCTGTGGAATAGGTACAGCAGGTAAATCAAGTCAAATCAAATATGTACTAAAATCCAAATAAATCTTCTTTTCACAAGAACATAAAATAGTTAATAGATTATTTTTCATGACACTCTGAATTATTTTCCTATAACAGCATGTCCTGAAGTGTTTTATTCCTCTCATACCACAGCAACTATTTATTAATTAAAGAATGATATGTTGCATTTGTATCCATTTATAGTTACATTGCTTGCCGTGGAACATCTGCAAAATGAGAATATTTTTTTTGTTGTTTTTTTAAAGCAACGCTAACTTTTTTTTTGTTATTATTTATAACTGTTTTTCTATTTATTTACTTTTTATCTCGTTATGCATGATCAATTTTAAATGTACGAAAGGTGCTATGTAAATAAATTTGGCTGAAATCATCTAAATAGTTACTTACGGTGCTTATACAAAATACTACAAATACTATACAACTGTTACTCATATTTATGTGGCTGATGAAAAATATTTTTAATTATTAAAAAAAAAAAATCTGTACCTGTTTGTTAAAGCTAGCATGCGTAGACGTGCTTTTAAACAAACTAGTCAGTGTTACAACAGAGCTATTAATGGAGTATGTTAGCTAAAATGCTGTATTTATACCACAGAGCTGTTGAATTTTTCAGATCTGACTGGTCAGAAGTGTTTGTTAGTTTTTTTGTCTTTTAACTTCAAGCGAGAGGCTGAAAAAAAGAGGCTGGTGAAGGTACTAACGTGCATCATGGACGTTCGTTCCGCAACAACGATAACTTCATAAAACTTTATGCATTTATAGTTAACTTCCGGTAACTATAAATGCATAAAATGTACAGCATGTCATTCTTAAATTCTTAAATAAATGTTAGTACTGGGAAATTGCTGTGCTGTAAGAGGAATAAAACACTCTTAATTTTGATTTTGAAGTTTCAAGATATCAGTCTCATTTTTTCCTCATAATATCCATTATCATAAGATTGTTGTCAAGTATTTCCTGTATATAAGCTGCAGTTCCTTGTTTGATTTTCAGGTTTCTAGAATATCCTGGTTCACCATTTCACTTTTCACCATTTAAATGCTAATACTGGATTTACTTCTAATTACGATGTCTGCCTATGGGACCACCCTGGCTACAGACGCATGCTATGACTCACAAACGTCCTAATAAAGACACTATGCAAATATGTCCAATTGGGCTCCCATGAGTTCCAAACACTCATCAAAAACTGTCTTTGAAGCGATATGAACAGATTGTGAGAATGCGAAAACAGGAAGTCCAGAGTACCACACATCCCATGATGCCCTCTGTCACCACAGCAACAGTCTTCACAAGTGTTCAGATGCTGACTGAAAACCAAGGCAATTTATTTGGTCTGGGATTTAAAAGATCAGACTTCGGTGCCATACATTTGTAATCCTGCATGTCGGAAACCTTTGGGTAAACAGACTGATTGGGCAAAAAAAAAAAAAAAAAAAAAAAAGCATGAATATTTTAGCCCAGGCTGAGATAAGACTATTAAGAAAGATGACACAATGAAGAGACACACTGCCCTGAGAACAAAACGAACGACAGTCGAGATCAATGGATTTCAAAATAATTGAAGTTGTGGGTGTAAACACCGTTCCCAATTAAGGAAAGAATTTGCCTAAGACTAAGAGCAAAACTGCATTTTCTCAGCAGTACACAGACCCACAACATTTTTATTTTATTTCTTAAGTGAATGGCACCTATGCTGAGAGGAATAAAGAATACTCTCAAACTAGCAATGGTCAAATGAGCAGGTATATGGGTTGATAAACCTGTCAACAGTGTACAAAGCTCATTTCCAGCCTTCAAATAGTGAGTGACAGAAATCCACTAGCGCCATCAATACGTGTGAATGTTTCAGCCAAGCACTCAGAGAAGGGTTCATTCAGCCGGCAGTGACTCGTAATTCTTACAAGCTCCTGTGGTGGACGGATTTCAATGGGATTGACATTATCGGAAAAGACATTTGAAGCACACGGGACAAAGCTTCTTAGAATCTTCTTAGCAAACCTGGTACTTATCTAATGCATGGGTGGTTGCAAAATTTACAAAAAAACAGAGGTGGTTATGAGGATTAAAATTATCACACCACCACCATAGAGCTCTCCAAAAAAAAAAACAAATGGTAGTAGCAAAAAATAAATAAATAAATAAATTCATTATTAACGAATCATTAATTCGCGCGTTCTGTGTTATCTGTAGCAATAATAAAAAGAAGATAACATGGACATGCACAAATGTTGTTTTGAAAAGTATAGAGAAAAAGAATCCTTGTGTGATTAATTATAAAACATGTCAATTCTCACTGAAAGCGTTTCTGAGGTCTTTTAACTCGTCTGTATTCAGCAGTATGAGCGGAACTTGTATCGATCCTGTGTCAGAGTACTTCAATTTAACTCATGTTTAAATCCACAATTCTATCAATCGTGAAATGACAATGCTTTCGATTTTATTTTTATTGACTTGCTGTGGTTTACATCACCTACACTGAGTGTGTACTGGGAGTCCATTAGAAGAAAGTGAAGTGTGCGATCCTGCAGGATTAAACTGGCCGTTCTAATGAACTACAGCCTCAGACTTTATATAATATATGCAGTATACAGTATAATATATATATATATATATATATATATATATATATATATATATATATATATATATATATATATATTTGTATATAATGAATATAATATGTATATTTGTATTAACGCAATATCATGACTGTAGTTTTTCGTACAAAAAGCCATTATACAGTAATGTGATCATATCGGCGTGCGTGAAGCAAACATTAAAACGCAGATGAAAAACTCGCTTGTGGTCGTTTATACTCGCTGCTCGATGGAAGGTTCTGGATGCGACGAGAGAAAATGTATTATTGTTTAGCATTTTATTGTTTGCACTTGAGATGTACTTTGAACAGTATAGTTCTGATTTATACAATATTAATCTGAATTTGATTAAACCCCTAAAGAAATGTCACAACGCCTAATCAAAACGTTTTTCGTGTACACAATCAGACACGACTCCCAGCCAACCAATCAGCATTCACCTGAAGCATAGCACAGAAGAGACACACAACAGATAGTCAGCTTGTGGGAGGCCTGTGCGCTAGCACGCCTCTGCGTGTCACGTTTACCCATGATCCCCCGCTCTGCATCGTGGCACAAAGACGCAAACACACGTTAAAGCAGAAGTATAAATCTTGACTTGCCACCACTGCTTTAATTTCGTGTGTAGTTGGCTGGTCTGGTTGGAAATAAACTCACAAGTAGAATGATGGTAAATGATGGAATTACCCCAGATCCCCTGACATTCCACAAATGACTGATAAGACAAATTTACAAATATACACATTTTGTAACCTCTCGCAACAGTACTCTCAACAATTTGTCACACTGAGAGCTATTAATCGACCGAAACATACATCTGGTATCTGGAACCATATCTCTAAACACAGGCATTTTAATAAGGTTTCATACCTAATTATGGTGTTATTAGTTTCCTGCAGAGACGACGGCATAGCTGCCAGAACAACACTGTCAGAGATTTATACATCAAACAAATCCCAATGTGTTTGCCAAGTAAATAGAATACATCACTCCCCTTGGGTAAACAGTGAAGTAAATATCAAGGATGTACCACAGGACTATGACAAAGTAGGACACCAATTTGCAGAAGAAATTGTATATTCAAAAGAAAATATGCTCATAACATGCTAGTAATGAGGGTTATGGCTTTACAGCACAACTGTCTGACCCTTTTTGTTTGGTCATTTACATGCCCCTCCTACTAAACCCCACCCAAAAGCAGTACGTAATTTATGGTGTCGCTACACGATCTGCGTCCCCTGCCCAATTTGAGCAGTGTACTTTCATCACTGTTGTGCGCACATTTTATGATGATTGACGACGCTGCCTGATCTGTACCGCATGCCACTTTATGACATTTCCTTGAAACTGATGAAGATCTTTAAAAGATATTTTATAAGATGTGATAGAGCACAGGGAATGGTGCAAAACAACCTGAGTGTAAATAAGACATGCAGTATGGAAGAAATGATTTCCTTCTTAAAGACTTGTTTGGATAAGAAACAGTGAGGAATCTGGAAATAACCCTTCAGATGTAACTCCATTAGGAATACCGTCAATTACCACTGGAATGCTTTATTGATTTAAACACTCTGAATATGGCCTTTTTGCCTTAAACAGCTGAGAATCTAATAGAATGTTGTTATTACACCAATTTTGGAATATATATTTAGTTTTATATTCATTACTTTGGTTAATGACCCTGTGACACGTGTGAACGGCTATGCGTCTCGACTGTACACTTGTGATCTGATCACCCAGGACGCATGTTAATGCCAGGTGTGAACAGTGTCTAATTTTCTAAGTGTCTTATTTTCAGTTACCTAGCGTTGACTGTACATCCTGTATTTTTCTAGCCTAGATAGTGTCTGCTGCTAGTTTTATGTTTCTGTTTGATCAGGTTACGTGAATTTCTTCCTCTTTATATTCTTGCAGCGCACGATTGGCAGTTTGGGCTAATCATTAATCGTGAAATATGTCCAGATCGCTGTCATATCGCGTCATTTGTTCGTTAGCGCTA
Source organism: Pangasius djambal (assembly GCA_022985145.1). NCBI lineage: Eukaryota > Metazoa > Chordata > Actinopteri > Siluriformes > Pangasiidae > Pangasius > Pangasius djambal. The sequence goes on from CM040998.1 coordinate 15,341,824, forward strand.
CATAGTTATGCCACATAGTATCACGTGTAAATCATTAGTAAAGATCATAGTTATATTGTTGCTGTATTCAGCTGAAAATCACATTCAAGCAACTGAAAAAATACCAATAGCAGCTCACTATAGGGGGAAAGACAATTGTCTTTTCCTCTTCTTTCCTTCTACTCTTGTCTACAGTCAATGCAGGAATAGATTAACTCAAACACACCCTTTGTCTTTATGTTACTTTTTTCTTGTTTACACCGCAAATTCCAGTTTTCCTAGTTCGTTTCTCATTTTTTTTGTTTTAATTCTTGATCTTCCTTCCATGTAGGGTGTTCTGGTAGTAGTTTGTATCTGCCTGCTTGTTTTTTGACCCCTGCTATGTATTACGACAAAGCGCCTCAGTTTACTCTAATTAAACATAATCACATGCCAATTATCCACACATGAATCCTATCATGTTCCACCATTGCTCACGTTACAGCTCAAACACAAGAACCCATCCATCCACTGTGTTCTTTTTCAATAACTTCCTATGCTAGTGGCATTTCCTCACTTAATAAAAAAGACATACTTGGGATATTACTTCATGCTGGATTGTCAGAGCTACGTTATTAAACTGAATGCATGAAATCAATTCCCGTTCGCTTCATATCAAGGAAAATACAGCAATGTCTGGCTCAAAGGGAACATGTATTGTTATCCTCAGTTCCCTCATTCAGAGGTTAATAACCCAGGCTTATTCTGTTCATTTCAAGGTGGATACAGCATACGAATAAATGAATTTTTATGACAATGTGGCAGTGAAATGTATTCTTATGCGGTGCTGCAATTTCACATTAAGCCTATTCATTTACGTTTACTCATTTGGCAGACTTCCTGTTAAAGTAGGTCACATTCCAAGCGTACTATATCCAGTCATATAGCTGAGCAATTCAAGGTTATGGGTCTTAATTCAAGGACTTAAATCCAGGGATTTGAATTCCCAAAGCACAATAACCAAGAGTGCACATTTAAACAATGACACGTGGACATCCCTAAGAGCATTATAAATGTAGCTGGAATAGATCATATTAGATCAGGATAATCTTTAACACAAAAGCAGTTTTTGAGACAGATAAGATGGACAGCACCATATGCCAGAAAAAAAGCTGATTGGCAGCAATTCACATAAAGCCAAGTGCTGATCACTGCTTTACATAGTGAAGCTCAATCAAAATTGTGAAGAGGAAAATGAATTTTGCAAGCCAAAACTGCAATTTGTATCTTATTTTCCTCTGGGGGCCACTGTGCTTGAGGGTATCTTCTTAAAAATTCTTCTAATGTTTTTATTCCATAAAAAGAAACAAATCTTCAGATCTTCAGACCCAGGCGAGTCAAAGATCTTCAAATCACTGGCTCTTCTGAGTCAATGACCTTCTTTTCTCATGCACTTTGAGTCACATTAGTGGTTATTTAACACAAACAGGGAACTATGGAAGGATTTTCTTATGATCTCGAGTTAATTTTTCCTTATCACCAAACAAAACTGTTTTGCTAAGATAACAGGGTGATATTCTTGGGAACCCAAGACTGAAATTAAACTTATCTTTGATAACAAATTTAATTATGATCTCACTTGAGAGATCACACAAAATGCTTTCTCAATATAACATGGTCATGGGCCTACAAAAGGCAATGTTTGATTTATTTCTGGAAACATTTGATATATTTCATGTAGCATTTAATTTGAATCAAGAATAAACTGGTATAAAAGCACATTACAACAGAGGTGAGTGGGAATGATGTAATGTGCAGACTGAAGTCTATGATGGGGGGTGTGTTAGTGGCACTACACTTGTTTTTGTATAACAGCATGGTCTGTCATGTGTTAAATATATTGTTATTTCTACTTCAGTATTAGGTTAAAGTAACGCCATTAACATTAACAAATTTGTTGAATATTAGTTTATAGTTCTAATAATTCTGTATGCTGGTTTACAGAGCGTAAGTAAGCCAGATATTGCTTTAGTTAAATTCAGTTGACAAATACTATATACATCTAATGATTTATAATTGACTTAAATTCTTTTTTTTTCTCTCTTTTTTTGATGAGGTTCATGGTGACTTGATACGTGAACTAGACCTATTCTATAGTGTTTAATTAGTAAATTAGTAAATTAGTAAATTAGTAAATATCAGTTTTGCCTCTCAGCACTGAGTCTAACCTTTTATTTTCACCTCTAGTCTCCAGTAAACTCTGGTTAAGAGGAGCAACTGACCAGAGATCAGCTGAGACGTTTCATCAGAGTAACAGAAGAAATTGGAAGGATGGGGCTTGCTAGGTAATTTTGAAAAAAGTTTAGTCAGTTAATGTGGCGCTTCAGGCCACTCTGAGCATACAATAGTGGGGTTGAGCAGGTTTTTAGTGGGTGACCTGGTGAGAGCAGTAATGGCTGGGTGGGAAGTGGGGCTCAGAACGGCTTTCCCATTGACACTGGGTGCCTTGGAGCAAATGCAGCACACTTCAAATGAGTTCTGGCCTCACAATCAGTCCAAAGATGAAATGCAGCACGTCCTGACAAGACGGGCTCTATAAAAGAAAAAAAAAAAAATATATATATATATATATATATATATATATATATATATAGAGAGAGAGAGAGAGAGAGAGAGAGAGAGAGAGAGGAGGAGGAGGAGGAGATTGGCAGGGGCAGAGAACAAGATTTACATGCATGTCTTCGATTGTTGGATTAAACGACTAACTGTAATGCAATGGATTATGGTATTGTGACGCAAGTGTGCGTTTTTCAGACGTGCATGTATGACAGCTTCATCTGCACTTGACATGAAATTCGTGAACAATATGCTAAGCTAAGCTTATTGAGGCTCATTTCTCAAACAGGATACAAACATTTGCGCTAGTTTGGAAAAATGTTCACATCGTATGAGAGCACTGGAGTGTAAATTTATGCATAAGGAGACTCACTAATGTGAACCTTGATGAAAGTTCTTCAGTCATTTTATGTTAATGACTTGAAAGAAAGCAGTCCAGAACAAATCCATAAATTAAGATGAATTATACTAGCCATTCTTTTAGGACAAATGTAATGGCACCCTAAAAAGGGAGGAGATGTTAGTGTGTCTAAGGCTGCTGACACAATGCAGTGGCTGAGCTGCATTATTGGGGCACAGTATGTTTATTTGTCATTTTGTTGTCTTCAGCTCTCTCTCTTTTGTGGGCATCAGTAAATCTAAATCAGATTTGCCATCAAAGTGCTTAGCAATTTATAAGTGTTCGCATTTATCAACATGTGCATGCAAGTACATAGAAAATCAGCAGTACTGAAACTTTTGTAAATTTGGTGGGAATTTTTAGTTTGGTTTGGCTTTTGTTTTTGTTTTGGTCCTAAACCCGGCTGCTGTTCTGTCATTTGTTTATTACCCGATTATACTCACATGTTCTCCATTTAGCCTTGATTAGTTTGTCTATTTATTGTATATGCTTTTGTATCTTTGTCTCATTGTGAAGTCTTGCCAATTGTGTCATGCATTTCTGAGCATTGTTTCTTGTTTCTCATGTTTCCTGGCCTTTGTTTCTCATGTGATTTCCTGGTTCTGACCCATACTTGTGTTGTTGATTATAGATGACCCTAGTTTAATGTTGCCTACCTCCGTTTTCAATCCATGGTATGGACATTGACTATGATACTTAAATTTCCCAAATCTCAGGTTCAGGTTACACAGTTGCATTATCTCCATCTTACATTTGTTTTCTTATATATTCTGTGAAGTCGGAGGAATTTACACACAATTTACTAGAGATACATTTCTCACCGCAAAATTTCCATATCAACATATCCATCCATTAGACATTAAAATGGCATTAAAATGCACATTAAACCCAGCACACATTGGTTTAACACACTCTCACTTCCATATCCTCCATATCCTCACACCTGCATAACCCTCATAAAAAGTGACCTTTTCAAAATATGCACCATATAACGGAAGGTCAGTGTTTTAGCTTCTATCGTTAAAGCCTTAGTGTGTTGCTCAGTAAACAGGGCTAAACCAAGGATGGTGTGGCACTTGAAGCATATACATGGCACCTATCATCCCATTATTTGCCTCTCAGCGAGGCACAGGCTGTTCACTGTTCACTTCCCATAATTCATTACACCAGCAAGGAACTGTCAAAGAGTTCCGGCAGCCATTACGCCTCGAAGTCCTCTAACAAAGCTCCGATTTGTTCAGTAAGAGTGATATCAATTTAGAAAGAGAGGCTTCTTTCTGTGAACTTGGAATTAAGTGGTGAATCCAGCAGTTTGGCCAGACTGAAGTTTTTAATTGGGGCTGAAGAGACGGGTTTAATGTGCAGAGTGTGTGCAGAGAGATGAAACCACAGGAAGTAGCTCAGACTCAGGTTACTGAAAGTCTTGGACATAAAGCTGAGGAATGATAACTTTTGGATTTTCTGATTAATAGGATGTTGTTTGTGCTATAAACACTAAAAATCACATGACAACCTTTAACGTTAACTATACGATGTATTATTGCAATATTCATTATAATAAAATCTCATTTTGCTATGTTTTCTGGCATTTTTGGTATTTTTGACAATTTCTGTTTATCCAGCTGCAGCCCTGCAGATAAATGCCTCCTGCTGGGCAAATCCTCTAGTTGGATAAAGCCGCTGGTTGAATGGAGGTAGAATGTTTAAATTGCCTTAAATAACAAGGTGATGAAATAACTGACATAAGTTTCATAAAAGGTCTACTGTAACCATACAATTAGTAAGGAATAAAACACTTCTGGACAGGCTGTTATAGAAGAATAATTAACAATAGAGTGGTGTGATACCATTCGAGTTACTATTGCCACTCTAAAGTTGATTAGTTTTCTATAATAGCACATCTTGAAGTGTTTTACTTCTCTTACACCACAGAAATTTGCCAACACTAACAATTTTTTTAGTGACCCATCATATTTTAATTTATAGTTCCATTTAATGTTGGGGAAAGTCAGTGAAACAAGTTAGTTCCTGCTATCACTTACATTATAGCAGCTATAAACTGTTGTTCCATCACCAACCTCTCTTTTCGTCTCTTTCTTGAAGTTAATAAGACAAAAAAATGCAGCTTGTCATGTTATTATGAAACCACAAAGCCCTTCCCCTTGTCGGAAAACATAAAATTACAGCTTTACCTCTGACACCGTAGAATCCTTCCAGAAATGCCAAATAAACATCTCCTCACAGAACACCGTTAATCTGTTTACGTAGAGTGTCTGCCATACAAGTGACTGTGTAAGTTGTTACTACTTGTATTGTAGGTAGCTATTGTAGCAAGTTGTTGACAAGGGCTGCGTCTCAATCAGCTCCCTAGTTCAGTAGTCAGGGCAATGATCAGAGAGTCGGCCATTTTAAGGGCTGTCTCAATTGCAAAATCCTTCACTGGAACGCTTGCGCCCTAAAAAATCCCACAATGCACCGCAAAAACCAGGGAGTGCTCCCTTATTGGAGATGATGTCATATTTTCTGAAGCTTTGGAAAAAATGGGAGATGAACTCTCAGCTAACTTCGTCTTCAAATGTAAATAGCTTGTTGTCGTTGTTGTAGCTCTCAAATGATTACTTAGCGATTTTTAACTTTATTTGACGTTCTATACATGGTTTGGTTGAGTCTAATGATTTTTAAGTGCTTAATGATTTTTAAAAAATCCACTAGCTTCCCTATGATCCTGCTTGAAGTACCATGACAGAAATGCATGTGATTAAGCAAACAAATTTATATGGTGTATAATATCAGAGATATCGGTCCTTCCTGTTGTTGCCAGTGGTGATATTTTACAATACAAGTACATATTCATGTTGCTGGAAATTGAGTCATCAGTGTCCTAATGTGTAGTGAGCAAGGGTCCATGCCAGTGCCCGAACTTGCGTACACGATATACTGATTCAGGACCTAGGGAGCTAGGGAGCTGACTGAGATGCACCCTGTATAACAAATAACGTCGCAGCTCTTCTGGGTATGTTATTTAGTAGCTGTGCACTTGCTAGCCACTAATGAAGTAATCTAGTGAACTGTAGGTTAGTTGTGAAAATACCAGACAAAAAAGTTACAGCTAGTTTGGGATCCATCCTCAGCTAACCTAATAAAGGTCCTGGTGTGAATAAACAAATGCTGTGCAAAGCATGGTTATGATGTGTCCCGAATCTAATGCCTTCAAAAAAAATGTATCTGTTGAGGCAGCTGATCCAAAGCAGAGTGTTTTCATTACAAAACATTTGCTCTGAGGCACTCCAGGCAGTTTGGCCTTGGTAAGATAATTAACAAATTCATTTGGATTCTCTAGCGCATTGCTATCAGACGCACAGGCTAAACTTTTGACAGACATTGGATTTTTTTGGATATATATTGAGTTGTTTACAGTTCATTTTCTGTAAATATTGTACTTGTTGACATTTTTCTTCTCACTGGTGCACCATCCCTGTCACTTATGTGTTAAGCTAATGACAATGAATAAGCATGCACATGATTCACGCACGGCATGACTCCCAACTGCCAATATATGCAAACTGGCACGCTTGGGGGACTTTATGTTTATTCGCTATTTGTGCTTTTGCAGATCTGCACCTGGATTACTATTGGGTTTTTTATGCATATGTTTCCATGCTTATCACTGTCATGCTGTTTCATTCCCAAAAACAATCCCAATCACACACTCTTACACACTCACACCGCCGCCAGGAGCTTGCCAGGTTTTGAGCTTACCAAGGGAATAGTCTCCCATCATGAATACTAATAGATCAGTCCTGCTTAATTTTCGCATTCTACCCAGTTTTCAGGAAGCACAAAAAAAAAAGTTTCACAGTCTTCAACTAGCATAAGCGTAAGAGCATTTGAAATTCAGGCGGCGTCTGTAGCGGATCTCCAAACACTCCAGAACACGTCTTCAGCTCATGAAGCATGAAGCTGCGATGGAGGATGAGTCCCAATGGTGCTCTGAGCTTCTAGACTGATATGCCGTTCTCATACTGACCAGCATTTCTGACAGCAAGCAGAACTCCAGCTTCAAATGAGAAAAGGAGACAGAACCATGTGGTATCATGTCTCTGGTCTTTTGTTTCAGAAATGGGCTCTCTTTTTTTGGTTTGTAAACACTCATTCAGGCCACAATTGGATCATGAACAAAGGGCGTTTAAGCAACAGAGGCTGCTTTGTGCCTGCTATTCTGTGTGAACTCAGTGTACCTGTATTACAGCGCTCTCATCTCAATATGAGTGTGTGGGAGCTGAATAAAGCTACAGGCCTCAAATGTTAACACTTAGAACAGAATGTAAGCATTAAAACACAACAGGGCTGCTGTTATAGGAAAATAATCAATGACAGGGTAAAATAGAGTTTCTCTTACTACCCAGATGTTGATTATTTTGTGTCATTTTCCTTTTCTACCACAGAACTTTACCAAGAATTACAATTTTATGAGCATTAAAAAAAAAAGCATCACACAGATGTGAGAATATGACACAGGGTCAAGAAGTTGTGGTAGGTGTAGTAACATAGAGTCGGTCTTAATCTTAATATGTATGTGCGTGTGTTGCCTTGTCTTTTTTGAATTTCCAACTGTGTGCCTGTATCCAATGTAGCCTCAAATTTTCTGCTCACCACAGTTGTAAAAAGTGGTTCTTTGAGTTACCATAGCCTTCCTGTTAGCCCAACCCCATCTGGCCATTCGCTTCTGACTTCTCTCTTCCATAAGGTGTTTCCACCTGCAGAACATCCCAAGAGATCAGCAGTTTCTGAAACACTCAAACCAGCAACAACCATGCGCTCAACGTCACTGCGATCACTTTTTCCCCCCAATTCCACCAAATCTGATATTTGATATGAACATGAACTGAGGCTCTTGGCCTGTATCGGCATGCGCTGTGCTGCTGCCACATGCTTAGCTGATTGAATAATTTCATATATGAGCAGGTGTACAGGTGTTGTTTATAAAGTGGACATTGGCATTGTTTCCCAGGTGATAAAGGCCTTCATGTCATCATTTAATTTGCTCCGTCTTACATGTTATGTTTTATAGACTCACTTATGTACATAATTGTATTTTATTACATTCTGGGCACTGTATGTTCTCCAGGCCATGCCTCAAGGTTAAAGTGAAAAATCATCTTCATGTCAAGCCATTTATCTCTATAAATAATTAATCATATAGGAAACACAGCCTGAATTATATATAAACATACAGTATGTCTCCGGTTAATGCATTTTTACTCAATTTGCCATTGGCTGGGCTGCAGTTATAAGCTGATTGTCTCAATTCCCACCAGGACTTCTGGATACAATGCAGAAATAAACACGTCTAACCGGCTGGGACAGAGTGGAGTCAAACGTGGAGACGAATGGGATTGTGATGGCACGCTGCATGCTCTGTGTGTCCATCACCTTCAGCTAAAGCCTACGTGCTGAGTTTATCCTCTCCCAACAGGACATGGCTGATCCCAGTGGGTTAAAGCTCCACAGGCTGAAATGTTAGATCTGAAGATTGAGGTTAGAGAGCTAATGGAAGATACTGTACGTTAGTGGATAGTGCAAATCTCCTGAAAATTTATTACTCCTCCAAGTTATTTCTCCTTGTTGAATTCACCACTGTTGAATTCTCAGTTTTAATTGGCCAGAAGGTGTTGATTTTTTTTCTATAACAGCAGCTCTGACAGTTGTTCTGGCTGTTTGTTCTAATATATTATCTTTTCTATAGTCACATTCACAGGGACTTGCATGGCAGACGCTACATATAAACAATGTGTAATTGTTGATATGGTGAAGTTTTCTGTGAAGAGACATCTATTTAACATTTATGGAAGGAGTCTCCAATGTCAGTGTCTTTGTAATGTAAAATAAACATTTTCCGATACAACAAAGTCTTCATAGTTTGCGCTTTGTGGTTTCATAGTGACATGACAAGCTGCATTTTGCTTAATAAAAAAAAAATAAAAAAAAGTTAGTGTTGGCAAATTGTTGTGCACTTCTGTGCAGAAACAATAACTCTGCTTCATCAAACCACCCCATTGCTGATTACTTATTATTATATTATTTAAAAATTATAGTTGTTAATTATAGACTGTTGTTATTATGAATTAATATAAAACCTTAGCTAACTAGCAACCTTTGCTAACTAGCAACCTTAGTTCTTAGCTAAAACGCAACCTTTGCTAGCTGTCTATAAGCTACTCCATACTATCTTTTCACACAATAAACATCCACTCAGTAGAACATTTGTATAATATCAGTAAGGTTCTTCCTTTTTTCCCCAAAGGTGAAAATCTTAAACTAAATGATGTTTTATGGATAAAAATCTTAAAAGGATTGTTCCAACACATTACTATGTTTAAGAGAATATAATAAGAAATTTGTATTTCACCTTCATTAGTAACTCTACAAAATAAGCTAACCTACTAACTAGCATTATATGAAATAAGCTATAACACACAAAAAGACACAATTTCAAATTCCCCTGACAGAGTTAGCATGCTAAGCTGTACTAAGAAGGAAAACAGCTGAAGTAATGTTGATGTAATATTATAGAGAACACAGTTAAATTCTTTGAATTAGCATAAACAATAGCTAACTAGCAAACCAGAAGTTTTGCTAGCTGTCTATAAGTTACTCTATTCTCTGGGTTTACGAAGTAAAATGTTCATGTAGGTAGGAATATAACTTTTTTTTTTCCAAAGTTGAGAAGAATAAGCTTAAACTAAACTTGAGTTTGTGATTAAAAATAAAATATATTAAATATTAATGCCTTACCTACCTTACCTTATCTTCCAGCACACAACCATGTTTAAGGCGATAAAATTAGCGACTGGAATTGAATCCCGTAAAGGCCCACACAGCATCTGTGTTAATATCAAATTGTATTTTAGATTACAAAGAAAGCTACATTACAATGAAAGATTACAAAAAAGAGAATTTGTGAAATTATGGCTTGGCTTTAATATCTGTGCAAATGCAAACATGAATAAAAGTGGCATCATATACATGCATCTTTGTCAGATATTAAGGAATATATATATTTCTTTGCAATTCCCTGAGTGGTCCTGGAACAGTAAGTGTGTATTGTCCACTTTGGGCTGTGTATCTATGCTCGTATTCGCCAATCTGTTCACCCCCCAAGGAAAGCGAGTCTCTCCAGGGTGATCCTTTCTTGCTGCTTTGATTTATGGTCGTGTGTTGTCTTGGTTCACAGCATGCTTACAAAAATCCCTGCTATAATTGAAGTAAATGATAAAGCTGTCGTCTCCCTGCGCAGTGGAATTACAGTGCTGTGCCCCAGGACAGGAAAGTAATAAAATTAATGCCCTTGATTCAATTTACACACAAACGTAAACTGCACAGCACTCACACACCGAAACACACATCACTGTATAATGGTAAGTAAGCTATTCAGTACAAAGTGTTCATGTTTATCCTTGCTCATTTGAACCACTGTATTGTGCTCAGAGTTGTAAGCTTTTAGTCCAAAACAGCAGCGTAAAAGATTCCTTGATTTTTGTCGATCATGTCCCTGACCGTAGTTTACACCACAATATCGGAAAAGGAAGCACATTAGACCTTAGAAAAAAAGGAATTCAAGGGCAAAGGAACACTACACTACACTACACCTGAATGCTGTTTTGAAGAATTTTTAAAGAATATTTTTATATTAAAAAAGTAAATTTATTAAAAAAAAAAAAAAGTACCTGCATGTAGGCATGATCAAAAACATTCTTATTTTCTCATTGCACCAATTGAAAAGGAAACTATAACTACAGTAATTCAGGTTTTCCAATATTCAGCTATGCCATCTTTATTGTTTAAAATAATGTGCCAAAACACTGCAGTACTAGTTTCTGCACCTTTACCAGTTTGCACACTGGAACCCTCATTTACTATTTTCATCCACATTATGCATGCAATTAATAAACTGTATGTGCAGCTAGTTGTCATGTTGCAAGTCATTCATAAAGAATAGTGGCATAACTGATGCTGTTGAAAGGAAAAATGTAAATAAGATTTTTACATGTGCTAATTGTTCTCAATAATCGCAGCAAGAGGTTTTCGAAAGATTCAAACTTAAACTGTAGCTGGAGTGTACTGCAACCATGATTAAAGACACCGAGACACTTAATACAATACAAAGGCAAAATAAAAGAGAGTATAGAATGTCTGTTCTGTCAATAATATAATGTGAATAAAAATCTTTGTACAGGATTTTTGAAATTGAGACAAATATATAGTATGTTTACCTTTTGTTTACCTTTGCTGGTAAAAATTGAAAAACAAAAAAATATTGTAAGGTCTTTTCTTCAATTATTAACTGTCGAGTGAGTCTGTGCCCAACGTAGTCTCAGATTCTATTCTTTACTGACGGGAGTAGAAACTGACGTAGTCGTCTGTGCATTCTGAGATGCTTTTCTGCTCATCACGGCTGTAAAGAGTGATTATTTGAGTTACCGCAGCCTTTCTGTCCACTCAAACCAGTCTGGTCACTCTCTCTCTCTCACCTCTCTCATCAACAGGGCATTTCTACCCACAGAACTGCAGCTCACTGGATGTTTTCTGTTTTTTCACCATTCTGTGTAAACTCTAGTGACTGTTGTGTGAAAATCCCACGAGATCAGCAGTTTCTGAAATACTCAAACTTGCACCAGTTATCATGCCATGGTCAAAGTCACTGAGATCACATTTTCTCCCATTCTGATGTTTGATGTGTACATTAACTGAAGCTTTTGACCTGTATCTGCATGATTATGCATTGCATTGCTGCCACATGATTGGTTGATTGGATAAGTGCATGAATGCACAGTTGCCAGTGAATGCACATTCTGCTCTATTATAATGTAATATAGTATAATAAATATATAATAAAAGAATATATTAGAAAAATGATTGCTGGACAGAATGCTTCAGAAAAACCTACACAACCCTTTTCATCCATTTTGTGTGCTCTAAAAACGCAGCTAATAGCTTCCTGCATCAATTATGTTTCATTAATATTGCAATATGATTAATGGCCATATATATGCACTCCCTACTAAATATGGACAGCATTGATGTAGCTGAGATGAAATTTATCCTTAGTCTAAACATGAGAAGTTTACTCAAAAATCAGTGATGATTTTGCACTGCATAAAATTAAAAACTTCCCTCTCACACGTTTTTGTGTTTGATCTTCCATTCATATCTGTATTTGTATTTGTTTAGAATACATTATCTGTTCGTTATAAGTAATGTATTTGTATTTGGTTACAGTTCTATAATAATGTACAATAACTGGCAACCTATTGCTCACTACCAAAATAACAAAACACAAAAATGTAAGGATTTAGGATTCAGTCTACTTTTACCCGGCTTAAAAAATATTTCTTTTGTCATTCAGGACCTCTTACGTCTGTGGGCTGACAATGAAATGTGTTAAAAAACACACAAAAAAACAGCATCAGCACCAGTGTTAGATATATATATAAAAGCTTGTGCTATTTCTGTCCATCGCTCATTTTTCTCCTAAAGTGCTAATGCATTTGTGTGTGTATGTGTGTGTGTGTGTGTGTGTGTGTGTGCAGATGGTAATGTCAGGAGTTAACAGGTAAACACTGGTATTTTTAGACACAGAGACAGAAAAGAGGAAAAAAATATTTATGAGCCCAACATTGCTTAAATTTTAATATCAAGTTATATTTTACAGTGATATTCATCTACACTGCCAAGCTGCATATATTAAAAAAAAACAACAATCTAGTAAGTGACTCAAACACTTACAAAGAGAATAAAATTGTGTTCATAAATGAAAGTTTTAAGGACTGGGACACTGTCTGATTCAGGCGGCAAAAGTAGGTTAAGTGTACTCACAATTAAACCTCCACAACTTCACAGATGTTAAAACTTTCCAGACAAAGGGAGGCAAATGAACATAAGGAATGACTCAGTTCATGGCAGTAAACAATACTGAAAAACTGCATTAGAGACAAGCTTAAAAAAGCAAGTTTGAATTATGTTTGAGTTTGATTTAACATATGTACAACTTTGTATACATACGGAGTTGGACAAATTTGAATTTAGCAATCTCTTCTTGTACTTAATATGCTTAAGTTGCCATAAAAGGCAGAACACGAGTGCGTAAACACGGTATACGCTTTATTGGGCCAAATCCAAGAATCATAATGCAGATCCATTGCAGAGAGGCAAAGCTAAACAAGGATAATCCATAATCAGAAAACCAGCAAGGGTCTGAACTAGGAAAATGCAGGACTAGATATTGCTTATGGAAAACAAATCTTGGACCTAACAGCAAAACTGCATGGCTACAAGACTTTGCGAGAATACATTAACGCACCAAGGTATCAACAGACACATTCAGCAGAGCTAAACACAGAACAGGCGAACACAATAGGACAACAAACCAATGTCAGGACAGGGGCAGAGACATGACTAGAACAGAAAGCAAAACAAAAAAAATTGTCCGTTGCCATGGGAACCACAATGCAATATCTAGCTAAAATGTCATCTTGTTATTAGGAATCACTGTTCTACGCTTCATATCAGTGTCCATCAAAATACCGCTATCATAACAACTCATGTCATGATCCCTACGGAGTGTTAGAATAATTACCGTGGACTCAGTTTATATCTGAAAAGATTTACACCCTACAGGAGTTACGGCATATAACAACAGAATGATACCTCCAGGCCAGAGAAGCATCTGCCATTTGTCCGAGTCTGAATTCTTTGTGCTTCGTGATTAGGAGATGATCAATGTGCTGTGATGAATCACCCATGATGCATTGGGAATCCCCAAGCTTGTAAATGTGCCAAGGCTGTCGCAAGCATTAATCAAAGCATTTTCCTTGTGTGTGTGTGTGTGTGTGTGTGTGTGTGTGTATACGTATACAAACCTTTATGAAACATATCTGTATGTTATCAAGACGTTAACCCCACCTACACTATCACCCGGTCGGGAAAAAAAAAAATCACATAATTCTTTGTCTCTTGTAAGAAATATGAGGTATAGTTGCTAGAGAGCAGAGATCAATGAGAGTACAAGAACACACTGAAAGAAACATCATTTTGAAACTTGTTTTGCATTGAAAAGCTCTGTCGCTTAGTCAATTTTTTTGTGGCCAAAAGCTAAAAAGCTATGACAATTTCATTACTTACAGTTTAATTTAAATTACAAGACACAGGAGGCAATCAGTTGATCATTTTTACAGCAAATGTTAGATATGAGTACAACCAGGGGCTTTCTCAGATGTTCACGAGTCCTGTGGTAAATTATTGCAATTTATTTCAAATCAATTTCTATTTGATAATTCAGAGCAATTCATTTAGACGTGACATGCATCAGAAAAAATAGCTCTGTAAAATCCCTACATCGGTGTTGGCAGGACCACAGCTTTCACACAGAAAAAGGCTATTTTTGGACATTAGCATAGATTCAATTAATTACAGCAAGGTTTTCCAAGCCAAATAGGAAAGCTAGAGGGTTTTGTTAAAAGAAAAATCTGAATGACTTGTATATTAATCTTTATATTTAACAGGATTTATTTTGTAATCAAATACTTTTTTTTTTTGTTTAAACTTCTTTCATCAACATGTTTTCATGTTTCCTTCATGGTTTCCTACAATACCCATAATGCCATTCAACTACCTCCTGATTCGGGGCAGTGGGATTTAGTCCCTCGCTTCATCTTTACGTAAGGAGAATGATGCAGCAGTGCTTTAGTCCTTTGGTCTGTCCAGCTCTCTCACTTCAAACAGCTTCCAAAGCTTCAACTTCTATACTAATACTGCCGTCAACTCCATTGCTCTCGTCATCTTGTAGATCACTAGATGCATGGCATTCTGGGACGTCTGTACCAACATCTCCACTACTTCTCCAGTTGATTTCTTTTTAATATGACGATGGACATTAATGGAATGTGGTGAGTGAAAAAAGAAATTCTTGCTCTTTTGTTTTCACGAGTTAACTGTGAAAGCCGAGCGTTATTCCTTGTGTTTGACATCTTTGAGAAACTTTTTTTTTTTTCCTATTAAACACCATTGTAGCTGTGTTAGCAATAACAATGTGCCCCTGTGATATCAGTGCTAAAAAAATGACTGCTCACTTCTCAAAGTTACAAAAAAGTAGCTCCAGAATCACTAAACACATTAAAGATACATATAAATGAACATATTTAATGTGCTTCAAATTGACTGTTCTTTTAATGTAAATAGTAATTGGTGTATTGGTAAAAAAAATAAGTTGGTGAAACTGTAGTAAATGTATATGGACTAAAAATAATGTTGACCGCAATTACTGTATAAATGAGCTTGATTCACATTCACTCATTCTCACAGACCTTATTTATTTATTTATTTATTTAAGGGACATTGGGCTACTTTTGCCAAGCATACCTGGCAACCCTACATCCTGTTATCTATAATAAGTCTGCTGGAGTGTTGTTATGAACCTGTTTTAGTTCTTTCCTTTCATATAATTATGGGTTGTCTTGGTCTTAAATCCATGGGCACCACTTGAAGCCACACAGAGAATTACACATCAATATCTTATACAGAAGAAGTTAGCCAATTACAAGTTGTAAATTTCCATAACAATAAATACAGGATGTTGAAGCTGAGACTGGCGAGTTGCAGTGAGGAGCATTACAGCACATTAGTAGAAAAGGGGGAGTCGTATTCTGACATTATTACACAAGTTGGAAAGTCTTGGGAAGAGCATAATTTGTAGTTCACTGACAATGTGAGATCTCTGGAGCTTACATTTCCAGCTTCTGTGCAGAGATAAAGTCCAGGCTTCCTCTGTTGGACAAATCCCATAGACCACAGCTCCATCTCTGATCTCCTAGCCATATTTAGTAGGTGTAGTGTACTCTGTATATGCTTGCTAATAATATTGCAATATTGATGAACCATAACTGATGCATGCAGCTATTAACTGCAGAACTGGGGGAGGGCTGTTTTTTTTAAATTTTTTTTATAAAGCATTATCTCCAGTATTTTCAAGGTAGATAATCAGACTCTTCCTGTTATAGTGCCGATCAGCTTTAAAGCTCAATGTGTATGCACATTTTATTAAACTCGCATGAAAACCTTCAGCTTTGGCTCTTGTTTTATGGGTCATGCTAAACGTTCTAAAATATATCCTTTCTATTTATTTATTAATTTTTTTTTTTTTGTTAAGGAATTAATTTTAGTATCCAAACTGGTCAAAATGGGAAAACTGTAGCTGTAGTGGTTAGAAGAAACTGGACGAAAATGCGATTACATCATAAAATAGATAAGCCAATCCCGTTCCAGTGTATAAACTGGATTTGAATAAATGTGCAGGTGCTCCTGTGTTTTGTTATGGTTTTTTTTTTCTCTTCTTTTTTAATTTTTTATTTTTACAAAGCCACCAGCAAATTATCTGTCATTACATTCAAAATATGGTCTTCAAAATGAGTTTTGGATGATTTTAAGTTGACACTCTGTCCAGATGCAGAAAGAGGAAAGTTGAAAGAAAACTCAGTAGCTATTTGGTATAAAAGTAGATATGGGTCAGGATGTCACGGATTTCTTTCTTGTAGAGTTTACAGTTTGCTATCCACGTGTTCAGCCTTTGGTTAAATGTTTTCTGGCCAATTTCTATGCAAATTAAGTTGAACCTGCAGGTAGTGAGCAGGTAATCATATGACATTTGTACAGCATACTGTAGCTATCATGATTAATGTCCACCATATAAATCAACATTAAAGAGCCTAACTCTATCAAGAGAACACATATTTTCTGTAGTTGCAAAATTATGAAACTAATTTAAACCAAGCAATATTACACTACTGGATTTTCCCACAATGCTCCAGGCAGTGGACATCATAATGAACCTTATTATTCAACTTACAATGCAGGGTGCAACTCTTTTATATTCTTTAAAAGCACAAAACGTCTGATTGTAATTACAGGTTGTGAAAGGACAGCTAATACTGCTGAATGAAAACCTGAGTTTAGAGTGACAATAATAATAATAATAATAATAATAATAATAATAATAATAATAATAATGCTCTACAACCAGACTGTATGTAGTGCTAGAACCTCAGTAGATGTTGACAAATTACTCACTAGCATGAAAATTACTGCAGCTTCCCAAAGCTGAGTCTGATAATATGCATTAATGAGAATTACTCTTCTCTCTGAAGAGACAGTTATTCTGACATTATTGCACATTATTAGATATTCTGTAAAGTCTGGTGAAAAGATTTATAGTTATCTCACTATCAGTGTAAGACATCTGTGGTTTTTCAGTAGATGGTTTTTACTGTGGTGTTTTTCTTTATATTACTTCATATGTCTTTCACATGTGCTCCTGTAATATGTGATTAAATGTGAAAGTCCAAGTGAATAATGTGTGATAAATAAAACCATGTCCTACATGTGACAAATCAGTCAGTGTGTTAAATATCGCAAGTTAAACAAATCAAGTGTAAAAACTTACATTTGAATAAATCAACTGTAAATTCAAAAATCAAATTCGCTTTCAAAATATATTAATTCTGGGTAAAAATTTGATTTTTTTTTTAAATGTGTAAAAAAAAAATCACATGAAAGTAAATGAATCTGTAAAATCTGAAAAGAAATGAATCATCTGTAAAAATGACCTGTGAGAAAAAAAAATCACATGAATATAAATAAATCATGTTTAAAACATCACAAGTAACAATAAACAAATCATGTTTTTAACCATCATGAAAATATATGAATCACGGGCAAAAAAATTACATGTAGAAATACATGAATTATGTGTAAAAATCACATGAAAATAAATAAATCATGAGGGGAAAAAAACATAAAATAAATAAAATGTGTAAAAGTCACAGGAAAATAAATGAATCATGTGGAAAAAAAGAATCGTGAAATGAAAATTACATTTGAAAAAAAAAAGAATTACTTGTAATAGTCACATTTGAATTATTGAATTATTGAATAATTGGGGGAAAAATCACGTTAAAGTAACTGAATTGTTAGAAATCATATGTGAAAATGGATCATAAAAAATCATATTTGAAAATATGAATTGTGTAAAAATGGTGTGAAAATAAATAAATTGTTAAAAATATCATATTTGAAAATAAATGATGCATGAAAAAATCATATGTAAAAAATAAATAAAATGTGTAAAAAACACACTTGAATATAATTTTTAAAAACTACGTGTGAAAATAAATGAATCATCTGTAAAAAAAAAAAAAAAAAAAACATAAACAAAACCACATGTACATTTCACACGTGACTCGTGTGATTACTCACATATGATGTTTTACGTGACTTTTCTGTAAATATGATTTTGTTTGTAATTTATTTCTAGCTTTAGTCCCTCGATCACAGTGCTGTATGTGTCTAGTGTATTTTTGCAAGCGAGGTAGAGAAAATTCATTCACTATGTAAACACTGCCTTTCTGTTAATCACAGGCCAGTCACTCTAGAGCCATCTTTAATGGATCCTTTGAGAAAACAGTTTTCCCACAATGCTACACGCAATCAGCAGCCTAATCAACCTTATTATTGTTTTTATTATTGTGTTCAACTTCCAAAGCTCTGGGAGCAATTTATTGACCGGTGTATTGACTAGATACAACCATGTCTAATTATGACTATACTGTCTATAGGGGCAGCCAGTGCTCAGGAATAACACAGTTCCTCACAGTTTAGAGTTTAGACTGAGAGCGAATCACTTATTTTTTTATCAAACTGACAGATTCACAGTTGAAAATTTCATAGGAATGAAGAGTTTATGTTTAAGGTTAGAGTTTTGGGAGAAGTTGGCGATCATAGCGTTTCTTTGGCTTCATTTCAAAAAAGTCAAACAAAATGCACTGATCCAAAGCCCCAGCCGTACTTCTGAGGCTCTATTAGTCACACATCTGAAAATGTAGTCGAGCTACCACAAGATGATCAATTATGTTTTTTTCGGCCAGTTTTTGTATCATTCCAAGTAGAATCCAAAAGCAAGACCAAGACTACAATGGAAAGATAAATAAACAATGTTAAATCGCTTCAACAAACAGCAAAATTAAAAGAAGCTTATACACTGAATTTACTTGATTCAAATGTGTACATTGGTTTTGCACAAATGAAATATGTTACTTCAACATAAATTCAGCTCTAACGTTCGTTGGTTAGCTTGGTTCCACATGAATGAATTGATTTACATTAACAAGTTTTAAATTAAAAATGTTTTTTGTACAGCTAACAAGATCTAACCATGTATATTTAAACGCCTAGAATGAGATCAATGTGAAACTCCACACAGACAGCACTCCATATGTCATGATAGTGCACTGTCCAGCACTGGACTACCACATCCATAATGCACTGCACGTCACATGCTCACTGCACCCACCATGTCACATGACCACGAGCACCTGAATCATGTTGTTGTCTAATTATAACGGGTATTTAAGTCACGTATTGCATAGCAGTCCTTGTTGATCTTTAGTCATTGTAACCTGTATGCGTATCAAGTTCACTTTGTTGTCTTTTGTTGTTTATTTGAATTCGTACTACAGCCAGAGCCGTTGTTATAGAAAATGAGTCAACACCTTCTGACCAATCAGAATAAAAAATTCAGCTGTTGTCAACAGTCCACTTTATTAAAACATTATTTGTACATATAACTTTGTGTATTTTAAAATAATACAATTTGTAAACCAACTAGCTGCTATTTCTTAGCATTGACATTAGCAGACACTCAAAGTGCATTCTGGGTGATGCCCACTCCCACACTCCCTTGGCCACAGAGATTGCACAGAATGAACCCTTGAAAATAATGACTTTCAAGAATTTTACCATTTGAGGCATGCAGTGAGTCAGTGACTATAAGACAGCAGACATTCAGTTTCTGCAAATGGTAAAATCCCCCAGATGGGATTGGATATCTGCAGCAGGCAGGGAGCTCCTCTGCCTCCTAACACCATCATTTCAAAAGCTCCTTCACTCTTGATGTGCTCTGAGTCAGAGAGGAAAATCATTCTGCCTTCTTCTCTTCTCTTGCTAACTTGGTGTCATTCTGACTTCTCCTCTCACGAACATAATGTGCAGCTGACACATAAGATGTGACAAACTCATTTTAAAGGGAACATGTTCTTTCTCCACCCTCACTACTCAGTTTAATATTTGAAGGAAAACAGTCGTGATCGGTTATTTTTAATAGTGCACGGTTAAAAGCACTGTCATACCACAGTTTAAAAGAAAACTCGATTATTTTACTATCAAAGTCATTTTACAGAAAGCAGTCGAAAAAATAACCTATGATGTCAACATGTCTATATCCATTCTATTTCCAAGAAGTTGGAACTGCGGCATGACATGCGTGATTGACATCTTAGAACATTCATCAGTCTGTCCTGTAGTCCATCTACTAGTTGATCTTTAGTCAGTCCATCAGTCCCTATGATAGATCAATCTCCCCCAGTCAATCTCCTAGTATGTCCCCCAGTCCAACTCCTACCCCAACATTCTATCCATCCTCCAGTCAGTACCTTAGTCCACCACCTAGTCTATCTCCCAGTATGGCTCCTAATCCATTCCTCTAGTCTATCCACTAGTTCATTTCCCCCAGTCCAGCTCCTACCCCAACTTCCTATCCATCCTCCTGTTCATCCCATAGTCTATCTCATAGTCTAACTCCCAGTCCAGCTCCTAGACTATCATCTGTTCAATCCCCCAGTCCATCTTGTAGTCCATCCACCATTCAATCCCCCAGTCCATCAAATAGTCCAGCCCCCAAAAATCCATGCCCCAGTCTATCTCCCAGTCCAGCTCCTAGCCTAAACTCCCCTCCATCCTCCAGTCCATCCCAAAAGTCAAGTCAAGAGTCACGTATTTGTCATTTGCACAGTTACACTGGGTACGATGGGCATTGAAATGCTTGTGACAAGGCTTTGATTCAGACAGTACAAACACTTATTAGACATGAACAAACACATATTTAGACATGAATGGTTTAGATGATGCTGAAAGGTAATAAGGTAAATGAAAGCAGTGGTGGACAATGGCAGAGTAGAATTGACATGCGCTATTAATTAAGGCAGAACAGTCTGTCCTCTATCCTCAATGGATATAAAAAAGTCTACACACCTCTGTTAAAATGGAAGATTTTATGATGTAAAACAAAAATGAAACCAAGATAAATCATGTCAGAACTTTTTACACCCTCAAAGTGAAATTACAATGTATAAAATTAAATGAAAAACAATCAGAAACATTTTAGAGAAAAATGAGAAAATAAAAAAGTTACAGTAACCTGGTTACATAAGTGTGCACACCCCTAAACTAATACTTAGTTGAAGCACCTTTAAATTTTATCACAGCATTCAATCTTTTAGTGTAAGAGTCAGTTTGGCACATCTTGCCTTAGCAATATTTTGCCATTCTTCCTTGCAAAAGCATTCTAACTCTGTCAGATTGGCTGGTCATCTCCTGTGCACAGCCCTCTTCAATTCACCCCACAGATTTTCGATTCTATTTAGATCTGGACTCTGGTTAGGCCATTCCAAAACCTTGATCTTGTTTTGGTGAAGCCATTTCTTTGTTGATTTGGGTGTATGCTTTAGGTCGTTGTCATGCTTAAAGATGAAATTCCTCTTCATCTTAACTGTTTCAACAGAAGTCTTAAGGTTTTGCACCAAAACTGACTGGTATTTGGAGCTATTCATGATTCAGCCACCCTACCCCATATCCCAGATATGTGAAGAATACGAGAGATTGTTGTCACATGCAGAGAGTAATCAGTACTTGTCAGATATTCCTGCAGCTCCCGTAATATTGCCTTAGGTCTCTTGGCAGCCTCCCTGGTAAGTTTTTGTCTTGTCCTTTTATAAATTTTGGAGGAACGACCTGTTCTTGGTAATATCACTGTGGAGCTCCATTTTCTCCACTATTTGTTTAGCCTTCATGCTGTTCCATGGTACATCTAATGTTTTGGAAATTATTTTATACCCCTCTCCTGATATATATCTTTTGACAAGTGAGATACCATATAGGCTTTGTAAGCTCTTTGCAGACAATGGCTTCAGCAGTCTGATGAAACCAAGATGATGTCAAGAAAATCCTACAGAAACAGCTGATCTTTATTTGGGGTTAATCAGAAGAATTTCATTGATGACAGCTGTATGATAATTACTTTTGAACATGAGATTGAATGTGTTTGGCTGATTCTGAACACAGCCACATCCCTAATAATAAAAGGGTGTGCACACTTATGCAACCAGGTCATTGTAGCTTTTTTATTTTTCCTATTTTTCCCTAAAATGTTTCTGACTGTTTTTCACTTAATTTTTATATGTTGGAATTTCACATTGAGAGTGGAAAAGGTTCTTGGTTTTATAATAAAAAAAAAATAATAATAAAAAATGAAACCTGCCATTTTAACAGGGGTGTGTAGACTTTTTATATCCATTGTATCTGCTATTCCATCTCCTAGTCTATCTACCGGTCCATCACCTAGTATGTATTATCTCCCTGTCTATACCCTATTGCATCCCCTAGTCTATCACACAGTCCATCTGCTATTCAATCTCCACAGTCTATTCTGTGGTCAATCCAATAGACCATCCCTCAGTGCACCCCTGTGTCCATCTTCTAATCCATAGTCCTGTCTGTGCCTTAGTCCATATTCCTGTCCATCTCCTATTCCATTCCCAGTCCATCCCACAATTTCTCCCACAGTCTTTCTCACAGTCCTAGCCCATTCTCATGTCCATTCCACATTCCATCCCCTGGTCCATACTCCAGTCCATTCCATATTCCAACCCGCGGAACTTCTGGCCTAGTCAACCTCCTATTTCACCCCCTAGCCTGTGACCTAGTCTGTACCCTTCATACTTTCAGTCATAATATCACCACCTTTACATAATGACTAATAGTGTTGCAGAACAATGGGAGAAGATCTTGAGATCCTCAGTGGTGGTAAAGTTTTAGCAAATAATATCAGACCAAGTTCTTTGAATTCCAATCTTGTGGTTATAATTTTAAATTCCTTGTAAACCTTTGGCTTGTTTTGAACATGTTCAAGTGTTTTGAACATATTCAAATGCTTTTCACCTCATCTAATGACACGGTTTTAATTATATTTCAAGATATTAATAGCAAATAAACACTTTTTTACCTCTTAAAGAATTTTAGGGATATGTGAATCAGAGTTTCGTTCATCAAGAGCACTCACACTGGGTGACTCTGTGAACTTGGATATCAAATTTACTTAAAGCTCAAACTTGAAGATACTCTCCTCAGTTATAGGAGATGAGAGTCCTCCACACTGTTTTGGTTAAAGTGGGATAATATCAAATTAAGAGTGGCATACTATGCATACTACTCATATTAAAATTAAAAAAAGAAAATAGCAAGTTCTATCCAGTATGTGAGTAACATTAATATTGTCAGTACTCCAAAGATACCTGAATGATACACTACTCGGTTTTTGGTATATCACATCCCAAAATGCAATTTATTAAATGCAATGCATAAATGTATATATATTTATTAAAGTCAAGACAAATGCAGTGATGAAGCAAAGAGCAGTAGCAACTGTAGATGTAAAGAAAGATATAAGAAAATTAACATTGGTCGTGTTTGTCCGCTTCATCATACCACCCTGTTGTTGAATAATTTCCTACAATAGCATGACCCCAAGTTATTCCTTACGAATTTTATAGCAGACAAATGTCAGATTTTATCTTTTTTTTTTAAATTATATAAAAGTAAAAACTGTTACAGTCATCACTGGACTCCCCTACTGAATTTGTTTGAGAGGTAGTCACAGGTAATGTACTAAATGATAACTGTTGCATACTTTATTATATAGTGTATGCTACAAGAAACAAATAGTATGTACTATGCAGTGTATACTGTTGCACTATACAGGATGCCATTTCAAACACATGGCCCCACAGGGACAGTTCAGTTTCATAAACCGCACCACAAAATGTCATGTTTTTGTTCTGTAACATTTGTTTAGTGGACTGCACAGTTGATCACAGGTCTACATAACTGTGTGACTGCTTTCCTTTAACACCGAGTCCTGCCTCCTGGAGAGGAGAGACGGAGACATATTACAATCTGATTTCTGTTCATATCTAGAATTCACACAAGGAGCTGAAGGGTATCATTTGTATCAGGAGCCCATACTGCTTTGCCCATTTAAAAAACATTCAGGCTGCATCTGGCAATGAATTTGATTGATATGAGGGAGCCCTGCCGATTAGAGCTGCATTTTATGTGATTCACATCAATGAAAGATGCGGCCTGCTATTATTTGTGCCAGAACACTTCATGTTCAATCTGAAACAATTTACAAAGATGCTATTTCATTGATTATGCCAAAACACAATGTCCTCTTGTTGGTTTCAGTCATAAAAAGATAATGAAAAATGGGATAACGATTCAGCTATTGTGAAATGGTGTCCACTGAAAAAAATGGGTAATAAGGATAATATTATCTAAATATCTGAATAAGCTGAAAGTAATCACTAACTGCACAGGGATGTTAAGTGATCGGCCAGAATGTGTTTTTTATTTGATCAACTTCAAGACTGAGTAAAGCCTTCAAGAGAGGCTGGCGAGGGAACAAACTCTTGTTTCATGAGCATGCCACAGTATTAAATCTAACTATAAATGGATAAAATGTATGATGTGTCATTCATTAATTTAAAAAAAAAAGTTTTTGTTAGCAAATTGCTGTAAGAGGAATAACACTAATTCTGCTTCATGTTGGGTTATATCAAACCACCTAATCATTAATAACCATTGATTATTTTCCTATAACAGCACTCTCCTAAATGTTTTATTCCTTACATATTGAATTAAATTTTTTTGAAGGACAGTTTTAAAATGGTCAGCACATAATCCACTGAATGGCTAGAAATTAGGCTTTGAGTCAGCACTTTAGAAGTTAAAGCAGCACTGTTGGTGTTAATTCATATCTGGGATTCTTGCTGCTTGAAGGATTTTGACCCATTTTTAAATATCACCACCTCAAAGCTCATAGCTCAAGAATTCCTGCTTAAGGGCCCAAGAGTGTCTCTCAGGGAGTTCTGTGATTTGGACTCACAATCTTCTGTCATAAATACAGAAAACACAAAGGAAGTAAAGAGAGGTTTGGCAATTTTGTCAATATGTATTTGATCTTTCGTGTACATTTTTGATAATACGCCATCAAAAGACAAAAAAAAAAGAAGAACTAATTCATCGCTATGTATCTGTGCTGATCTCCCTAGGATTTAATTGCTGCTCTGATGACCTCTTCAAGGATCTGCTGATTAAACATGTATGCAGTACAATTCTACATGGGGACATAACGAGCGAAACTTTATGCATTAATTGAATTAGTAATACAAGTGTAGGCTATCCATCTTTATTTTATGGAAATTTACACATTCAAACTTTCTACTTTGTCCTTTTTTTTAAAAAAAAATTAACACATCAGTGGATTTATGTAACATTAGTCCTTTACTAGTGTAAAATAGGAACCTTAAAGGAAAACTTTACCACTTTGAAACACATTAAAATACTGAAAGATTTGTGATGTTTTGCAATTCTGGTGCTAATGTGTTGGTCGGTACTGTATTTTTGTTACTAACATAAGAAGGTGTGTGTCACGCTCTCATATGGGGCAATCTTTATTGCTAGCATAGTCATTTTAAAAAATTCAGTGATCTCAAAAATAAGTGATAACAGTGAGGGTTTGTACTTGGTCAGAAAAAAAAAGATCAATGCATGCCTAATTTTTATGACATAAACACCATTTTGGCTCTAGGCTTTGGAGACGGGTCTCATTTCCACGTGACTGCGCACCCAAACAGCCTGTAATAGATGCCTTCTCCAGCAAACACTATAAAATCCTCTGAACAATCAGATGGGCAGCGTAAATCAGGACACAGCAACCGGATCGATAAAGATGACACAAGCTTATAGAGCATGTGTGGGGGAGGATGCATGCTTTTTAATGGCATTTGTTTGGTCATTGATGAGCTGTTTCACTCTCTGTTGAGCTGCAGGATTTAATTCCTCTCTGGTGCTATGAGAAACAACAAAAAGTTCTTTATATGTATAATGAACTCACGGTTCGCACTTGCAAAAGGTGGATGCAAACAGAGATGACTCACCAAATCTCCTTCCAATATTTCATGTCTGAACGTGTCAGGATACTCTGTGGGATCAGCAAAATATCATAAAAATAGATGTGTAGATGTTTCTGAAGATCCTCTGAGTTATTCGTGCATACAACTCTCTCTACTGTCTTCATAAAACTTTATGAATCCTTTATCATTGCCTTACGTCAATCTCCAAGGAGTACCACCTCCTCAAACAAGATAAATCTGCTCATGACTCATCATTAAATCATCTAAAAAGTTCAACCGAAATGGAAAGGTTAGATATTCTGTAGATTTAGAAGCTGACTGACCCGATGCCGTCCAGTCTACTTCAGATGTTAAATTGCTCCTACTTTGTAATTATTGATGATTAGCTTGACACCCTTTCTAACATGAAATTTGCTCAGGTTTCTGACTTCTAAAACCAGTTCTTGTTGTATTTCAGGGGTTTTTTTTCTTTCTTTACTCTATTTGAGTTGTGTATCTTTGTTAATTGTACTTGTACTCTTCCTACTTTATTCCTACTATCCAGTCACCGGAGGATCATGGGTTTCCCTTTTGATTATCAGCTCATCTCAAGGTTACTTTCTCATCTTCTTAGGTGTCTTTCTGAGTTTTTTTCTCACCACTGTCATTTTCAGATTTAATTACAACATCTAGACTCTCTGCAAAGCTGCTTTGTTGTAATGAATGTCGGTAAAAGTGGTATATAAATGAGTTAAAATTGAAAATCGGGCAGAACAATGGTGGTTCAATCCTGAGCTCAGGTTACCGTCTGTGTGGTTTCAGATGTGTGGGTATCCTCTGGGATCTCCTAAACGAAAGCATCATCAGGTTTGCCTGCACCCGATGAGCTGTGGGAGTGCAACGGGTCCTACTTTTTTTCTCGACCTTCTTTCCATGAAATCCAACAGACCCGCCTACAGTCATTAGAATTTCTATGGATTTTTGTTTTGTTGTCAGGACAAAAAGGCTTAGAAAGTGGAACACAGACTCTCTTACATAGGTCATAGATATCATGTACACAACACTCGATTTTACCTCTCATGAATAAAACAACTGATCATCGATTTCTACAGATTTCTAAAGGCATGAGATGCCTTTCTGTTGAACCCTTGGCTTGTATATTGGTGCGAGAATGGGAGCCTGTGGCATTAGTGTCCAGAGTAACCATCTAATAAATTGTAGGAATGGATTGTTTCACGAATAAACCACCGCCTCCTTCTGTGTAGAAGAAAGATGGAGCGAAATTATGTATTAAGTTGAAAAGGGGAAACAGTAGTGGTTGAATATAGTAGTACACTCAAGCAATACAAGAGTTATACAGCATGTTTGTTTGCTGTTTTCTATTTTCAAGCATATACTTTCATAGGAAGATAGCTCATACACATCGAGCCTGCATGAAATCCTGTATGATGACTGTATTATAGAGTAGTGGAGGTAGAGAGAGAGAGAGAGAGACTTTATCCTGTCGGAATGAATTCATATGCTCATTCTTCAATCAGATAGGATCAATGCCACTTCAAAGCTAATTTTCTAGCAATGTAGTCACGGAAAAGACACCAACAGGTTTTAATACTTGGGTTTATTCTCATAATATGCATTCATTCCTTCTTTCATTCATCTTCAGTAAGCACTTTATCCCGGGCAGGATTTCTGGATCTCAGCGTGAGGCAGGAATACACCCTCTGGATAGGACACCACTCCATTGCAGGGTGTTACACATACACACACACTCTCACACACACACACACACACACACACACACACACACTTAGGGCCAATTTATCTTAACCAATCAATCTACCTGCAGGTTTTTGGGAAGGAGGAGGAAAACGGAGAACCAGAAGGAATCCCCCATGGACAGTCTAAACAGCTGATCCATCAGATCTGATATATTTTCTGATCCAATCCAAGGTTTCAGTGTTATATTTTATACATAACATGACTTTTATACATAGCATGTGATGACTGACAATTTTCTAAGCAGACTTGCTCAGTTAGGATTAATGCATCAATTTCTATCTTTTTGTTAATTTGACATAAAAAAAAAGATTATGTCAAAGAGGGCAGCCTCATAAAAACCTTCTAACCAACAGCAATGGTTTTTGGTTTGATTCAGCACTAAGTGTGAAATAAGACATTCAGGGGTATAATGTTATAGGAAAATAACAAATAATGGAATGGTATGATGAAGCCTGATGTATAGCGTAGTCAGTGTTACCACTCCGAAATTTTTCTATAACAGCAATAACAGCATGTCCCAAAGTGTTTTACTTCTCTTGTCCCAAAACAATTTTCCAATGCTAAAAATCTTTTATTTGTATCCATTTTTAGTTACATTTAATGTTGTGGAATATCTGCAAAACATGCTAGTTCTTGTTCTCATTTTCATTATAGCAGACGTAAACAGTCGCCCAGTAAATGTCGCCCAGAAACTGCAAAACACAAAGCCCTCTGTCCTGAAGACTTTCCCGTGTTGGAACACTTAAACTTATAGCTTAACCTCAGACTGTTACAAAGTGCTGACACTGGAGACTCCTTCCATAAAAGTTAAATAAACATTTCCGTACAGAAAACTTCACAATGTTAACAATTACACGTTTTTAAAATCCATTTATGTGGCACATCCCCCATACAACTTCGTGTCTAGGTTGTTACTGCAGAAACAATAATGTATTAGAATGAGCACATTAATGTAAACGTATCATTTATGTTACAGCTGTCAAAGCTGCTGTTGTAGGAAATGTATGAACAACTTCTCACCAATCAGATCTGAGAATTCTTTACTGCTGTCATACACTGTAATACATCCAAAATGAACAAATGGGTTTGGGGCATCTCTATTCTTTAAGATATACACTATGGCCAAAAGTATGTGGACACCTGACCATCACACCTATATGTGGTTCTTCCCCAAGCTGTTGCCACAAAGTTGGAAGCACACAACTGTATAGAATGTCTTTGTATGCTGTAGCATTACAGTTCTTCACTGGAACTAAGAGACTCAAACCTGTTCCGGCATGACAGTGCCGCTGTGCACAAAGCGAGCTCCATGAAGACATGGTGTGTTAAGTTTGGAGTGGAAGAACTTGAGTGTCCTGCACAGAGCCCTGACCTCAACCCCACTGAACACCTTTGGGATGAACTGGAATCCTAACTTCATGCTAGGCTTTCTTGCTGGACATCGGTGCCAAAGGTCTTGAGCTCATGTGGCTGAATAGATAAACCCCAGAGCTACATTGCAAAATCTAGTGCAAAGCCTTCCCAAAGGGGTGGAGGCTGTTATAGCAAGAAAGGGGAACAACTCCATATTAATGCCCATGGTTTTGAAATGGGATGTTCAATACTCAAGTGTTCACATACTTTTGGCCATATAATGTACCAAATAAAAGTTTTCAGACTGCATGTTCTCCCTAAGCATGTTAGTACTACATGGACTGATGGAGTGTTCTGTCTATTTAAATACTGTGCATGTAGGACAATTTCCATGTGTTAGTGCATAATCATTGTGGGTTTCCCCCGAGATGGACTCACACGACGCCGTTCGACTGGAAGTAATGTCGGTTGGCCTTTTCCAGCAGCGACTCTAGCCATTTTGGAGACGAGGCTAATGACTTCGGGGAAGAATAACATGTTATACCTACAAGCATAAAAGACATTTCATTGTGAATAATTCAGAAGCCTGGTGCTTAATGCAGTTCCTCTCTTTGGAGCTGTGGGCAAAAATTGTGATGGAAAATAATAACATATAAGAGCACAGAGAGAGAGAGAGAGAGAGAGAGAGAGAGAGAGAGAATAGATAGAAGTAGAAGCACTATTCTTGCCAGGTTCATTTCAAATTAATGAAGAGTTTTATGATTTTGTATTTGTGCCTGTTGTGGAGGAATGCTCGCATTGTTACGGTGATTATTAGACCAGAGAGAATTCCTGCGGACTCTTCAAGCTGCTTTCGGAAATGGGAAAATAGAGGGAGAGAACAAGCAACAGTTCAGTTCTATCCAGCACCCCATGGGGTAAGAGGATATTTCTAAACATAAGGGGTGTAATACTTGTGTAGAGGAAGTAGGCAGTGATGTATGTAGATGTATTGTGTACACACATGCAGTCCAGAACTATATCAGGTTCTGTTTAGTGTTACAAATAGACATATCTGTATATGCATCCCGATTTAACTAATATCTATGGCCTAAACCGGAAGGGGAATTCGGACTCTGACAGTTCCTCAACCTCAGCTACATCACCCAAGTTCTCATACTAGTGGCCTAATTGGACCAGGCACTTAGGAAAGGATAAATAATGAATACTATCAATGCATCACATGTTAATGATGCATTTATATGGTCATTTGTTTGTATCTTGCAAGCTTCATATCAGACCACATTATCACACTCGTTTGACTGTATCCTCCATTCTGGCAAGAAAATAAATAAATAAATAAAAAGACAAATATTGCACCTTCTATTCATATCTGTATTTGTATCTCTTTATTATCTGTTCATTCAGAATAATGTGTACATATTTGGTTACACCCCTAAGCGGCAGTGACCCTGAGCTCCAGAGCAAAAATGGATCTGAAAAAAAAACATCTTCAGGAAAGAATGCCATTGCCATCACATGCACTGACTTTCATGGCTGAACTCTTACAGCATTGACTTGTTGGTTTGAAGACAGCCTTTCTTTGAACAGCAGGCTTCCTTGTAGCACACATCCAGCTTTTAGAGCATGCTAATGGGGTGAACGAGTGTGCGAGAGGAGAGATGGGAATGGACGGGGGATCTGAATGAGATGACAGGAACGTTTGAAGCAACAGCTTCGTCGCTATAGCCTGCGTGTTAAAACATCCGGATTGGTTTGATAGAAAACTAATAACATTAGCAGTCCATTTTCCTGACACAGACAGGGCGGAATGTGATCATTGCACGGAAAAGAAATGCAACGTTTATTGGAATGCAAAAAACAAAAAAACAAAGCGAGAGAGACTCTATTACATGAATCATGACATTGCACAAAATCCTGACTCACCTCTCATTAATTAAACAAACACTCATTGATTTCCAAAGCCTTGAGGCTTTTTCTGCCTAATCCTTGGAAGAGTAAGACAATTTGTAAAGACAGTTTGTTTTCCCATTAAAGGTCAGGTATTTTCAATTTGTTACAAGCTCTCTAAATATAAATTTTCATTGTAAATCTCCATGTGCCCAAAAGGTTGATCTTTTACCTAACAGCTCACAGGTGTAACAAGTCTAACAACGTCTAATCAAATGGCTTAAAGTGGATTATCTTTGACTTTGCACTTTGGAACTGGAGGCGGATGCGAGTGCAGGAGTAGATTTATTAGAAGTGAAAACACACAAAACACAAAGACCATGAAACAAAATGAGGAGTAGCGAAACAAGCTAACAATATGAACATGACATGAATTAGGTGACAACGACAAATGCTAGACAGTGAGTGCTATGCAAGACGTGACTTAAATACTAGTGCTAATTAGACAATGTGATGTAGATGCTTGTGTTCCTGTGACGTAATGCATGCTGTGATCATGTGACATGCTGTGGCTGATGGGTAGTATAGTTCAGCGCCATTATGGGAGCTACCATGACAGGAAGCAAGAATATTACCATCAACAGTTATGAAGAAAAATACGCAGACTATGCAATAACGTGTTCTCCATGTTAGAGTACATGATGAAGATCCTCTAACGGTAGACCGGTGATTTAAAAAAATGACTGCATTCTGCTTACATTGTTAATCACCACAATCCAGACTCACATAAAAAACATTCCTCAGTATAATAATAGCAGTGATACCTAGAACCTAGAATTGTTGAAGAGACGAAGAAGAAGAGTTCGGACATATAGCATATCAACCGTTCTAGAAAGATTTGTAAATTTTTGTTAGCTTTGGTCCTCATTCACAACTCTACGCGTATTAAAATCAGTTGAAAAGATAATGACCAATGATTTTAAAAATGTCGTTATTTGACAGATACAGTATAAGCAGATGTTTATTCACCTTTCTAGATAGTTGCACATTTAGTTCCATAGTGTTATTGTATTAGTGGTTAAAATAGGAACTGCAACAAGTGGCCCACTGAGGCAGGAACCATGCTGCCCAATGCTTGCTTTAGAAAACTTTTACTTATCAGTGGGGCAAGGACAGCAAACAGGACAGTTAGTGATATTACCTGTTTTGATTTTGTCTCGTACACTGTGACAATGGCAACGGGAAACACACCTGTTGTTTCGAACACGGCTGAAATTCTTTTTAAAAATTCATTTGAACGCAAGTTCTAAAATGAACACTGTCATATTTTCAGTCCATAGTTTCCTGTCCTCTCCCTGATTAGAAACATTGTGGTGGCACCAGTTGCATACAAAATTATAACATTTCTATAAAGTTGTGATTGAAAAATGTGCGTATCTGAAAGGTTGATGCGCTAAATTTCTTTACAATTTAACTCTCAACTTCCTATTATGAGATTACTGTAAACAATTTACTAGACAGTAGCCTATACTACATAAAGCTACCTAAGGCATAAGTGAAGTGTGATAGCCTCTCAAATTGCCACTCCTGACTTTGGAGCCATCTGTGTCTAGATTAAACAAGACAACATGGAAATCCCATTCTTCAAACTGATTTTAAGGCAAAAAAGGGTATTTTTCACTGGCTATAGTGTGTGTAGTAGCTGTGCAACTCACTGTCCAAGGGGCCAGGCATGTTATAGTAATTAACATGAGCAAGCCAGAATTTTATATGACTGCATGCTCCAATTGAAACGTTTCATTCTGTGTTTCGAGTCATGCTATACCATGCTCCTATCTCCTATTGGTGGCTTTTAAACTAGCGTCCTAGCTGCAGTCATTTTGGGATTTTAATCACAAAATTTCCGACCCTCTCAGAACACCAATCTCATCCTACAACCAAAGAATGTCTCTTATTTGCCTTTGAGAGCAAAACTGTGCTGAAAATCATAAAGCATAAAGCCGGTTTAATGTCACAGCCGTTTTTGTATACAGTACTTTTTATTCGGAAGAGACACGACAAAAAAATTGGCAAAAAAAATTGCTATCTGTCTTTCAATGAGTGTGTTCCTGTGTGTATACATAATAGCTACTGATAGGTAGTAGGATTTTTTTATCTCTCCCATTCAATATCATGATGAGCCATCACTGCTTTCTAATATGTATGAGCAAAACCTGGTCACTTTCAGTCACTTCCTGTGCATAATGACTTGAATAAATGCATTTAGTGAAGGAGAAGGCCATCAGCATGCTGAAAACTGGTGTGTCATGTGGCAAGGTCAATAGATACTACACAGTAAAGTCGCTCCGCTTCAGCAGACTGGCAGAGCAGATGCGAGTGACCTTTAACCTCATACAGCATCTGTGAAATGCCCTGGACCATAACATCAGGAGATGCCATGACCTTCTGTCTCCTTGTGACCGCTGTCTTCATCATGCCCTTCTGGAAGAAACAGGAGAATATTAGCATTAGACTTACTTTCTCTCTCTCTCATGATCAAAACCCATTTTCTCCCAATGTGAAGCCTTTGAAAAGAGCTTTACGTTTTGAGAGGCTCATAACAGATCATCCATATTCTCCACATTCAGAGGTTCATTAGTGACTCATTGTGTGAGATGCTCACACAAGGTACTGAGGGACTACTCTTATTGTTTATGGGTTTTATTGTTTTTCTTTTCTCTCTAATGGTTTTTATTTCTGCGTGTTATTCATGCAGTGACAGTCAGAATCTCAGAATTGTGCTGTAGTAAACAAGATCACATTTTTTCAGAAACATTCAATTTGTGAATTGTTTTGTTTGTTTGTTTATCAACCTACATATTTAACTGACATTTACCTAGATTTTATTACCTAGATTTCTTGGGCTACCCAAGTTCCACATAAAAATTCACCATGTTCAATCCAATATCACTCAGGAATCTTTTCTAAACAAACGTAGTGCGCCAACTTCTTAAAATATTGTTACTCATCTTTCACGTGTTCCTCAGGATTCTTTGGAACGCCCAAGAACATTTTGCGAAAGGGTTCTACATTGAGCCTTGTGGAGGTTCCTTAAGTGGAAGACCAGTAAAACACCGTTAGAGATCCAGTGGCAGAAAAATTCTACATACAGTCTTAGAATAATGGTTCCTCAGTTGTTCTTTGAATAGTGAAGGGTTCTTGCCTTCCTAATTTGCGGTCAGAGGAACCTCTATAAAAGGAAAACCCTCCACACAGTGTTGTAGAGTCCCCATTTCTTCCTAAAAAGACTTTTAGGAAACACACATTTCACACATTTAGTGACTGAAACTAGAACACAGGATCTTTAGTATACAAAAGTGGATTTTTGGTGTTCGAAAATTTAAACATTCAAAAAAAGTTTTAATAGTATGGTAACAGTGAAATTGGTTCTGATACCAATAATGAATATACTGTGCATTGCCTTCATGAACATCTATACATGTTCTTGCAATATTAAAGACACTCCAGAAAAGAACGTTCAGTCCCATTATTCATTCATTCATCTTCAGTAAGTGATTTATCCTGGTTATGGATGTGGTGGATCAGGAGCCTATCCCAGAAACACTGGCTGGAGAATTCACCTTGTATATGCAGGACCAATTTACACTCGCTGCCTTTTATGATTTGAAATTACCTTCAAATACTAATTACCTCTTTTGAGTGACCAACGATTTTAGAAATTTTGACAGATATAAGCTGATATTCCATAGATTTCCTCACTTTTCTAGATGTTACCTTGTTTAGCTCCATAAAGTAATTATTCCATCCAGCAGTCAAAAAAATGGGAACTGCAACAAGTGTTAATAGGGGCACATTGAGGAAGGAATCATGTTGCCCCATGCTTGGGGGATGAGGGCAGTTAATGACATGATTATTGGGCTAGATCACAAATGTGCCTCAGCCAAATCTTGTTTTATTGCAAATAATTGGATTTAAAACTAATAAATAAAAAACAAAGCCAGTGTAGATAGTCTCTATGATATACAGAACCCTAACTTTTTAAGATATATTGCAAAGACTGTGAGAGGGAAAGGGGGATTATGGAGTGGATCATGTGCATACATCAGAAATACAGTATGTCTGCACCATGGTGAACTTGTTTCCCATGCAAAGGCTGAAAAAAAGAAGAAACCTGAAACCTGGCAACCCTAGTTATAAATATTAGCTTTTCTGTGGGTGCCTTGCTGGCAATGGGAAAAACACCTGCTTTGAAATAAGATATGTATAAAGCTGCTCAAACTGAATGGCTAGACTGAATGCTGGATGACTGTATGTTGAAGACACTCAACTGCCTATTATGGGGTTACTCTAAAAATTTCCTAGATAGTAGTCTATAACATAAGTGATATGGTCATAGACTACTGCTGCTTATACATATTGTTTATTGTTTGCTTATTTGCGTAATTTTTTGTCTTTAATGTAATGATTTTGGACTCAAAATGTGCAATATAAATAAAGATTATCATTATTATTAAATGATTACTAATGACCATCCTTCTGATAAGCATATTTAATAGTTCTTTATCTAAACAGAGGCTGCAGTGTGATCTTTATTACATTTTAAGCACTGTTTTTGGGGGAGAATCCTTTCTCAGATGTTTATGGCTCAGCCACACCAGTGGACTAAAGCCCAGAGTAATTGGACCTCTGGGGAGGAAAAGAGCATCTCCCATGGCTTCTGCCTCATCTCAGGAGCCAGATAGAATAAATGAAGCAGGGGGGGAAAATCTCCTGCACTGCTGACAGCCAAGCCTGAGCTACAGATTCAAAAAGAACAAGCTGAAGAAGCGGGCTGTTTCTCTTGCATTCTCTCTCGCACTTTTTCGTCACACTTCAAAAAATTGTGTCATGCATGCGATCAGCAAAAAGACAGAACAAGGCAAAGTGAGAGAGAGAGAGAGAGAGAGAGAGAGAGAGAGAGAGAGATAATGGAATGCAAACTCTCCTGGAATATTTTTTTCTCCTTCCTTCCTTTTTCTTCATGCTTGTTTTTTGTGTCTGAAGGTTTAAAAGCAGATTGTTTATGGCCGCGGGACGAGTTTCGGAGGTTCGCGGAGTGGTTGTGGGGCAGCCAGGGAGAGACGCCAACAGCAGCTTGAATGAAAAGCACCCTGCTGATTGCCAGGTAAATTCTAGTCTCACCTGCACGAGTCCCCACCTCGAGATCAGCTCCAAACACATTCAGCGACTTCACAGATTTTGGCCAGAACCCAGGAGGACGGAGTTTAGCTTAGTAATGAATTGGAGGAGACACAGGGCCTTCTTAATTACACCATTAATTACAATCCAGGAGTAGCCATATGACATCGTAAACACAATAACTACCGCAGCCAAGTGTGGGACTGGCCAGGGAGATCCGCATCATGAATATTAACAGAGAGAGAAAGAACAAGAGGGAGCGGGAGAGAGAGAGAGAGCATTGTATCTACAGTGAGATGGCTGCCAGAGAGTGGGTGAATGTTTCATTCAAGGCATCAAACTGTAATTACAATAAATTATCTCCACCGAAACAGAAAGCAATAATTACACAGAAGCTGGCAGTGATACCTGCTATTGCAGAGAGCCGTGCGTGATGATGTACTGTCTCCTACTTATTATCCAGCAGATGAGACTGAAGCTCTCAATTCTGACTGAAAATAAAGATGGTGAGTTTCAGAATGAGCTGAATGTTGATGAATGTCGATGAGCTGGATTGGTCGAATGGCATGATGGTTGTTGGAAGGATGAGACCTATTGTATATGGTACGTTGTGCAAATTGTAAACCCCTCCCCTAAACAGCAATTGAACATTCTTAATCTACCCAAGCAACTGGGATCTCGGACAAGCTTTCAATCAAATTCCTTGTACGGTGCCAACATGGCTTCACAATAGCGCTTTCAACAATAGACATTGTCACAAAGCACGCATGTGATTAACTTCCTTCGAGGGACATGCAGAAAAAAACCTTGAGAGGAACCAAACTCAAAATGGAGCCTGTCCTCTTCTGGGTGACACCGGATAGTGGGATTATAAGTCATTACAGTATACAAGTATAGAAGAGTAAAGACAAACGGTGCTAAGTGTGTTGAAAGGATGTTTAGTATGAGCAGATTGTGAATAAGGTCATTTTCACACTTTTTTTTTCAGACTCTGGGCCAGAGTTTGGTACAATTGGTGTAAAAGTATGAAGGATGTTTTGGAGCCTGTGAGAGCAGGAGACTGGTCCCTGGTCCTCTTCAAAACGTTGATCTGAGGTTTGCTTCACCCGAATTGCGGTGTGGTCCACATCAGGTGTACAAGCATACTCGCTCGGTGTCTACTGCTGAGTAAAATGATTGATTCTTCCAGTTTGTACTTTTGTGATGCCAGGAATAGGGTTATTACAGTGGTTGATATATATAAAACCAGACTTTCACAGGACTGGATCATTGTAATTATCTCACCTTTGTGGTGCTTTCACTGAGAATATCACAAAAAATCCACATCTCGTTTTGGCCTGCATGGCTAAAAATCGTCTTATACAGGAACAGCTCCTTGTTTCCAGGTATTCCTGCACGAATGTATTCCATGCATCCAAAATGGTATGCACGAGGTCCAGCAAATGGATGGACCTCGTGCATACCATTTTGCAAACCTGCAAGCACAAAACGGATTTTGGAATTGCACAACTGATCCTATGGCGCTTATGGGCCAAGGTTTATAACCGTGCTTTCATCTCATCCTGTCATATATGGCCTCTCCTTAAATGTGTAGAGAGACATTCTGAAGAAAAATAAAGCTCGGAAGGAAGTGTTTGGTGCCTTTGGTGGGTGTATGTAACTAGTACAGTTAGCTTGTTTTTAACTGCCAACAAAGCTAGTATGCAACATGTGAATTAAACAATTAGGGCATTATTTCATTTGTGTTTAGCTAGCGTTTACACTTGTAGAGACAAGCTACAAGTGACAAGAGCAGCGTGCTAGTGTGAACATAGTGTAAATGAGTGGGCTTAGCGATTGGCCAATTGCTATCTATACTCATTCTTGATTAAATGAGCGAAAAAAAAGATAAACCTATTCATATTCATGAGACACAAACTGTTGCTTTAACAAGTTTTCATTAGAGAGATCACATTTTCATTTCCAAGTGTAATGGCAAATTGAATAAATCTAGACTTAAATAAACTGAAATTCAATCTCCCGCTCTCAGTGACATTAATAAAGAAGCAATCTGCCTCCAGCTAGAAAGAGAGCCTCTTCTACGTTAAATAATGAGAAACTCAAGGTTTGTTTCATATGTACACTTAGGTTGTAAAATGAGTTGTTTTCTATGCTGATGCCCTGAAACAAAATTGCAATGTACCTGCAACTCTGTATATGTTCACTCTGAACTCGGCAAACAATATAATCAAACAATACAGCCTTATAGAACTTTATTTTTATTTATATTATTCC
Source organism: Pangasius djambal (assembly GCA_022985145.1). NCBI lineage: Eukaryota > Metazoa > Chordata > Actinopteri > Siluriformes > Pangasiidae > Pangasius > Pangasius djambal. Next base: position 15,380,386 of record CM040998.1, read on the forward strand.
AAATATATGATCACATTTCATTTGTTTCAGTATGTAACGTATGCTTAAAACAGCCATCACTTGTCTTTTCTACCACTTCAGCCTCTATTTGAAAATCTCTAAAAAGGCTGTAAAATACATATAGTCATTATTATGTCATATCATTTCATATCTATTGACATAGCTGCTGAAGTTTGTTATATTTTCTTGACCTTTTCCTTACATGTGCTGTTATTGAGCTATTGTGGAGTGTTGCTCGTGTACTGCACATCCATATTTCATGCACCACTGGAAGCTGAATTCACTTTACATAAAGCAGTAGGCTAGACGTCTCACGGCCTGCGAGATGTAATCAGTGATTTAACCCTCCACTGACCTGAAAATATAGAGAAAATACACTTTGTATTCATGGACAGGTCAAGTAGGCGCAGTCACATTCCCTCAGCGAAATCTAGAAGCTCATACCATACCAATATGATTTAACGAAAATAAATGTTTAAGAATTCACAGGGTTTTTTTTTTTTTGAAGTGTTGAATGAAATATGACAGAATTGCTCTAGGTTCACTCTCAGAAGAAAAATGGTAGTAAATTGTTTCCTTTAGGATACAAATTCTTCTCACTGGGATAGACAAGTGACAATTTTTTAGCTAGCCCCCTGGGCAAGTGTAATCTCTAATATGCTGCCCAGGTCCATGTTTTGGCTGCCAGGAAAACTAACTGTCCAAAAAATAATGGAAGCTAATGTAATAACATATAGCTATCTTGTTAGCTAGTTAAGTCCATTAATACAGATGCAAATGATGATGATTCGACCATAATCATGATCCTTTTCCAAGAAAGTGTCTGAGGTAGCACATCCTGTTTGCATTCTCAACAAAAAGTCATCAAATCATTGGCTGACATTTGGTTATAAACTGCAAAATTTTCTCTTCACATAAAATTCACATGAAAGATATTCGAGTCTGGCTTGCATCTGTATTTTTTTCTGTCAATACGTTTAACTGTGAGGTGGCTGCATGTAGTAAGCAGAAGATTTATATGATGGCTTTTAAACTGCACTTTATTTTGCTCGGTTTCGTGTTTCCGCATACCTGGATGTTCTTGATTCTGAAAATATTGCACGCTAATTAATGCAGCTAGCAACGTTGATGTGTGTAGTGCAACAGGGCTGCGGTTCGGAACAAGTAGCGTGTGCTGTAGTTACAGAACTGAAGTGTGTCGCATCAACTTGAAGCAAGTCACAATTAAATATACTGTAGCTATATAAAAAAAATATATTTTTTTTTAATCTGAAAGTGAATAGTGAGTCGGGTTTCTCTTTCTGTTGAGAGAACAAAAACAACTATGTTGACTGCTTGGATACTGAGCTTACTTGTCCGCTGGGCAACTACAATTAGCCCAGACATGTAATCTTTTTGTCCCAGGCTACTGATGTGTACCCTCGAGGGTGATTTGTGCCTTCAGTTAAAAGGGAAATTTAATGTAGTGTAAGCTACCTTTAAAACTCATTTAGGGTATGTAAGTGGACTTTAAGGACCATGGTGGTATCATTGAGAGTGTTTGTACATTGTTTGTACTGTAGGAAACAAAATGTTCCAGTACATATCTTTTTTTTTCCAGCCAGTGTTAATAATCTTTTACAATTTGCTGTCATGAGTAAACTGGTTTGTAACCATAGATTTTAATTTAATGTGTATTTCTTAGACGAATCATACACTAATATTATTTACCAGTTTGGGTGAGTCTGTGCCCATGATAGCCTCAGATTCTTGTTCTTAGCTGACAGGAGTGGAACCTGATGTGTTCTTCTGCTGTTGTAGCTCATCAACCTCAAGGTTCTTTTTTTTTTTTTTGCATGCTGAGATACTTTTCTGCTCAACACGGTTGTAAAGAGTGATTATATGAGTGACTATATCCTTCCTGGCAGCTAGAACCAATCTGGCCATTTTCTTCTGACTGCTCTCATCAACAAGATGTTTCAGACTGCAGACTCTCAACACACAGGATGTTTTGGTTTTTTTTTTTTTTTTTTTTGTAGAGTTTCTGTGTAAACTCTACAGTCTGTTGTGTGTGAAATCCCAGATAATCAGCAATTTCTGAAATACTCAAAGCCCATCTGGCACCAACATCCATGCCACGGTTAAAGTCACAGAGCTCACACTTTTTCCCTTTTCTGATGTTGATTTGAACATTAGCTGAAGCTTTGACCTGTATCTGCATGATTTTTGTCCTTCTGCCACATGATTGGTTGAATAGATAACTGCATAATTGTGCAGGTGTACAGGTGTTCCTATTAAAGTGGATGGTGGGTGTGTCTTAGTATAGTATAGGACAAATTGAATAATACATTAATCAGTGTGAAAACTGTTTGTTTGATTTACATGCTATATGTGCCAGGCTTCGTAATAACTATTATCAGATTAGCAGCGCAAGCTAATTATAATAGATACAAACGCTGACACAGGCATCAGCAATCTCCGCTACTTCGTTCCAAGCTTTATTTTTTTTCCTAATGTCTCTATATACATTGTATATGACAAGTTTTTCTTTCCATTTTGTCGAGTCAAAGAGTACATAAGAACTAATTGCTGGTAGGAAGTAAAGTTGTGAGATGGGATATGAAACAATGTCGTACAGCACATGCCATGCGATTGGTCAGAGGATTCATTCGAGCCAATCGTTTGGATTTTTTTTTGCTTTACCACATCATACCTAATATGCCAAACCTAAAGTGGAGTAAACCTCAACTCACTTGCTGCACTGTTGCTTTGTTGGTTACTGCTGTTGCTGAAATCACAGCTCTGTCACTCATGGAAAATGAATGGCCATCTGCTGCCTTGTCTCTCACTAATATAAATGCAGCTTTAGAGTAAAAGCAGCAAAAATGTTGAATCTCAAATCAGTTCGTTCAAAGTTACTTCCTGGTTTATTCTTAATGATGTTACATTAAGTCAAACAGGAAGTGTGTATGTACCTTTATATACTGTAGCTGTTGATGTACAGTGGCTTAGTGGTTAGCACGTTTGCCTCACACCTCCAGGGATGGGGGCTCGAATCCCACCTCCACCTTGTGTGTGCAGAGCCTGCCTGTTCTCCCCATGCTTCTGGGGCTTCTTTCCCCTGTCCAAACACGTGTGTGTGTGTGTGTGTGATTGTGCCCTGCGATGGGTTGGCACTCCATCCAGGGTATCCCCTGCCTTGTGCCCCGAGTTCCCTGGGATAGGCTCCAGGCTCCCAGAAAATGGATGGATGGATGATGTACCAGACCACAGTGCCTCAAGAAACACTGGAAAACACTGGAAAGAAAAACAAGAGGTAGAAATGTCAGCAGTGTCTGCATGGTGTGTGAATTCTGGCTCTGACACTTCCTCAGTCTCAGCTACATCACTCCAGCTCATAATTAATATCAACTAGAGATGTGCACAGAGCTATTTTTTCATTCTGCTTTTCATTTTTTTTTTTTTTTTTTAAATATTTGAATCCCTAATCTACAGCCCCCATTTTTAACAACAGAAATTCAAACTGCCTAAAACACATGAGGGTTTTTATTGCCTTCAGGTGGACACCACTGATTAATGATAATATCTCACCGGTGAGAGAGGCATTTGGCATATTGTTTTAAAAATGTCATCTAAAATGCAACTCCGCTGTTTTAATTATGTATGAAAATAAATCCAAAACACCCGCGCAGAAGGTCAGCTTCAGTGACAGTCCAGGGATTTGAATTTACATCCTTCTGGTTACTAGTGCAGAACATTAAAGCAAAATGTCCAGTCTAAAACACAGTGAACATGTTTATGTTGAAATATTTATGACATGTATAGTGATTCTGGTGCTAAGTTCTTGGTTGGTGCTGTGTTTTCGTTATTCATTTTGTGTGTCACAAGAGGACATTCTTATTGCATGCATGGTGACAATAACATTTAAGAAAATAAAAAAAATGTAAACCAACTCATACATAAGTGATGACAGTCAGATTTCTTTTATCACTCACCATTTTCCAGTGATGTTCAAAGTCATACTAATGAGAAATCCAGCGGAGAACTAGTGAAGTCGTTGGTGCAAATGCTGGACTCAAAGTCTCAGAATGCAGTGCAGCTACACAATGCAGAGACTCGGCTCAGCTAGTTAGTGATCAATGAGATGACGACTTGATGGCGTTGACAGAAATCTGATCTGTTTGAGTAGAGAGTACAAATAAGCAGGTGAGAGACTGA
>CM040998.1:15384682-15396082 GCA_022985145.1 Pangasius djambal
ATCTTCTGCATCCTCAACACTTGCACCCACTAGCTTCATATCCTCATTTATTACCTCCATATACCTCCTCTTTGGCTTCCTCTTCGCCTCCTGCCTGGCAGCTCCATGTCCAACATTCTCCTACCAATATACTCCCTCTCCCTCCTCTGAACATGTCCAAACCATCTTAATCTGGCCTCCCTAACTTTGTCCCCCAAACATCCAACATGAGCTGTCCCTCTGATGTACTCGTTCCTAATCCTGTCCAACCTCGTCACTCCCAAAGAGAACCTCAACATCTTCAGCTCTGCTACCTCTAGCTCTGACTCCTGTCTCTTCCTCAGTGACACTGTCTCTAAACCATACAGCATGGCCGCTCTCACCGCTGTCTTGTACAGTGAGAGACTGACTAGACAGACTAAAAGACTAAAGCACCGCTGCATCACTTCCTTTAGGTAGAGCTAAATCCTACTGCACCACTATCAGCAGGTAGTTAAATGGCATTGTGGGTAATCTAGAAAACTATTGATCAAAGTGAAAAATTTGAACATGTTATATATAAAGATTAATGTGTAAATCATTCAGAGTGGATTTTTTCCCCTTTAGCCACTGAGTCTCTAGTGTTTAGCCTGCAGGTTTCACTCTCTGTGACAGCTGAAAAGAAAAACAACCTGAACATCAAGGTTGTGATGCAAGACAAACATGCGGTCTGTCAATATATCACAAGTGAGAGAACTGTAAAACAGACTTGTGTAAAAAGCAGAGTTGTGGCAACTCTTGATCACACACACACAAAAAAATCGAGATCAGAAATACTTTTTAGAGGAACGTGTTGCAAGACGCTGGGATTTGTTGCCAAATATGTCTTCTGGTTTTGGAAACTGATGGATTAGCAAGTCTGCTGGTGTTCATATTGCTTTGTTACACCCAGTGAAACAAACTCAGCTATTGGTTGAGATAGATTTTTTTTTTTTTGGAAAGGAGAGATAGAAAGAAAGGATGTGTCGTGCTGAGACTATTCCCGAACTTGGCTCTTTACATGGATTAGCTAGTTTGGATTGTTGCTGATTTGACATGATCTTGAATTCACTGGACTTGTTACCAAGGCGACAAGTCAGCAAACACAACCTGACTTATTCAGTATAAACAAGATCAGTTTGCTCATTTGGAAGAATTATATAGCCACTATATTGCAAGTTTTTAACGTAACTAAATCAATTTCTTTTTTGACCTCGTAATTACCATTGTGAGTCTTTGTCATGGTAGCGCCAATACAGTGCTGGACTACAACACCCATAAGCCATTGCATGTCACATGCTCGCTGGAAGCACCATGTCACATGACCACGAATACCTGAATCATGTTATTGTCTAACTATCACGAGTATTTAGATCATGGATTACTCCTTGACGAACTTTAGTTGTTGTATGTGTATCAAGTTCATGTTGTTGTCTAGCCTCGTTATTTCTCGTTCTTGTTTCATAGTCATTATGTTTCATCTAGTTAACTGTAAATAAAGGTTTTTTGCACTTGCATCTGTCTCCAACTACCCCAACCTGACAGTCACTGTATTAATCAATCTCCACTCTGGAGTTATCTATGGATTTCTTTTTTTTGTATAGAAATGTAAGATATATTGAATTCAATTCAATATATGAATATTGAATTCAAAGAATTCAACTGAATTAAGATATTGCTAACCACAACCACAGCATTGTTTTCAGAGGACTGTTACACAAATATTTTAAATGTTTTTATGTGTCAGTTCAAAATAGAGATTAAACTACTTAAATGATTTAATTTATAATTAATTTACTTAATTCAATTTATTTGTATAGCACTTTCAACAATGGACATAAATAAAATCATGAATAAATAAAATAAATAAATCATGCACACAATTTCTTTGCTCGAGCAAAAAGTTTAACCTGTATTAAATTCACAACAGCAATTTGAGCATGAATAAAGAAGCTAAATCCTGCACAAGTACTTTGACTTCATAACTCTGATTTAGTACATCATAGCCACATTAAGCCAAACTGCACTTCTTACTACATTATGCTCAGGAAAATAAGAGAAAAGTTTTATTGGCCTCTCCAGGCTTCCATACCATTCTCATTAGCCAATTGTTGATCATGGTTCTGAGTCTCAAAATATCTCCCCTTTGCAGCTCAAACCAGAGAGTGCAGTTATCTCAGGCAACTCAGTCTGGCTACACTAATCAGGTTCTCAGGTGCGTTTGAAGAACTGAATTATCATGATTAATCATTATATCTCAGAGTCACTGATCAAAGACCTAATTTGTTTCATACCTACAATGTTGAAAGAAAAGCTACCTATGATACTAACACTTTCCTTCAACCTCTTCTTAAGCATTCCTGTAGGAGAACATCTACTGAGCAAAACAATCAGTGCAAGAAAAATCTAGAAAATCTATTTTCTACACTATATACATAAGAAGACAAGACATGTTTTGCTTGATGCACACAAGACGCACAGTGATGCGAGTACAAGATCATTGATGTATCCAAAATAGTACCGTTAGTGAGAGTTTTGTTAGAGTTTTTTTTTTTTTTTTAATTATGATGATCTTCTAGAATGGGGGGAACGCTAGCTTAGAGGCTAGCACTGTTGCCTCACACCTCCAGGGTTGGGGGTTTAAACCCTGCCTCCACACTGTGTGCGTGGCATTTGCATGTTCTTCCTGTGCTTTGAAGGTTTCTTCCAGGTACCCTAGTTTCCTCTTCCAGTCCAAAGACATATGTTGCAGGCTGACTGGCATTTCCAAATTGTCTGTAGTGTGTGAATGGGTGTGTGAGTGGTTGTGTGCGCATTTGTGCCCTGCAATGGGTTGGCACCCTATCCAGGGTGTCCAGCACCTTGTGCCCCGAGTTCCCTGGGATAGGCTCCAGGCTCCCCGTGACCCTGTGTAAGATAAGCAGTACAGAAAATGGATGGATGGATGGATCATCTAGAATACTTCACATTAGCATAGAACATATCACATTAGCATGGCCTGTATACATAATGTATATCATTCAAAAAAAAAAAAAAAGCTAAAACTAAAACTACTTTAGCTAAAACAGTCATGAACTGCTTCAAAGCTAGCATCTAATTAGCCTATGAATTAGCACTATACTGTATATAAACATATAAACACACTCGGCTAAAGTTTAACAAAGGGACCTCATTGGAAAAGATACCCAAATTCTTTACTCAAGTAAAAGAGTGATTACTCGTGTAAATGAATCCTAAAAGTTAAAAGTTGAAGTACAGCGCCAAAGTCTTCACTCAATTTGAAGTAGAAATATAGTTAAGGCTAACTAACAACTGCTTTATTCCTAATCTCTCAAATGTCAGCTAGCATAATAATAACTCTGACTGTACAATCTAACTGCTTGTTAATAGTTGTCACAATAAATACTGCCATGATAAATCTAAAGCGTACACAGCACCAGAGACTACAGTGATGGGTTTTAGCGCTCATTCTCACTGTCATGTTGGTTAAAGTTGAAATTTGTTAGGAATGGAAATCAACTCCTTGAAGCTGTGATGCTAATAAGTCGTTAGCTGTGATGCTAACAAGTCACCTACTGATATGACTTTATAAATTTATGATTATAAAGCGATGTAGTGATGGCTGAAAATGGAGCGAGTAGAGAATAGAGTACATTTCTTGAAATGTAGCAAGGAAATGTCAAACATATTAGGTGAAATTAAACATTTTAGTGTTCCACATGTTTAACATGGTTTGAGTAAGAATGTAAATAGTGATGAATTCTAACATTTATAACACACTCTCCATCACAGAACCTTCCTGTTTGCCTCGAGTTTTATTCAGCTCTGTCCTGATCACACACCGTGATTATTCCCAACACCTGCTCCTTGTTAGTTTCATTATGTTTTGTTAGCTTGTGTATATAATACCCCAGTGTGGGTCTTATGTTTTGTGAAGTGGTGCATGTGTTAGAGTTTATTTCTATGCTGTAGGTCTAGATGGCCATTCTTTTCCCCTGTTCTCTAGTATCATTTTTCTTTTTAAGTCTCTAGTTTAAGTAATTTAAGTCTTTTGGTTCAGACCAGAGTCCCGAAACATATAAAATTCAACCCATATTATATATTATGACCATTTCTTCAAGAGCTGATGCATTTGTATTCAGTCACAAGATGTAAACAAAACCTTTTCTTAAAAGTAGAGGTTCTTTGGAAATCTGTATCCATCTCCACTAAAAGTTTCATTTATCTTTGCTGTAGTTTTCATACTGATGCCGTTAGCTAGAGAACATTATCCTATTAGCATTAGCTAGCTACATAAACTGCTGCTAGTTAACATGATAGTAAGACTTTTTTTTTTTTTTTACCCCGAAGTGGATTATTTTCCAAGAACAGTACATACCAAAGTGTTTCATTCCATTATACCACAACAATTTGTCCATCATAAAAAAAATTATTTCTTAAAAAAAAAATCTATACTTTTTTGATGCTATGGAATGTCTTTTACAATCTCCCATGTTGGAAAACTTACTGACTGATACAAAGCGCTGACACTGGAGACTCCTTCCATTAATGCTACATAAATATCTACTTACAAAAAAAAAACTTCACCATATCAACAATTATACATTTTTAATCTGTTTATTATTAGACTTAGATTATATAGATTGTCCACTATAGTAGTCCCTGTGAATTAGTGAATTACTTTAGAAACGATAACATATTAGAAGGAGTGCATTAATATAAACCTGTGATTTGCCTTGTAGCCAAAACTACTTTCCAATTTGCTAAAGAAAATGAATCAACAATTTCTGACCAATCAGAACCAAGAATTCAGCAGGTATAAAATAATGATATTGCACTGTTTGAAGCAAAACCAGTGTTGTATACAAGCTATCAGGTTAAAACAATTTAACACATTTATCGCCTCGACTTTGATGCGCCTAACTTAAAAAAGCAGGCAGTTCTCAAGTCCTCCAGTGCAAAGACCTTGATTCTGTTTGACAACCTTTGAGTCATATCCACAAAAACCTCGAGAAATCTCTCAGAGCCGGTGATTCAAGATGAATCTATTTCTGCTTCATTACCTAATCGTAAAGCAGCAATAGGAAGCATCCTACACCATTCATGATAAATATAGATCTACGTCCTTCCACAGAGGGAGCTCAGCCAGCCAACTAGAAGGAGGAGAGGTTTTCAAAGAGGATGGAGAAAGCATTGTAGGGCTCTGAGGGATGGACAGAGGAGGATGAAGAGAGAAACCTGTGGGAGCAGCAGAGGTTTGCCCCTAATGAGAATATGGTGGGTGTTCTGAAGAAGTCGTGACAGGTGTGGGTTTTTTTTTTTTTGTTTTTTTTTTTCGGTTTCATGTCAGAGCCACTTCAACTCTTACAGCAAGAAGAAACCCAGTGGAATTATGCAGGATAAAGAACTTTGATTATTCACAACAAATGTTACAGAATTCCCTCACAATAGGACCCAGGTTCATCAGATCTCTTTCTGAGTAGGAACTGAGTCATATGAAATGATGTGAAAAGTTCAGACTGTTATACTATTTAAGAATTAAAACAAAATAGGGGTGTGTTGTTATAGGAAAATACTCAATGGTAGGATGGCATGATGAAGCCCGGCATAAAGCAGAGTCAATGTTTCCACCCTGAAATTGATTATTTTCCTATAACAGCACATACTGAAGCATATTATTCCTCTTTTACTACAACAATTTGCCAACAATTAAATTTTTTATTTCAAAATTTTAATTTTTTTTTTTCATTTTCGCTCACTGACTGTCTCTCATTGTTGAAATGAGGAGTCCAGCTAGCTGAATTTCAATCTAGCTACCCTTAGCTAGCAAGCAGTGAGTGATACCAGGGACATTCTGTGATACGCATGCATCTGCTGCATTTGTTCACAAACTAGCCCACCTCCACGGAGAAAAACAAGTTTTGTCTTTCTCTTGGTGGTAATAAACAAGTTGTCATATTACTGAGAAAGCGCAAACTCAAAGTCTTTCCTGTATATCAGAAAACTTTAGAAACAGCTTTACCTCTGACTGTTACAACGTGCCGACACTGGAGACTCCTCCGATAACTGGTAAATAAACATCTTCACACAGAAAGCATCATGATATCAATGATTTTTCTTTTTTTTTTACATTCATTTATGTGGAGCTTCTTCCATACAAGTCCCTGTGGAAGTTGGGGTTCTCTATTCATTTTTCTGGGTCTGGGTAACAATCTGAGAAAGACAATACACCTATTCATTAAAAACTATAATATTTGCTTGGTATGATTATAATACTGTTTGTTTTTTAATATCATCTCAGCCCTTTTGCTGATTATTCCTGTCCTCAGAAAGAGACACTGCCTCAAAATTGCTTGACAAAGGACACACGAAGTCAGCTGCTTCCGTAAAGACCAAAGGAATCAGCCGTAATATTAACCATGTCCACAGTTTTACCAAGTCTCATTCATCTCCAATGGGATTTGGCAATCTCAATCGAATCCTCTGCCTGTTACGCTTGGAGTATCGCAGCGGGAGGAAGTAAAAAATGCTCTGAAGATGGCAGCTTCTGCCTCTTGTCGTTCCTGAGATGCAGCGATTATTTTTCGATATGTCAAAATCCTCAAGTGGGAACGGAGTTATGCCAAAAAAAAAATGACATATCTCGCTGAGATGTGACAAAATCTGTGGAAAAATCTCGGACTGTCACGCTGGGTTAGGATTTGGAATTCAGTTATGTATTGTGAACACTGAGGCCTGTGGAAACACTTGACAGGGAAAGTTACAATGTGAGGAAAGGCATGATTTATAGATTGTCAGCTGTGTTACATAACTCAGGCCTAAATATACCGTAGTTCTGTATTAACAGTATCACACACACACACACAGCTCTTTATATTACTAGTATTTGCTATTTAGAAATGTCAGTCCCAAAGAAAGATGCGTGGCCTCTGTACTTGCCCGTCTAAAGAGGGAGGTGTGGCCTTTGCACCTGTTATTCCTTGCATTATGTTCTTTCGTGGACATAGCAGTCTGCATGCTGCACACAATCGCAGTAGAGGCTCATGCACTAGATAATGTTTCATTTGGCGAGATCCCTGCACCTGAAATGTACCTGAACCCCCAAATCCTGCTTCCTCACAAAAATAAATAAAGCCATCTGTCAAGAGCAACTGGATGTTGGAAACAAGAAAAAAGAGACAAATAAAAGCAAAATGTGGAGGGAGGATTGTCTGTTCTGCAAAGAGAACTGGAGGTCTAGTTGAAAGAAACATAGCTATTTTTGTACTGTGCCTCACCAGGAATCATTTTATGTTTGTTTTTATTTTTTTGTTCCTAACAACTATTTGAGTATGCCATGACAAATCATTTCTTATAATAGCATTATTATTGTGCTTACATTTTTCCCTCTCTGCCCAACCCAAATAGATGGATGATAAACTGGATTCAGGGATCTGCTGTGCATGTCAGCAGTTGAGCTTCATTTCCTCTCGGACTCTTATTGCCTGTTGCTTAGGGCTGCACTTGCTAATTGTTGTAGGTTTCCACACTACAAGATTCATCACAGAGAATTTCAAACATGCCAAAAAATATTGGCACATCTGTGACAGCTAGCATAATGAGAATCATGTCACATTAGGGCACACACTGATTTGTCGCCAGGCAAAGGGGGGCAGGGGTTGTTTGGAGGGGGCACAAATCCCTAAAATTAGTCTACAACAGGGAAATCTGGGCTAAATTCATGAAGTGTGCACTAAGCATAAGTCCCAGTGCTCAATTATTGGGTAGAAAGTTATTTTTAGTCTAATTTTCTAATTATCTGCTTAGACACTTACATATTAATACAAATGGGATTCCAAGCACTATATTATCACAGTCATTATGGAAATATGAAGTGGCCCATTGTAGCATGTAAAGACTTACAATATGACTGTAAGCAATTACAATTTGAATCCACCCAAATAATTGAAGCTTTGCACAGAACTGCTTTAATTAGACTATTTATGGAACTTATGCTTAATTATTTTAGCTACAGAGACACTTTCACAGTACCAGCATACAGTGATTATAGAATGGGGTCAGGGGTAGACAACTGAGAGATAAAGGGTGTTAAAACTTTCATAGGATAAAAACCTCACTATCTTGGTATGTTATCACCGTTGTTTTAGAGAACTGAAGGACGGTAATAGTTTTTTGGATAAAAAGCGGGGGGCAAGGTGGCTTAGTGGTTAACATGTTTGCCCTGTTTGCCCTGTGTGTGCAGAGTTTGCATGTTCTCCCCGGGCTTCTCCCTAAAGACATGCATTGTACGCTGATTGGCATCTCTAAATTATACTGTGTGAATGGGTGTGTGAGTGTGTGTGCCCTGCGATGGGTTGGCACCCACTACAGGGTGTCCCTGCCTTGTGCCCTGAGACCCTGGGATAGGCTCCAGGCTCCCTGCGATCCTGTGCAGGATAAGCAGCACAGAAAATAGATGGATGGATGGATAAAAAGCATGACTTTTTTGGTATAAGACGAATAAAATGCTTGCTGTAATTGGTAAATAATTGACTAGTAACATTAACACCACATCGTGTTGGGCCACATCACACCACCTCATTCTTGATTATTTTCCTATAACGGCACACCGTCAAGTGTTTTATTCCTTACTTAGATTTTGCCTGAAGAAAGTCACTGAATAGCTGATATACAGTATAATTATGTAACACAACTGCTGTATTGTGTAGGATTTGAGTCTTAAATCCTGTTAGTAGGCTGCATTTCTATTTCATATTATTCAAAAAAGAAAAAAATTGAAAGATTTATGCCAGTTTTTGCTTTATACAAATTGGCCAAGAAAAGGTCAAAAGAAGTGGAGGCAAAGAAAGTGTGATGACTTTAAAAAGGTGAGGAAAAAGGGTAGAAATTACAACTTTATATAGAAAGTCACTCAGATCTTCACCTGAAATGATGACAGCAGAACCTCAGCATGCCCACGCTGCCTGCTGTGTCATGAACAGAGCTAACAGTGATCTGAACAGTGCTGATGATGACACTGACCTGAATGACCTCAAGCCAGAATATGTTCAGAGGAAAAATGCTGCAAAACGGTCTGTATGGTCCGAATAGCTCCAATAGTGGATGAAAACGAGAGGAACAATGATGCTGCAATTAATTAGAACTATAATAATATGAAAATATAATTAAAAAACACCCATTTTTATTCATTTGTAGTTATACTTAATATTGTGGAACATCCATGAAACAAGTTAGTTCCTGTTCTCACTCACATTATAGCAGCTATAAACATTCTTCCATCGCTAGCCTCTCTTTTTTCTCACTCAAAAAAAAAAAAAAAAACAGGTTGTCATGTTACCAGGAAACCATGCAGCGTAAGCCTATGTATCCCGAAGACCTTCCTGTGGCACTGATACTGATACTGGAGACTCTTTTCATAAATCTTACCAGAAACAACTTTTTTTTTAACTCATTTTTGTGGAGTGACTGCTGTGAATTAGCTGTTCAATACTGATCAGTCGTATCTGTGAAGGTTAGTCAAAAGAAAACTTTTTTTTTTTTTTTTTAATATTGCATTGTTTTCTAGTAGGTGTCACAATAACGTATCACGTTGTACTTAATGTCCATTTTGTTCAGTGCAAGTCTTCTAGTGCTTAATGTGTCTGGATTCATCTCGAAAAAAAAAAAAAATCTTCTAGTTATGTGTGCAGCCATTGAAATTAAGGTTTTCATTTGACTCGCCCTCGTACGTCTGTGAATACGTTTAAATCCTGAATGAGGCTTTTCGGCTTCATGTCATCAAAAGAACGGGGCACTTCATTTGTGAAGAAGATCTGGAAACTGAAGCAGGCCTTCTAATTAACAACATGGAGATAAAAGGCCATCATTTGTCATTAAGTGTGGCGGTAAGATGCTGCCATCTCCGTGTCTCACTTCTTCATCCGACTTTCATCTGTCAAAAAAATCAACCCCCCCTTTTTAACAGTGACTTTGTCACTTGCAAGGGGGAGAAATTAAATCCAACATTCTAAAAAAAAAAGAAAAAGAAAAAAACCTCAGATATTCAGATGTCGTGCCTGTTTTTTTTTAAATTGTTTTTGTTTTTTGTTTTTTTTTTGTTCCCACAGACACTCCGTATCATTTCCTTTGTGTTTTGAGGAGCATTTGTGTGGCAGTCGCTAGCCGTGGGGCGCATAGTAACACTAGCTCTCAGATGGATTACTTTATTGTGGTTGTCCATTTCACACTGAGGGATAAACGAGCGCTGACACCCAGAATGCAGATCAATACGTTTAGCAGGGCTGCAGCTCTACAGATTATGCCTGGATCCTATAGCTCAGCTATTGTTGCACCTCGGTAAAGCTGACGAGCCATGTTAAATAGATTTTATGTTTGGCCCCCGGGGCAAGAATTATTCATTTGAAAAGCATGTATTATCAAGGCTCTTGGTGTAGAAGAGTTAATGGGTGGACAATCTCTTTAATATCCACCATATGTGCAAAATGACACAATTCAATGGACGTCTGTTGAACTGACAGAACTGATATAGAAGTCAGGAGTAACAAAATAGGAGTTTGTTTTGGAACAGATCTACACTTCATCATTTTATAACAAAAATGTTACATTTTGAAATTTTATTCTTTTCTAGCGCATAGATTTGTTGCCTCACAGGTCCAGGGTCTCTGGTCTGGAGTTTCGCATGTTCTCCATACGTAACCATTGGTTTCCTCTGGCTTTTTTGGTTTTCTCCCACCTCCCAAGAACATGCCAGTAGGTGTGTTGGCTATGTTAAATTGTCCCTAGTTTACGTTATCGCACCAATGAACAGACAATATAAAATAACAGCGATCTGGATGTATTTCACAACTGATAATCAAACCAAAGCAGGCTGCACACTGTGCTCTGTGAACTCTGCGAATCATGGAGGAACTACAGCATCTTCCTATAATACAGCTATCCTGATCAAATAAAACTGCATTTAAACAGTATGTTTAGTAGAAATCATGAAGAGAGCCAGCCTGAGTATGCAGAGCAGGAGTGTGGTCCTTAAAAATCAGTGCAAGGTACTGTGAATTGCGCACACACACAAAGGTACAGTATTCATGAGCATAAAGCAGTGTGGTGAGTGTTTAGAGAAACTGTTGCATGTGAGGGAGAGGGCATTTCAGTTCTGCGAGCACTGAGCACTGAGCCACACGTAAGCTGGGTCTAATCTTTCCTCATAAGTCCAAGTGCAAGTGAAGGTACCTCATGCTTATTTTTAATGACACTGCTCTGCGCTCTCAGGTTGGACGCCCTTGCTGACTTTATTAAAGATAATGTTTAACATGTTAAACATAGGTTTCAGCATGAGGAGTTACAGCACACAGCAGCAACCAACATAAACAGAGGGAGTTAAAATAAAATGTTCCATGATGTCCCTGA
>CM040998.1:15396182-15451748 GCA_022985145.1 Pangasius djambal
ATATATATATATATATATATATATATATATATATATATATATATATATATATATATATATATATATATATAATGTGTGTGTGTGTGTGTGTGTGTGTGTGTGTGTATCTAAAAACTCCAGTAATCAGAGTCAGGAAGTATTGTGGCGTTGACAAGGAAGAGCCATAGGAAGCATTGTTAAAGCAACACTTACTGCATAACAACAGGCATAGTGGTCAGCCACAGAACTGGCTCATTACTGGAAAAACCCGGCAGGCGTGACCAATCCCAACGGGCTTCATAAAACGGTGAGCACATACAGAACTGAACTAATGTGCCAGTATAACATATACACTAAAGATAAAACACTACATTACTCTAACAAACAACCGCTAATCTAACAAAACAAAGCTATTAAACATTAAAATAACTAGGATACAGCAAGGCTTCATGGGTTTGCAAACGAGTGACGCTACAGTATTAATGTCGGAGTTGTCACTTCTGCAGATTTGCACACAATTGCGAAAACGTATGCAGCTTATTTTTTTGCTGCAGGTTAAGGGTAGAATGTTTCGCATATATTACAGTAATTCTTACATTATTCCACAGAGCTGTTGAATTTTGTCAGAGTTGTTATTTTGCTTTGTAACATGTAGTTAATGTTGTGGAACATCCATGAGGCAAATCCCTGTTCCCGTTATCACTGCAATAAATAGTTCTCCCCTTACCAGTATCTCTTTTTCCCTCTGTCTCTCTCTATCTCTCTCTTTCTCTCTCTCAAAATATGCACCTTGTCATTTTACTGAGACACGTGAAAGTGTAACTCTTCTGTCCTGAAGATTTGCTGGGAAACTTTGCAAAGCACTGTGACTGTCACAAAGCGCTACACTCTGTCCATAAATGAACAAACCACAAACCAATCTTTCACATCAACAATTATATGATTTTCTTTGTTCACGAACAAATTTTTTAAAATATATTTCTTATAAGTCTTAGATTTTGTGGCGCGTCCACCGTACAAGTTCCTATGTATGAGCTGTTACTATGGACACAATAACTTATTAGAATGAGTGCATTAATATAAACCTATCGTTCATCTTACAGTTTGAATTACTGCCTGAGATGTACAGTTATACAAAAGTAATGCACACCTTTCGACCGATCAGATTCAAGAATTCAATGCGCTGTGGTGTAAGAGGAATACATGATAACAATCTAAACATAAGAAAAAGTAGCAGAAACATTTTGAACTAGATCTAAAGCTGGTCTGATGATGTT
Source organism: Pangasius djambal (assembly GCA_022985145.1). NCBI lineage: Eukaryota > Metazoa > Chordata > Actinopteri > Siluriformes > Pangasiidae > Pangasius > Pangasius djambal. The sequence continues at coordinate 15,397,439 of CM040998.1, forward strand.
AAAGCAGGTTTGTCAAAAAAGAATGCACAAAAATATGCCAAAAATTCAAGCACAGTTAGAGTAAATGTCAGAAGAAAAATATTAAAATGTTAACATAGCCTATTTGACCATTTAATGAACATCTGTAAAACCAAACGCACTAAATACAGTATCTTGTTGCTTTAAATTAAAATGTACTAAATGTCTATATAGGATTTACTGTTGTTCTGCTTTAGATAAGCAATAATCTCTGACTCTTGTTATAATAATTCACGATTAAACTAAATAAAACTCGGTGGGAAAGGGTAAAAGATGTTTTTCTTCTTGGTTTGCTGAACACTTTGCAGTATTCACGAAGCAGCCATAAAAAATATACTACCTTCACCTTTCTCATTCCCCTTGAATTCCTCCAACTATCTGAGCACGAACATGAACAAACTCTCCTCCCTACAACTCCATACGTTTTTTTTCTCTCCAAAGTTTTTCCTTTTTAGCATGTTAAAAGCACAACACATGTTTACTCAGCCTTCGCCTCCCTAATGGAGGCCACGTCCAGTTCACGTTGTCCTGCCTGGCTGGGTCGGTAATGGCTTCTTCTTTGAAAGAAGTCTAAGAAAGAAAGAAATGGGAAAGAGAGCGAGAGAAAAGGAGAATCGATGCTCTTTACTCTCCCAGGTGACACACTCGCCGAGGGGTTCATCTCTTTAGGGTTTCACCTCTTTGATGGTGTGTTTCAGTTGGAATACGAGGAGAAAAGGACTGAAACAGCAGAAGCATGGCCATCCTATAATGAACTGTCTTTGCCACATGTACAGCTAACAGCAGTGACGGATGAGGTTGTGCCCTGAGTCCATAAAAAAGATTAAACAGGACATTGGTGAATGGCCGCTCGACTCTGCGCACTAATACAACACCTATCAGAGAGAAAAGTACATAAGCGTACTTGGGATTGATCTGCAGAGGCTGTTAGCAGCTATTAATAGCAAGACTATAGCATTTTGCCACTTGGAACTAGTTTATCAAAGCAAAAGCAACAAAGAAAACCTTAGCGCTAGCATATATGGCTGTTCGCAGCTTAAGTTAAAAAGATACATCAATACTTACACAGGGAAAGTTACTCGTATTCAGAGTTGGTTTACACACCTGCTTAAGTCAGTCAGTGTGCAGCATTCAGATTATTCAAATCATTTGCATGTAGTGTCAGATTTTTTTAAGAAGAGGTCTCCAAGATTGGGTTCAATAACATCTAGACCATTGCCTTTAAACACAAGCTTGCTTTTAAGCCCAAAAAAAGCAGGGGATAGAAAATGCAGACTGAAAAAGGAGATCACATTTATTTCTTCACTGTTTTTGTCCACTCGCAACCACGGCATTATCTGAAATCTAGCAGTTTTGAAGAAGGATTTAAACTCCGCCCACTTTCCACAATCACTACGTTATATATTCCTAAAAAATGTTATCTGATATATTTGTGTCATTATGATATAAATGTCAATTTTTATTATTTTTATTATAGTATTTTTAAATGTTTTTAAGTGTTTTTTTTTTCAGAACCACAAATCTCTGTTTCTAGATTACCTGCATTCATAAGAATATCATTTCAAAAATGTTAATTTCTACCACTAATTAGAAAAATATTACAAAGAAATGTCTTAATATGTTAATAACTTTTGGATTTATGTTCGATTTTATATATATAGCTTTAATATATATATTGAAACATGACCATCCCATAGTGTTGTTGTTGGTTAAACAATAAAGAATTGATTTTTACATCAGAAGACTAGATTTTTGGTTTTCTGAAGTATGTAGATTCAAAGATATTTTATTAGGAAATGACTCATTTTCATAAATAAATGTAAATTCTTGAAAAACTTCCAATGAAGAAATACTTAGAATATTAGCAATAAATAAATAAAGCAAAGATTTATTGTGATATTTATTGTTTTTAAAAAAAATTAATTTATAGTGTCAGCTAACAAGTTTAGGCTAATAGAACATTTTCTGAAGTTACAGTAATCAGAAAGAACAAGCCATTATTATGTCACATTTTTTGGAACATTGCAGGAATGTTATTTTTGTAACATTCTCAGAACCATCTCGGTTATTTAACATTCTCTGTTAGCTGATAAGCTACCATTGACCTTTCATATATCAGGCGTTCACATTTTCTGGCTTCTTCTAAATTACTCTTCGCTTGTCAACACATCAGCAGTTTCATTCTGGATTAGAAGGGCAGAGTTGGAGAACTGAGAGTTGCTATCGACCACTCGTTTACTCTCAACCCACTATACATTCTCGTAACAGCGAACAACATCCTGTCAAATGCAAGATTGAACGCTCTTCCAGAGCAAGACATGGGCAGTAATTGGACGACTGCTAACAATGTCACATTCTGGGCAGAGATTCAACGGGGCTCATCCTGTCAGTGTGTACAAGTCAACGTAATTACCGTTATGATCAATTGCTTAGGGACGTGTCACTGTGTCAAGAGTTTGTGATGAAGTTAAAGCCATGTTTGGCCATGTGTAATGCTAATATGCATGTCATGTCATGAATATATGCTAGGAGATGAGCTTTGTGTCACCCTTAAAGATTCACCTAGTATGTTCAGTAAAGTTATTCCATGATTATGGTGTCATTTTTCAATACTGATGCAAGATGCATTTAACCATTCAAAAAATGTGTTAACCCATCTCAGGCAACAATGTTGTCTTTTATTACAAGGTTTCTTTGCTGACGAGGTGCATTAGCAAAAACACAAAATGTTATTAACTAGCATCCATGCTAATGGCATGAGGACATTAAGGACTTTCTATTATTATTATTATTATTATTATTATTATTATTATTATTATTATTATTATTATTTATGTTCAGGCAATATTCTGGGTAGCAGGGTTGTACTTTCAAAGCAACCTCATCAGTCAAAATCACACTGTCATTGAAAATAAAGAAAGTGAATGAGAGAACCTTTCTTCTTCCCATGTTTCACAAGGGTGAATGTGTTCAGGTAACAGTGCTGAGTGAAATTACTGTACATTTTTCACAAGCTACAGTGACTGACTCCTTCAAGTATGAAGTTTCAAGTATGAAAGAGTAAATGGATTCGCACAGTAATGCAAAAAAAATGTGATTTCTGGTCTTTTAATTATTATTTATTCAAGGTAAAGTGTAGTTATAGTGAGCTGCGGCAGGCAAAATGCTGTTTTCTAAGTGCTGTAGATATTTTATTAATGTTTAAAGTTATTAAAATGAAAGTTATTTAATATGTTTAACATGTGAAGGACATTTTGTTTGTGTTTAAAATATTTAAAATGATAAAAAGCTTATCTCTACTTTTTTTTTTTATTTGTAAATTATAAATTGACACAAATTGGCTCCTCAATTGGCTCCTCAATCACCCACTAACTTCGAGGGATTTAGCTGTTTGGGAAAAGCTATAAACTTCACAAGACAACACATGTAGTTTGCTTGTTTAACACTCGGGATTTGGAAAAAGTTGAATGGAAGTGTATAGTTCCTAGAATCACCTCTCTTCCTAGAATTGCCATCAGAACAGGCAGAGCAGTCGATATCGCGAATGGACAGGGTTATCGCAGGCAAATCCATACTTACAAACGAGGAAAACAGGCTAATGAGGTTAACAAGCTGATTACAGAGACGGAGAGAGAAAATGAGAGCGAAAAAAGACATATATGGTGCTGTGTAAAAGTCTTAAGAGCTTCTCCCATCGATGGCAACAAATCCATCCCTGCTGAGCATCGATTTTTAACAGAAAACATTATTTAACTGTAGCTCAAACTGATTGAATGCATCTGAGGGCTGACCAGTACAGGACGGCAGAGCAAACAAACAGCGGTTGTAATCTCCGTACATTTATCATTAGCATTAACATTATTTGTAAAGTTTTACTTTTTTAACATTTTGCAGGCCGATATATAATCTTTTTTGGTAAAAAAAATGACTAATGTGAGATGGAGAAGGGGGCGGGGCTTCTAGAGAGTGTCAGTTAATATCCGTGTGTTCAAACCACATGTGCAAATGTCAATTGGCTATTTTTGTTCTGAAAAAATGGACAGCTCTTTTAATGTATTTTGGAGTACATTACAGCGTGCTCCAATGTTAAAATGCAGGTGACAGGTCTGCTACATTCTCTTAGATAATTTTTATTTTTTTTGTATTTTTCAATCTCACCCCTAACCAGATTGAATACATCTGCCCTAGACCTCCATTTTTGCGGGACCATAAAAATGCTAAAATGACTAATTATGAATTGCTCATTTTTTCTGAAGTTCCAGCATGATTATCATTGTGTCGACTTTGACCAGATCCACTACATTATTGAGTACCACCAGGCCATGACCTCTGTATTATCCAGAAGCCTGAAGTGTGCTGTAGCTGTTCATCCTTTTACCGCTAAACCAAAAATCTCAAATATTCAGTTATTATTCAGTAAAACTTTCTGCTACTGGTGGTTTATACTTTTTCGTGTACTGAAATCTCTTCTACTTTGAAACCAAAATGTAAATTGGGATTTTAAGGTACAAACTGTTGTCAGTGCAGTGGTACCCTCAAGGGGACATCTTTCTTGCCTTTGAGGGACATTATTATATTGGAACATCATTACCCATATTAGGAACTTAAAAATTACTGATGTACTTTTAAAGGTACATTTACACTGTTTGTACCTTAGGGTATTATTACCAGCTTATGGTACAATAATTATAACTGATAGTGTACAAGAGTACGTTTATAGGATCTCTCAGATGACTCAGATATTTTAAGCATCATATGTTGGGTGGCATGGTGGTGCAGTGGGTAGCCTTGCTGCTTCACAGCTCCTAGCTCCACAGTTTGATCCTGAGCTCGGGTTACTGTCTGTGTGCAGTTTCGCAAGTCTCTGCTTTTACATGTGTTTCCTCCGGGTTCTCTGGTTTCCTCCCACTGTCCAAAAACAGGCATCAGACTCCTAGGTGTGAAAAAGTACATACTGTAAACGAGTGTTTGTGCATGATGCCCAGTTTGGTGGACTGATAATGTCTTTGTTGGAACAAAACTTATATGTTTGTGAAAGTGTGTCAGCAATTTTCATGGCATGCCAGTATTTACGTTGAAGTTTTGAAATTTAACGAATACATGCGATAACAGGGATTCCTCAAGGATCGCTTCTGCAAGCCAAACCTGTGTTTATCTATTTATCCCACTATTCATCCCACTATTTTTGGAAAATGCAACTAAGTATTGTTATGATATCATTTTATCATAATAATATGTACTTGCACGTGGACTGGTGGTGCAGTTGGTAGCTTTGTTAGAGTTTAGGTTTCCTCCAGGGTTTCAGTCACCTCCCAAAAGCATGCCGGTATGTGGACTGGCTTCACTAAATTGCTTCAGGCGTGAATGTGTGTATGGTGCCCTTTGATGGACTGGTGTCCCATCCAGAGTGTATTCCTGCCTCATGCTTCCCAGCATAGCCTCCAGATCCACCACAACCCTGAGCAGGATAAGCCGCTTACTGAAAATGAATGAATAATATTTACTTGCAGCTATTCTTATGTTATGTAGTGACCTTAGAAATAAACAGAAGCACTCCAATATATTTAGACTTAATTTACGCACAACAGTGTGTGTATAACATACAGTATACATAAGCGGTGATGATGGAAATAAGAAGACAAACTAAACAATTTCTAATTTGTTCATTAAGCTGGCTAACAACATTTATACAGTGACTTGAACTAATAATGAACATTGTCCCAGCTTTAAGATTACTTTCGAGCCAGCATTCCTATATAAATATTGAAGTGAGCAGAAAATTATATATTTTTTAATTATGTTAATTATACAGTATATTTGAAGTATTAGAACTCCAACTATCCACATTCCTGCATTCATAAACGGACGAATCAATGAATCAGTATATCAGTGAATCAAGTGAATGAATCTCTTTTGCCATGGATCTTTCATAAATAATTCGAAATGGCAATTTAGCATCACAAGTCACTAGAGAGAATGATTCGCAGCTAATTTAAGAGAAAATAATAATAAATCTTTTACTAAAAACTAAGTGCTCCATGCAATCACAATAACTGCATTGTTTCAGACAGAATTTGTTATGGCCTGCGTAAACCTTCATAACAATAACCTTTCGCTTGAATTGCAAATTAGGATTCATTGCCTTGAGGCACGACGGAAGCAAAAGCCCAAGTCTGCATTTTTATCCCATTTGCGTTTTAAATGTTTAATAACTGAAGGTCTAATTCCATGCTATACTTTTTTGCAGACTTTTTGCATTTTAGGCCAAGGCCGTGGCGAGACAGAGATGAAAACCATGAAGGAGGTGCTACAGGATGCAGATTTAATGTTTCATGTAGAGCCATAACAAGAGCAATATCATGGCTTGGTCTCCCTGCTTGTTTCATTTCCCATTTATTTAATACACACAAATGGATTTTTAGGTTTTAAATGATGCTGTTTGTCATTAAGTTGCGCTCAGCCTCTACCTCATTTTCCTCTCGTTACTTGTCCACATTTCTCTCGTGCCCAGATGGTGGCTCTGTGTGAAATTTAACTGATTATCTGCATGTAAATAATTCAGCACTCACCTCCCCCATCAGATTCTACTCAATCTCTGAGCTGCCTCGGCTTTTACCCCTCCCCAAATGTTAGTCACTTTCATTTGAATGCTTGGCACGTTTGCCACACACTCCACATGAAATGCTCCCTATTTAAATTATTTACATATTCATAGAGGTCATTTTTTGAATGGGGTAATTAAACTCTCATGTTTTCAGGTTGCGTGATAAATATTTAGAGGGCCACATGCTTCCTAGCCTCCGGGCTGTTGAGATAGCTTTGACCATTATGGTAAATTATTGCACAGCTCAGCCTTTCCAAATGAATGAATCATTTCAACTGAGAATAGGGAAGTTTTGAAAGCACATCACCAGAGTGGAAAAATGAGGCGATTAATGGTCATGACAGAAAACTGAAATGATCTAGAGAAGTGCATACTGATAAGCTTCACTTGGCATACCTTATACCTCATGCACTACTCTTATAGCATGTAAAATTTTATACACTGAATTTACATTTGTAAACGCAGGTCTTGGGTGAATGGATAGATCAGTAGATTTTGGAAGTCAAGGCTTACAGCACACTACATCAGATTTTTCAGTAACACTTTACTTAAAGGTGTATTAGGCAAGATTTGTCCAAAGTTCTCAAGATTAGGACTCTAATGGTTAAATAGTTGTATTTGAATAAGATTTGAATTTTTTTTTTTTTTTACTTCATGACTCCGCCCCCTATTCCCACCCATGTACACAAAGCTCCACCCCAGAACCTACAGTGGCTCAAGAAGAGTTAGCATTAGCAAGGAAAGCCACGTTATAACACTATAAACACACAAGTTTTGGCTCATAATGATTTATGGATTTAATGGTCACAAGTCCCATTGCTGTCCTGTTTTTCTTTAAAATGAGCACTTATGAGCTTTAAGCAATTGTATTAGCAACAGGAGTTAGCTAGCATTACATACATTTCTATAGTAGATTCAGAGCCTATGCCTTTAACACTAGGCACAAACTAGGCACAAACCAAGAAACCAGATAGGACCCTAGTACTTTGTTGAAGCTACGTGCAATTTATCATAGCCAATCCACCTCCCAGCAAGCTTTTAGCTTGGAAGAAGAGGACCCAGAGGAAACCCACGCAGACACACAGAGATTGAACCAGGATTGAACCAGGGGCCCTGGAGCTGTGAGGCTCTCCCCAGTATTCTAGACAGTGGATCCTGAGCTTCCGGACAACTTTCCTGACCTCCTGCCTTACAGAGTTTCTGACTGTCCAGAGAGATTTGATGACTCACTGGATTTCAAGACCCTCCAACAGGCCTTGCAAATCTGCATGAGGGTTCTCTGGCTCTCTGGATGATTTTACAGAACCTCTGGAATGCATGTTTCCAAATTCTTCAGACTGCTTCAAGGATATGCTGTTGTAGCATCACCTTTTTTTAAAGTTCACATTTGGAAGTGGATCAGGTTTCAAATACATTCAGTTTTATTGGAAACATTTTACTTAAGGGTAGTGTTCATAGGACTATGTGACATTTACATAAACCCTTCAAGACAACTGACATTAACCCTACATAAATATTTATAAAAGCACATTCCAATAGCCATCAGCCTATTGCTTTCAATAATTTTGATGTCGAACTTGAGTACCAATTCTGTAATATGACATAACACCAAATAAGAGTCAAAAAGTATGAAACGTTACAACAATTGACTTTGTAGAGAACGTCTGTTATGTCAGTGTCACCTAATGATGTCACATTTCAAACATAAAATCAAATTTACCATAATAGGTTCTTTTAACAAAACCCGGAAGTATGTAGTGGTTACTTAGTTTTGGTTTTTGTTCCTGTCTTGTCATTGCATTTAAACCATTTAAGCATTTATACCCTTTGTATTGCGTTCTTGCCAACTGTATCATGCATTTCTGAGCCATATGCATTACAGCAATCCTAGTGTATTGGTTTCTTATGTGCTCTGGTTTTGACTCCTGTTTGTCCTATCTTTGTTGATCATTGATTGCTCTATTTTAATCCTTTTTGCCTAAAATCTGACCATTACTATGGACTATGATTCTTGGTTTGCTACTATTCTCCCACTCATAACATCACCATAGGGATTCATCTTATATAAAATATACAAATAATATACATACATATATAGTCAAATTAAGACTATCTTATGCCCAGAGAAAACAGACATAATTCTGTAATTTATTGAGCAATTTACTTTTATATGAAGCCCTACATCACACTACACCAGATTACTAAACATCCTTTCAAGCTCGAGGACTTACACATCAAAGAAGCAAACAAACTCGAGTTTAGAAAAAGAGAGGAGATATCCTGTTCATCTTTTTTTGTTAAATTCTACAACACAACCTTGGTGGGCACACTGAGGAGGAGATTGGATCTGAAACCCGATAAATGTAAAAGAACGGCACGTCCATGACCGTCACGAGAAGAATGCCATTTCCATTCAAGGACGATGGAGTGATAGAAGCAAAGTAACAATTCTTTTGAAAGCGGGCTACTCCTCCTCAAGGGAAACAGTCACCCTTAAGGAGAATTGGGCAAACACTGTGTTGATTGGATTGGATCTCAAGAAACGAATCAGAGGCAAGTTGATGATGGAATGCATTGAAATGCACAGGAAGTGAAGTGGAAATAAATGCAAAGAATCATAAAAATGATTAGTTCCAGACATTCCCCTGACACCCTAAAATATGGCATACTAAGATGACTATACGTCATGAAGAAGAATTTAGAGGAATTTGGCAGTAAATCCAGCATCATAAGCACGACGTTCATGTCTAGGCTTGAGACAATTGACAATAGTATCAGGAATCACAGATAGATTCCAACTATCATGAAGGCTATCACCTTGCATGATTTAAATGTCTGTTGGAAAATGTTGTGTCTGCAGCTTTAAGATCAACAAAAATAAACTATCTTGTATTTTGAATTTTGAAAAATTCCTTTTTGTCTATTTTGTTCTATATGAACCTTAATGATCTGCTGTCTGACTTCGGAGCAGAGCAAACAAAACATCTTTCTCTGATGCGGCTTAGCTTCCTGTGTCCATGCTGCCAAACATATGAAGCCGTGAACGTCTTCGCTTGCAAAAACATAAGATGTAAATTAAGACACAATGTGTTTATCAGTGCTGCTTTGCTATACAAGAATTTAATAGCTATCTCTGCTGCTGTTCAACACAGAGAACATGCCTGTGTAGTTTATAGAATTTTACAGCTAATAACTCGTTAATATATTTAAAGTCCTGACTTCAGTTCTGCAAACATTCCTGACCGTGTTAATGGTTAATTAATATTATAAAAAAAAAAACCTGACTAAATGCTAATGCTTGTGATAGCAACTACAGCTGACACGTAACCAGCTTCTGGTATTTATTTTTTCACTGTAATGTGTAACATGTACAGAACATGCATTACGTATGTCTGGCCACGCGCCTTCTTTTCAGTCAGATACTATCCTCAATCTGCGATAGGTAGGGGACACAATAGCATGACGGTATATCACACACACTCTCACGAGCCTACTGACATCCTCAGTGTGCCATGGCAAATGTTATGCACTGTCATATGTCCAGCTGTATTGCAATGCCAGGTTACCATTACTAATAATTGTTATAATAGCTGCAACAATGTTTGATTTCATGACCGCACACTTCATATGCTAGCATGATTTTATTTCATGTTTTATTTTATGGTAGACATAATGACACATTAACTGTCATAAAATTAGATAACAAATTTTCACATCTTCTGTGCTCTCATAAAAATGTTATAGGATTTCTTATTACATGATTTTGTAAAGACTATGACATCATCATAAAGTACTTATTTTGACCTTTGTCACAACATGCTGACTAGAGAACCGCTAGTTATTTTTTCGTTTTTTTTTTGCATCATGGAGGTTTGCTGTTATAGAGTTATTTATTCCTCTTATACTACAGCAATTTGCCAATCCTGCCAGTGTTTTGTTTTATTATGCTTCATTTAATGATGTGAAACCTCTATAAAACAAGACAGTAAGAAATGTGGATTTTTATCAAGAAAACGCAAAGTCCTCCATCGTAAAGACTTTCCCGTGTCTGAAAACACACTGGAAGTGGAGATTCCTTCCATAAATTTTAAATAAACATCTCCTTACAGAAAACTTTGCCATATCAATGATTGTTTTTAATTTGTTTAATAACAACATATTTTTAATCTGTTTGTTGTTAGATTATGTTGTTTATGCGGCATGTCGAACATACAGTATCATCCCTTTGAAAGGTTTGTTACTATAGAAACAATAACATATTAGATTGAGTGCATTAATATAAACCTGTGATTTGCCTTGAAGCTGGAACTACTGTCCGAGCTGCTATTATAAGAAATTTAATAGACACCTTCTGACCAATCAGAATTAAGAATTCAACAGCCCTGTGGTAAAAAATGAAAGAAACAGACTTCCTGTGGAATGATAAAGTATGTATGTATCATAATATTTGCAGAAAATGGGATTAGCTTGTGGCCTAAACTGTCATAGTAGCAAACATGGTGGCTACCATGATAATTACGTGTAATGGTAACTAATACAATACTACGTCTTTAACCAAGAAATAAAAAAGGAGCCGTATACAAGGTAGGGCTTAGTAATATATCAGGTTTAAAAATAAAGTGCTTTAGAAATGTAGCGGCTATGATAGCAATGTTGTGTTTGAGTCTTTGCCTGAACGCACTGCACACAACTTGCCCTGTGCTATCATTTCTCAGCACTCCAACACATGAAACAGACCTCGCTATTCCTCAAAGTATCTACACGGGGATATGCAGAAGCCCACATCAATTAGCTACAAATTCTCTGCTTCAGCTTCATCAGCCCTCGCTGACTTAGCGCACGTGTGCTTAGCATCGAATAAGAGCATTGGGTGTAATCCTACCATGGAATTTAATTTTTAGTATGCACTCTCAAATTAAATCATTTAACTCCCACTGCCTAATCATGGTGCAGGGAAGATCTGCATACTAATGGTGCAGCGATAGGTGCTGCGCTAGCTGCTAATGAACGACATGTAGCAGCCGTCTATGTGGCTCGGACTCAGAACAGGACAGAGAGGGAAATCTGGACGCTGTACAGCTGCTACTTCAGTGAGATACAGTACATGAGAGATCATCTGTGCAATAATTCAATATTTTCACCTCTTAATTATTCACACGATTTTCTCCCGATTCATTTATTTTCACGTTAATTTTTCACACTTGATTTTCTCCCGATTCATTTATTTTCATTTTCATTTTTCACATGTACTGTAGGGCATGTTTTTATTTTCACATCTCATGCATTTTCTCGTGATCCATTTATTTTCACATGGTAATTTTTCGCATGATTCTTTTATTTCTACATTTTAATTAATTCATTATTTAATTATTTTCTATGTGCAGGCCACTTTGTTTTATTTTTCACATGTAATCATACATTATTCACATCATCACATGTGTATACTTGAATTCACAGGTGCAATTTCAGGGCACCGACATTTTTTTCACGTGTGATAACAAATCACTTGAATAAATCACATGAAAAATGCATGTTTTTTTTTTTTCATGGTGTTAGTGTAGTGATACACTTAAGGACAAAAGGAATGTACCATAACCAGAAGAACACTGGGTATAATTTGCATTATGTGTTCTGGGGTGGTTGTTAGGTCAGATATAGTTTTATTTTCGTAGCGCAGATTTTGGAGTGCATCTACTGGTGTTAATGATACACTTAAGGACATGAGCAATCAACCATAACTGCCAGAGATAATCTGTAAAAGAAAGGGGAAAAAGCTAACGTCTGTAATAAAGTATGGCCAAAGCATGTCATAGCCAGGCTGAACACAACGTACTCCAACTCGAAATGCCCTGAAGGAAGTTTTATTTAATAGCTTATAGGGAGGGATAAGTGAGGAGAAGAGAAATAGAGTCGGCTGGCAGCATGGCCAAGCTGGAGGCAGTGCCTCGCCAGAGAAATCTGGAAGAAGCAGATAACAAGATGCTAGGTGCAATCATTAACAAGCATTACTTAGTTCTTCTTCTCTGGCATTTCCTCCAGCTAGAGGTCTTTTTATCTTCGCTCTGATGAGCCACTCATGCTGTGTGACTGAGATGACGAACCCTCCAGATGGGTTGTTTCCTCACAAGGCGATGCACATGAAGCTGGAGTGGGTCTCAGTTGATGGTGTTCAGGATTTTTATGGTCAGTGTTCACGTTATGAGGTCTGACAATACCCATGGTGTAGTACAATAATAGTGCAATAAATGTACTTGCTGGACATAAAGAGCAAAGAGGTGGAATCCATTTAAGTGGGAAGTGAATAGTCTAGACGGGAACACACCTACTTCCTGTAGGTAGAACCAGGGGTGTAACTTCTGGGGCCCTAAGCATTCCTGGTACTGAAACATGTTTGCACACTGTTAAGGCACTCTAAGACAATTTAATATTTAATATGCCTTGTAGTGCTTTAGGGTTTTCACTGCTGTCAGAAATCAGTAATCCTGCTTTTGGCTTCAGCGAATGTGTCTGTGGCAGTGGGGGTGTGGTCGAGTTCCAGCGGCGGACAGAGAGGACGCGGGTTGAACCGACAGATAACTTGTGATGATTCTCACCTGGGTCCTTTTACTGCTAGTCAGTCACTTATGTGTCTCTTTGTGCTTTCTGTAACTGGTGTAACCAGAGAGAGAGAGAGAGACTGACTGAACTGGGGAGGGACTTTGTGATGTCACTGAGTGGGGAGGCTTTGATGGCAGCATCTGAGTCCTCCTTGATCCCAGGTTTCAACACAACTGTAGAACCTGGTGTGTATAGGTGCAGAATGTCATTGCATTTATTTTTTTCTACCACCTTTCAAACACTCAACACAAACAAACCAACTGAAAAGGGGCCGTCACTAGCTTGTGACTTTCGCCCCATTCAAGTTCACTCTCCACACGTGTGTGTGTGTGTGTGTGTGTGTGTGTGTGTATTGCATGCTCCGCCAGCTCAGACACTCTCTTGCTCTGGTTATGGCAGTTACTGAAAGCACAAAGAAACAGATGTAAGTAGACTGGCAGTAATAAGACCCAGCTGACACTCGACCACGCTCCCTCCAAGTTCAGGGATCTGCTCAGTAGAGATCATGACTAAGCCATTCACTCTTTCTCGAGACATGGTAGAGCACAGGTAAGTTGTAATCAACTTCAAAAGAAGAAAAGCTTCCTTGCCCTGACACAACCGTGATGGGTAATGTCAAGAGTAAATGCAGGGCAATGCTTAAATTGCCATGAAGCTCGAAGAGTTTCTCCTTGTACATACTGTGCAGTATAATCTATCATGTCTGCAGAAGAGACGTGATTTGGAAATACCCTGACAGCTGCCCTTATGTCTGGTATCCAGAGCAAAAGACAGCGCAACAGAACAAAGAATCACTGTATATTGAATAAACTAGCCAATTCTGAAGTGTTTTCTCTCCATTTTTCATTTTCATGTAAAGTAAAATGACAAGTGAGGTTTTTTGCTATTTTTAGGGAAATCCAAATCCTTTATTTGACATTGTGGTCAGTCAACTTTTCTGGCCAAGGTGCTGGGTCATCAGAAAATGAGTCACGCTGCTGTGGCTGAGAAGCCTTGGGGGAAACACTAGCACATTCAGTGTGGGGATTCTTCAACTGAAGATGTAGTAGCTGTGTCCAGAACTTCATCATTGGCAGGTATTTAATTTTTAGTGATCGCAAAGAAGCTGGTGAGCATTGGCAAACTTTCAAAAAAGAAAAAAAGAAAAAACCTTCAGGGGGCTCCCAAATCCCAACTCTCCGGGACCCCAAGCAACTGCGTTGGTTAACCTTCTTGTCATTGCCTTCTTCCTGTAGAGGGAATATAAATAGTAGCTGTGAAAGACTAGTAGGGGGTTAAATGGGAATTCAGTATTATTTATTGGTCAGTGAGCACTGTTTTCACATTTTGTTTTGAGTTCCTGTCATGTATTGTTTATATAGTCATGTGCTCTTTGTTTTCCATCCTATTCCATCCTTGTCACCGCCCTGTCCTGTCATTGGCTGTTAGCCCTATTGTTTTCACCTGCTTTGTGTTTATCTCTAGTTAGCGTGCATTTAAGCCCTGTTGTATCACTCTCTTTGCAGAGTATCATCAATGTTTTTGTGCATTTCCGAACCTTTGTATTTCATGTTTCCTGCTACCTATGTTGCTAGTTACTTCCTGGTTTTCACCCTTGCCTGTGTTTTCCTCTTTGATTATGGATTACTCTGGTTTTATGTTTTCTGTCTGTGTTTTGATGATCATTATTACATCTCTCTCAATAAACAACACATTCATTTTATACACTTGTGTCCTACCGGAACTCAATGCACATTAGAAATGGGAAAAGGGTTAAATGTGAACCCAAGTCACTCAAAATCCTAGGAAGGTTGACAAGAAAATTCCTGAGAAATGACCTGAAAAGAAACTGATACTGATACATACATGATAAAACTTCTACAATTCAGTGGTAGGAATCACGGCTCAATGTTTTAAAACAGGGCCAGGTATCATAATAATCATTTGCATCACAAGTCATCCATGCAAATCAACATGCAAATAAAAACTTAACATTTCACAATATGATGTGTTTTATATTCAGTGAGTCAGCTGTTTATATTCTAACATATAGAAGAAAAAAAAAATATATATATATATATATATATAAAATGCTAATAACTGTGTGGTCTAGCAGGCAAACACACACTTTGTTTATCAGGTAGAGGTTCAATGATTTCGTGGTCATTAGCATTTTGCGCTTGGGGGTGGGGTGGTGGAGAGTGTAACATGTCGATGGGCTTTAGTGTTATCATGAACAGCTGCTCTCTGGCAGTGATGCTAACAGGTAGCGAATGAG
Source organism: Pangasius djambal (assembly GCA_022985145.1). NCBI lineage: Eukaryota > Metazoa > Chordata > Actinopteri > Siluriformes > Pangasiidae > Pangasius > Pangasius djambal. The sequence goes on from CM040998.1 coordinate 15,412,915, forward strand.
GCCCAAACCGAGGCGAGAGTTTAAAGATTAGCAGTATAATGTGATCCACTCCATTTTGTACCGAGTGCAGTTGTTTACTCGGGCAGAGGCAATGAACGACGTCAAGGACGTTATTTATTCTGCAGCTATCAAAGCCCTGCTAGCAGAAAAGCTGCAATCTTAGAAAGTAAACAGGAGGAAGATGTATGAATTAAACATCTTTCCTGACAGACACGTTGACCCATAACAAAAAAGGAGTCTTATCAGGTCATATTTCTCTATCAAATTCCATATGAGAATGAGTTTGTTTTTGTGTGTGAACGAGCTCTGGATGAAGAGAAGGCTTGAGCCAGTGGGATTTTCTTTGGATGGTGATTAAATGAAACGCTATCTCAAGATCTTACAGCATGATTTTCTTTGTAAATTATTAACTTGACATTTTCTGCAGCACAGATGAAGAGTGCATGTTATTTAATTTACAAAAAATGCATAACCATTGATGTGATGAAGTCATTTTGTAAGGTGACATTTATGGAAGGAGTCTCCAGTGTCAGCGTTACTTTGTAACATTCAGAGGTATTATTTTTATATATATATTTATTTCCAGCGGGGGAAGGTTTTCAGGGAGAAAAATAATCAACTTCAGAGTGGTAACAGTAACTCAGCAACCAGCCACATCACACCGCCTTTCTTTCCTAAGCGGTAGTATTTACACTCATCCTTCTTGTCATACCTTTTATACTCTGCCAGATGTCACACACTGTCTTGTTCAAATCAGGCATGGAGCAGATCATGTCAAAACATATATCCTATATATATATATATATATATATATATATATATATATATATATATATAATGTGTGTGTGTGTGTGTTTCTAATTATTGGTCTTGTTGTAGAATGTGTAACTGAGTTATAAAATAGAAGCACATCTTTCTTTTTACCATTCAAAAACTATGGGGGGTGCAAACTTTTGTACTGTAGTCAAAACCTGTTCATAAAGCTGTGTGAAAACAACTCTAAAATTACAATTATGGCCTGATTATTAATTTACTCCCCCATTATTTATTGTAAATTGGCATAGTGTGAAGAACATTTTCCACAAAACACATTTAAACAAACGAAGATATCCATCAGCTTCATAAAGGCTTATGAAGAGGAAAAAGCACTTTCTGAGGGATAACAGTCCATTTCATTTTCATTAACAGAAATCCTCATGAAGGCAGATTTATTAGAGGACTTATTTATTAGAGAACCGGTCCTGATTTCAATTTTCTCACTGAACGATATGTAAATTAGCTCAGCCCTGGTAGGACGTGAAACACAAACAAGTTTAAACATAAAAGTAAAGCGTTGCATATTCATGAGTTAAGAGGATTATCTTCAGCGCTATTTGGCAGAGTTGCAGAGATAAAAGCAAATGGCTTGCCGAGCAACGCTGGGTGTCGACATTATCCGTGTCTGAATATACACAAAGTTCAGATGTGAGTCATGTACTTGATTTATTTCCTCTGACCTATCTCACACCAATCTGTTAGAGAGGCGTCCGTTCAGTTTATCTCGACCTGTGATGTGGTTTTTAATTTAAAAAATCCGTTCTACCTACTCAGTGCATGTAATTGCTCAGTGGAAGAGATGAAACCTCCTGCCTGAGACCGTAATCCTTTCAGTTCATTTCATCCACCTGGGTAATTCATCGCTCTTCTTAATATATGCTCTGATAACGTCTAGAGTTGCATCTTATAATCTCTTACCAAAGTGATGTCGAACTCTCAAGCGTGATTGGTCAGAAGGTGTTGATTATTTTTCTATAACAGCAGCTTCGACAATAGTGCAGCTACAAAGCACAGGTTTATAAGAATGTCCTTCTTCTAATACGCTATCAACTAATGTAACAACTTATACAGGGATATGCATGGCAGACTCGCCACATAAACAGATTAGAAACGTTTTGGGATCCTCGTATAAATGTTTGTTTGTTATGCAAGTTATGCAAGGAGTCTCCAGTGTCAGCACTTTATAACGCTCAGTAGTGTTTTCAGGACAGAAGATTTTGCGCTTTCCGGGTTTCTCAGTAACATGATAACATGCGTTTTTAATCTTAACTTCAAGAAAGAGGAAATAAAGAAGCTGCTCAGGGAACGACTGTTTATAGCTGCTAAGTGATAACAAGAATTAACTTGTTTACATTTAACACTAAATGTAACTATACATGGATAAATTGTATGACCTGCCATTCTTCAAATAATAAATTGTAATCTTTGGCAAATCGCAGTGATATGTGAGAAGTAAAACACTTCAGGGTGTGCTGTTATAGGAAAATAATCAAACTTCAGTGTGGTAACAGTAATTCTGCTTCATCACAGCACCTCATCATTGATTATGTGCCTAAGTGTTCTGTAATACTAAGGTTATGATTCAGGGTTGTAACGCTAACTCTGCTTCATGTTGAGCCGCATCACACCATGCCATTCTTAATTATTTGACTATAATAACGCTCCTGCAAGGGTTTTATTCTTTACATAATAAATGCCAAAGCTCACACAGAGAGAGAGAGAGTGAGAGAGAGACAGAGAGAGAGAGAGTAGAGCGCATGTGATTTCTACTGCATTGCAGCTTTCTGCTCTCTTTTTTTTTGCATTTGGAATCATCTCGGATTCACACTGCATATTATCAGTGTTCAGATGCTTGTCAGTCCCTAAGGCCCAGCTTCTGTCCATGTCAGGATGCTTGTTAAAACAATGCAGGATGTCTCATCAAGGCGGAGCAAATATCAACTGCACCAGATCAATATTTGCCTTTAATTTTTAAAATCCAGATACTGTCTGTTTATTTACTGAAATGTGAGCAGTCTCTTTATAGCGAAATCTGTCTCTACATGATATAAACAATATCAGATTGAAGCTCAGCCCAGATACCGAAAATGCATTTCATCACAAGTCACTGATTGTTTATACAGAGACAGAGACGTTTCGTGAAATTCCAGTTTTTCACTCTCTCTTCGAATATTGTCATCAGGTCATTGAGGCTTTTTTTTCTTCAATTCCTTTTCTCGATCTCATCCATCAGAGAAGCACTGAAAAGTCCAGGCCTGATTGTAACAAACGAGAGAGCTGCCCTGAAACTTCTCTGAGATCGATTGCAATGTCACCGAGTTGATACGGCTCTCTTTTATGGGCCGGCCCATGGCGAGCTCGCTTTCAGCTTTAGTGCCAATCCAAAGTTTCCCACTTCTCAGATGTTGATAAGCGGTCAATAAGGAAGTGGGTCATGTCTTTTAATTCTTTACCCCAATGGACTGAATCATTCTGACACAGTGATTGGACCAGAAAAAAAAAATTTCACCTAAAAGGCACGGAGTATGAATGTGGGTCTGAGAGGAGGAGAGAAAGAGAGACAAGCAGCATGAGAGAGAAGGTTTTTACAAATACCATGAGAAGGACAGCAGTGGAGACAGTGAGAGAGAGAGAGAGAAAGAGAGACAGATGGAGAAGCAACCAAGAGATCAAAGGTAACTCTGACGGAGCTGGAAAAATCCACAGCTCAGAGGGGAGAAGCTGTTCATGGGACAACCATAATTCGGACAGTCTACCATGCTGGGCTTTACAGAAGAGTGGCGAGCTGTATGAAATCCAAAAGGCATGACAATGCCAAATAGCATGTTGGTGACTCAGCAAACATACAGAACAATGTTTTGTCATCTGATGAGCCTTAAATTTGTTGGAAACCCAGCAACCTGATAACACTGTCCCCATGGTGAAGCATGGTGGTGGAAGCATCGCACTGATTATCGTTGGCCACTTGGTTAGTTCTCTGAATAATGCACTCTTTACCTGGTCACGACGTTTAGAGGAAGGCCTCCTCTAGGCAGAATTGTGGTTGTGACATTTTCTTAAATTCCAAAAAATAATAATTTAATGATGCTCAGCAGAATGTACATATTTTGAGATGTTTTATAACCAAATCCTACCAGATACTTTTCCAGAACTTTGTCACGGACTTGTTTTGATAGCTTCTTGCTCTCCATGATGCTGTTTGTTTTGGTATCTAACCAACTCTAGGTTCTTCCAGCAACAGTTTATTTATATTGAGAAAATATGATGCTTAAATTACACACCTTGACTCCATTTAACTAATTATGTTACATCTGATATCAACTAATGTAGGGGTTTCACAGCAATGGAGATGAATACTTATGCAATTACAACTTTTACGTTTTATTTATTTTCCTTCTCACTTCAGTGTTGTGGGCAATCTTGTGTAGATTCGTGACATAAAATACCTCTTAAATTCATGTCAGTTCTGGGATGAAACACTACAAAAGAGAGAGAAGACAAGGGAAGCAGACAGGAAGAGACAGAGAGAACGAAGAGATTTCCAAAAACGAACAGTCAGAGAAGTGCATCATTAACTCCTTGCTCCTACTGAAAGTGATGATAACTTCAGCAGCCAGTCAGTTACTAATTAGCTGACTAGCCTGATATTTTGATTCGGGTGAGGTCAGTTTATTAGAGAGAGTTATTTATGCTCCAATAAAGCAGTCAGATCGAAATAGAGCTAAAACAAGCCTGGCGGAGAGATAGTGAGAAATTGTACTTGATGTGCATGATTGGGAAAGAAGACAGGATTAGCTTCCAGTCACTGTTAAATTCAACTCATGATAAGTTGCGAAAAAGAAACTATTTTCCTTTCAAAAGAACATTACATCAGGACAGCATATAATCACTTGATTTTTGGTCCACAATGGAAGAGAAAATATCAACGTTAAAGATTTTCATTCATCGATGTCATTATGACTTAGTAGTGAGCTAAAATATCTGTTATATCTGGGGTTTTTTTTGTTTTGTTTTGTTGTTTTGTCTCTTCCTCTTTATGGTTGTTTCTCTCTCTCTCTCTCTGTGTGTGTGTGTGTGTGTGTGTGTGTGTTTGTTTGAAGAACTGCCCCATCAAGACATGTTATTGTTAACTGTCTCCTTCGCCCCACTGATGGTGTATAGATGGTGGATTACTGACATTTATCGAGGATTGTATTTGGTTGTCTGTGAGTGGAGGTTATTGGTGCTGATTCACAGAGCGTGTAATTTAAAGAGCTGGTGTTTTGAGTTTGAATAGCTGTCACACCCCTACCTGCCAGCTGGATGGCCAAATAATTATTTTCTGCTTTGCAATTATCCATCTTAGAGAAGGTGAACCCTGTGTGATATTAGTCCAACCCATATATTACAATCAAGTCTAATCCATGGATTGTGGGCTTCCACAATCGCACATATGTTATAGACAATTGATAAACATCTTCTGACCAATCATAATCAAGAATGCAGCATATTCTTTTCACTAGCTATTATCCAACTTGTGCTTGAGTAGTTATTCTGGTGACTGTTTTACTTTTTCTTTAAGGAGGTAAGTACAAAGTATGAAGGTTTTCTTATGAAGTGTTCACTAGCGATGTTCCCCAAAGATATCCAATTACTGAGTGACTCATGTAGACTCCGAGTAATTGGATGCAAAGGTTTACATGACCAGTTTCTTCTGTTTAATTAATTATTAAAAAGATTACATTAACAGTTAGATTCTCATCAGTTATTAATAGATTATTAAGCTGCCAAGCTGCAACTCCATTAAGTCTCCATTCACCTTACAAGGCCCAAATTTGCCACTTGAACATGGCATAAATAAGAACTGAGCATCTTTCTTATTTCTTATGTGTTTCTTGATTGGAAACAGATACAATACACTTTTCAAAAAAAAAAAAAAGATGTTACATAATCAGCTATCTAACCATTGAGAAATCTTTTCTAAATTCGCACATAGCCATACAACTGCTATAACCAAGAAAAGTCAGATAGGATTTCACATGGTTTATGGTTTTCCTCCTGGCTTCTATCAGGCACAGAGGCACAGATGTTCCAGCAGCAAAAGCTCTGAAACTGGCTTTGCTTCAATCTTTTTTTTCAATTTTTTGCTTCAACTTGGCTGATCATGAACAAATGATTTGTCAGCCGATAACTAGAGCAAATCATCTCTACATTGAAGGCTTGTGCTGCTAGTCTGTTTGGCTGATATGGGGATTTGTGTTGTTTTTTATGACTTAGCATTTTAAGGTTCTATGTGATATATGGTACATTGGTGCAAATTTTGAGACTTCAGCTAAACTTGAGATAATGTAATCTACTTGAAGAGCTTAACAATGGCTAGACTTCAAAATTTACATTATCAGAATTCTAAAACAAATACATTATATGGCTAAATTTTTTGTAGAAACTTCACACCCATATGTGGTTCTTCCCCAAATTCTTGCCAAAAGGTTGGAGGCACACAGTTGAATAGAATGTCTTTGTATGCTGTAGCATTACAATTTCCTTCACTGGAACTAAGGGGCTCAAACCTGTTTCAGCATGATAATGAACAAAGTGAGTTCCATGTGCACAAAGCAAGCTCCATAAAGACATGGTTTGTCAAGGCTGTAGTGGAAGAACTCAAGTATCCTGCACAGAGCCATAAACACAACCCCACTGAATACCTTTGGGATGAACAGGAACATTGACGGCATCCCAGGCCTCTTTGCCCGACATCAGTTCCTGACCTCACTAATGCTCTTGTGGCTGAATGAGCACGAATCCCCACAGCCACGCTCCAGAATCTAGTGGAAAGCCTTCCCAGAAGAGTGGAGGTCATTATAATAGGAGACGGGGATTAAATCTGTAATGCAATGTTCGGAAAGCACCCATGCGTGTGATAGTTGTCCACAAACCTTTGGTCATATAGTGTAACTTTTGTGTTGTGAAAATGTTTTTTAACAACTTTATAAGTTTAGATTTATAACATAATTCCATTGATTTTAGTCCATTTTACTCAAAAGATAAGACCATTGTTAAAAACAATTTTCATGATGAAAGATGAACAATATATTGTATCTTGTTTCTCTTTGTGAATCACAGAGAAATAATTCAAGCAGATCATCTTTAAATGTATCTCGAATTCAGAGACTAACCATCCATGTTTCTTTCTGAGCAGAAGCAATAGACCGAGTTTAGATTGAAACCGAGGAAAATCGACTTGGAACTTTCAATGGATTGCAGCTGGATTTCATGAAAAAGTAGTTACATCTGAGGAATGAATACCGATTTCAACTCTGAATACAGCCCAATGCCCCCCCACCCCCCCATTTTCTCCCTAGTTTGGTTCTACCCACCAGCCAGTCTCTATTATACTGTATGTCTGCTACCAAATGGAGAGGGTGAAGTCTAACACTTGCTTCCTCTGAGACAAATGAAGCCAACCAAATTCATCTTTTTGAACAGCTGCTCATGCTGTGTCACAGGGCAGCATAACACACTAGAAAGAAAAGTGCTATCCACCATCTTTCACATACATGAGCTCATAGATGCACATGATTGGCTAGTGTTGCTGTGATTGACAGAGGAGAAAGAGTATGCTCCTCCCACCCAGACAGCATGGCCAGTATTGCTGTCTCGGACTCTCTGCCATGGATGGCTGTGGAATCAGTGGGATTTAGACTCCCAACGCTTTCCACTTTTAATACAAGGTCACAAAAGGTAAGGCATCAAGTTATAAAGATTGAATCTAATCTAAATATGGGCAAAAATTTCATGTAGGCTAATTCAATGATCTTACATGAAACACCCGCTCTCGACAAATAAAACATCCATGCAATATGCATGTGAGCACACTTTTAGCAGTGAAAAACTTTTATTGATCAGCAGTAAAAAGCTAAAAAGCACATGATCCTTTTAACTAACTCAATAGAAATAGCACAAAATTACAGAATAAGACACTTTCCCCCAAAATAATGCAATTTCACCCCAGAAGTCGAGTGCTGGAGATGTATCACAGACAAAACCTTGAAACTCAATCTTAAGCGGTTTGCTCCGCTTCAGTGGAAACTGATGATAAAGACGGGGAATGGGCTGGAAAAAGAGAGATGGTTAAAAAAAAAAAAGACCCTTCATTAGACAGCCCACTCGAAAGAGAGAGATAGAGAGAGAGAGAGAGAGAGAGAGAGAGAGAGAGAGAGAGAGATCTCAAGGTTATCACAGTGAGAGTAGTCATCAGATAAAGTGCTCAGATCATTCGGCTTCTCAGAAATCTAAATTGTGAAATGAATACTGCTCCTCTGGCTGATGCTTAACTGAGAAGGTTCTGTTTGTCTCGAATGTTGTATTAAAGGATAAAGTTCTATTTGACGATTAGCTTGTAAGATCCCGGAAGCTGGTTTGGGGATTTTCTGTGTGTACTTTTGCACAGATGGAAAATGAACATTACAGTTTAAATCACAAGTGAAACGTGAAGCCTTGTCATGGGACGTCATCGTAGAGTTGTATGACTTGAGCTCATCTGTAGTCATAGTCTGTACAGAAAGATCACACATTCAAATCTAACACATTTTTAGAGACTTCAGACGTTATGTTTCCCAGTTTTCATATAGGTTTTATTTTCACATGTGATTTCACATGTATGCATGTATTTTTATTTTGTCTTTTTTTTTCTCCAAATTATTCATTTTTCACATGTTAACTTTCAACTTGTAGTGAATGTTGTAGTGAACTTTTTTATTTTTCACGTGATTTTTTCACATTTTTAAATTCATTTTGCTCCGCGTGAATTAATTAATTAACGTACTATTCATTTATTTTCACATAGTGCTGTGCTATTTCTCTCATTAATGTATCATATTTATACTATATAATGTAAAAATCATGTAAAAAATCATGCATTTTCCTGAGCTGCTGTAAGTCCATCAGATGTTTTTTGTTCTGTCACTTCATGTATTTTAAACTTGGTTAGGCTAGGCGAGAGCCAGTTGTTTGAGACTTCTGCTTGTCTTTGGTGTGTGTGTTTCATCCACAGATTTTTTTAATCTTCTGTTGTGTGTTAACTAGCATGCTAATGTTATCCAGTGGCTTGTTCTGTCTTTCTCTGTAGTTCATCCATTTCAATCTTGGTGATTGCATGACAATAAAAAAAAAACAGTAAAGTTTTTATTGTCATAACTTTTCTATATTACCATACTATCTTTATTATTTTTTTATTCACACCCTGGATGGGAAACCCCTGAACCACATACCAAGCTAGCTCAAAGGTTCTAGGTATTAAGAAACTCCAATAGTTTGGAGTTCCAGATACTTGCCCGTTTAATACATACACTCTTAGAAAAATGGGTTTTTTTTTTGTCATGTTGTAGAAAACTAGAAAAGGTAAGTGATTTCCACAGTTATTTGGAGGTAATTTGTTGGAGTGTAATATCAGGATTTCTGTATTCTATCAAACATTCCTCCTTTTCTGCTTTCTTTTATTAACTGCTGAATAAACAGTAGAGCTCTGAAATCCTTTAACACCCAATTTGATGAACAATCCTAAGTAGAATCTTTTAATTAGTCATTCCAACACAGACAGAATAAAAAATTTGAAATAAAAAAAAAATGTCATTTCTTTCATTACTTTTACATACAATGGGGTCCCTGGAGGACTAGTGGTTAGGCCACATCACTCTTATCACTGTGGCCCGGGTTCGACCCCCGGCCACTGGGGTTGCATGCAACAGTGCGCTCTCAGTGTCGGTCCCAAGCCCGGATAAAATTGGGGAGGGTTGCTTCAGGAAGGGCATCTGGCATAAAAACTGTGCCAAATCAAATACACAGACCAACGATCCACTGTGGCGACCCCTAATGGGGGCAGCCGAAAACGGAACAACAACTATTACATACAAAATTTTCATGCTTGCTTTTATTATACCAATCAAAACCTCAGAAAATGGCCTTTGCTTCATGTCAGCTTAGAAATGCTTTTTTATTCTGACTTGTGAAATTTGCTGAACTTGTCATTATGAAAAAGATAGATTAAAAAAAGGATTTGCAATATAAACAGGATTAGAAATGCGGCCTCGTTTAGGGTCATCTATCTGAGACTTACAGCTCGTCTCTGACGCAGCCTGTGTGGCTAATCCATCCTAATGTGTTGTCTGATCTAAAAGGAGATTCAATTTGGTGTTCTTTTTGGTGGTGAAGATACACTGAGGCCATATCTTTGGTGATAATCAGAGCACATAGAGGTCAGAGATTTCATGCAGTGTGAGATGAATTGAAACAATTCAGTGTTTAACAGTAATACCAATTAACGTCTTCGCAGGATTAGTCTGGGTCTTTCGTACTGCTCATGTGTTCTGTGTTTTTTTTTTCTCTCTTATTTGCTTTCAGCTTTGTCCCTGGTCCCAGCCAAAATACACATCAAAATCCACTTCAGGTCTCTGAATCCGACACGGACACGGTGCATTCCACTTCATTCGTCCTCACATCTGGCTTAAAAGACTGTGGAAATCGGAAGAAGATCCGCCCCTGACCTCGAAAGAAACTCTGAGGCTCAGTGCACAAAATCTGCCCTGAAACTTCCTGATTTGGGATTCTTCAGCCATGCATGGCATTCACACTTCCTGATTCAGAATGACTGTCATCTCTTTCTCGCTCTATCTCCCTCTCTCTCTCTCTCTCTTGTTTGCTAAAGTTGTTCTCCAGTTCTAAGGTGTTCTAAGCACTTTTGGCACTATGATATGTCCGCAGTATTGCTAATTTGGCCGGACGTAAGATCATTTTTGTTCTAATTCTCACCCAGTTGATCCAAAATCATGCTAATGTTATCATGACTTTTTTTTTCCTACATTTACCCAAAAATGGCTGTTAATAGTGGTGCCAGTGGAATTAATGCTGTGTTTGAATAAAGCTTGTAATTTCTAACCTCCAACTAGGAAAAAACAAAGCAAATGTTCCCTGAACTGCATCTGAGATCATGTCAATGTGGCTGCTTGCTCTGTCAGCACTAAATAAAATATAATTTCACTTGAGTTTATAGTAGTATTTACTTTTATTACTATGTTCCAATTAACATAGATCCATCAATGATCAGTGATTGGTCAGTGGGAAACAGTGTTGATCAGTGATTGGTCATTAAGAACAGTGTTGATCAGTGATTGGTCATTGGGAAACAGTGTTGATCAGTGATTGGTCTTTAAGAACAGTGGTGATCAGTGATTGATCACAAACACAATATAGTCAAGCATTGCACACTGATGGAGAGACAAGCTAATCTGCTCGCAAAACTCGTATATCAGTGTATCGTATATCGGCTGGAGAGCTGCATGGAATTCAAGACTGTCACGAATGTGCTCAAAAAGTCGCTAGATTTGTCGCTAGGCTCTTTTTTTAATTAAAGTCACTAAATGGGTCTATAAAAAGTCCCCAAATCTAGTGACAAAGTCTTTAACTGTTCCTTATTTGTTATTGTAATCGCTATTAGCCTAAAAGTACATTAAACCTCCCATTGCTATAGAGAAACTGGGTAAACACATCAGTTATGGACTTCAGAGTTAATGATGGATAGATCAAGATAAAAAGCAATTTCCTAATCCACTTCATTTCATCATAGCATGTACTTCATCCAACATTAATGGCCGTGCCCCTCATCAGCTGTGTATCTGTGATCTAAAAGACATTGTCACGACTAACAGCCATCACTCATTAAACAATGTTAGACACACATTCTTTCATAGTGAGCAGTCACGCTGTGCAGCAAAATGACTGCTTTATTCAGAATTACATAATGCCTAGAACCGAATTATGACAATCCAGCACAGGCAAGATTTACAGTTTCTTAAAGCGCTCAATTATAAACGGTCTGTATTCTTTCTTCAAGTAGCAATACACATATCTGCAAGAACGTTCTATATTGTTGCATGTGCAAAGAGACATTCATCCTGTGCCTACAAACGAGATCATTTTGCTAACACTGTCCTTAAGTGTAATGTTTCTATGACATTTGCAGATCTTTCTGACAACTGACATAAATCTAGTGTGATAGTGTGATCTAGTGTGACAGTTCTAGTAATGTGAACTGGTCTTTACATTTTTGTGGCATTATCATGGGTATTTTGCATGCATTGTACTTAATGGACTATCCACAGAGGTGCTAACATTTATAGGTTAGAATTTCGACCTCTTGCCACAGTGATACAACTTTGACTTTTTACTTGAGAACTCGGGGTGGTACCCTAAACACCGAGTTCAGCAAGTGACATCAAATCAACATGGCTGCTCACACATCAAGAGTAAACAAAGCAGCATTTAAATGAGTTTTACTGTACAGTATATCCATATATTTGCTTTTGACCAATCAACATACAGAGATATTCGCTTGTTAAATCTACAGTTTAACATGACTCGTCACAGTTAGCTGTTTAGCTTGTTGCTAACAAAAGACAAATATGGAGGCACCATATTTGTTTTTTCCCCCCACTATGTTGCGCGAACCCACGGAGGTCAAAAATGATGTATTTTTGAGTTCCAACTTCCCACTTCCAAGGTAAGTCGATTGCAGTGTTAGTCACATTATTACAATAATGGTACTTTGACATACCAGTGCGCTGAGCTACAAGTCAATTATCATGAAGTTCTAAGCTTTACCATGTAACAATCAATACTCTATGTCACGTGTTATGGGTGTTATGTCAACTTCAACGTAGGCAGCAGTCTTTATGATAGCTGACACAGTTTATGAATCAGTTGTTACTATAGAAATGATAAAGTATTACATGAGCGCATTGATATAAACCTGTAACTTGCCTTGCAGCTGCTGCTCATGAAAGGTTTCATGACAATGATAATGTAAATAATGGAAAAGCTCTCATGGTCTGGCAGAAATGACTTTAAAATGACTTTGGGCTTCCTTTGTGTCCACTGTGCAGTACTAACATTAAAGAAACTTGTGGATGAAGAATGTGGAGTAAGAGGAACGTGGACAGATGAGTGTGACAGGTTTGATGGATGAGATCTTGATTTGTTAATGGAACAGATGTGGGATCTAATTGGGTTGCTGCAATTCCAAAGGCATATGGAGGTACCTGCCAGTTAGAAAAATGAGATATTAACATTAACATTTCTGTTTCTCCAGCTGAGGAATGTTTCCTGGTGAAATCAAGCGTGAAGGTAATCAGGGGAAAAAATGGTTTTAGGAGATTCTAACAGCTCAAATGGGACTCATTTGGAAATAGTATAAACCCAATAAGGCTTTAGTTTCAGCCTTTATCATTTAAGCTTGAAACTGTGCATCTTTATTTATTTATTTGTTTGGTAATTAATTACTGCAATGTTACTGCTATACTGGTCATATAGCATAATATATTGTCAAATTACAGTTAAAAAAATGAATAATTAAAACAAAAAAAAAATTGTGAAGTGCAAAAAATAAAAAAGTATTCATTTTTACTTCAAAATCAATAAAGTAAAAAGTGAAATTGTTGTAGTGAATAATAGGAACAATAAAACTATGTGAAATTTGGAGTTTATGGCATATTGAAATTTGAAATATGTGTAAAGTATTTTTTAAAATAAAAATTTAAAAAGTAAATCATGAGTGGTGCAATGTCTTAAGTCTTAAAAGGTAATCAATCAATCAATCAATAAATCAATAAAAATTTAAAAAAGCAATATGATATGGGTAGAGAATGTGGTTAAATTCTCTACAGGATAACAGTGAACATTGCAGAATATTTTCATTAATGCACAAAATCCAAATGTAACATTTAAACTATTTCATGACAATGTAAAATTCTGAATAACACACTCTTTTTTAGAAATGTATTGAAATGACGTATTAGCTGCTTGAGAATGAATTTCTGACCTACTTATTTCAGACAAAAGAAAAAAAAAATCACCCAGTGTTCGGGTCACACACTGAAAAGAAAAAAAATCGCACATTATTAAGAATAGCAATTAACTGATTTATGAACTGAGAAATGAAATGGTGTAATTGGTGAAATTGAGAAACCTTTTATCTGATCCTGAGAAAAATAATTGAGTATGAAACAGTCTTTGAAGCTCAATTAACTTAATGAAGACATGGTTGTACAAAATGAAGAAAAATTTTAATAAGGGTACAATATTTTATCACTGATTTGAGATCATATTTAATAGGAGAAAGAACTCTTTCTTGAACTCGTCACTGAAATTAGTAATTGCATATTAATCTTATTTGATTTTCACGTAAAAGGATGCCTACAGGGCAGTGGTAGCTTGGTGGTTAGGACGTTGGGCTACTGATCGGAAGGTCATGAGTTCGATCCCCAGCGCCGCCAAGCTGCCACTGGTGGGCCCTTGAGCAAGGCCCTTAACCCTCAACTGCTCAGTTGTCTAAATAAGATAAATGTAAGTCGCTCTGGATAAGGGCGTCTGCCAAATGCTATAAAATGTAAAATAAATAAATACATCTGGGGTTATTTACAGAGATTATTGTCTTTAGCTACTAATAAAATATGGCTATGTGCTATTGTATATAAATATCTGTTCCTGCCCACATGTACTACATGTTTTTTAAGTGTAATTAATCTGCATTCTAAGTACATAACCTTGCCTGTTATGGACAAAACTGTACACTTATGCTGCGTTCATGGTGCCTTATAAGTGGTAATTTACATCATTCCCCACCCCGGCAGGTTCAACACATTAAGTAGAGAAAAAACTTGGAAATCTCCATGAAAGTGTGTCTTTTGTTTGCTCTGTCCCTTTCTGCTATAGTGAATTACAAATATTCATGCAACATTCGGGACTGAAATTGCAGCACAGCAACAACAGCAGAAAATAGCGAGTAGTGTTAGCAACAAGCTAGCCAGCTAACGTAAGTTATATGAGTTATAACACTAACGTTGAAGATTACCTTCTCAAAACAGTGATTAGTATGGTCAGTGTTATGACTGTAACCAAGTACTGTGTCTGTATATTAACTGATCTAATGGCAATACTGTTATAAACTAATTTAATGTAGAGAAAGGGTACTTTATACTGTTCACATTGTGCTCCTCTCAATTAATTACAAGTTGCAACTTCACCACGAACGCAGCATAAGTGCACTTTTCCCCCTACTTAGGTATTTGGTGGAGGAAAAATGTGCAGAAAGTAAGAGGTCAGCACTAAAAAGGTGGAAAAATCGAAAGTTCAGCCGATTACATGGCAGCCAGTTTTGCACGTAATTTTGTCTGGCATTTTTGGTCACACTGACCTGCATTTTTTTGACCATGCCTCCTCACGTACATATATACTGTATATCTGGATCTCAATGTCGACCTCTGCATTAAACAATCACTGCAACAGGTACTTATTTTTGGGAAGGGACAAAGGTGGAATTGCAGCCTAAAGCAGTCTCCCATCCTCCCAAGGAAGTAATAAACCACTGGAATGTGCTGTTATAGAAAAATAATACTTTAACTGGGTGGTGTGATACGGCCCAACACAACTGTTACCACCACAAAATGAATTATTCTCCAATAACAGCACATCCTGAAGTGTTGTATTCTTCTTATACCTCAGCAAATTGCCAAGGATTACAATTTTTTAAAATTTATTAATGAACACATTTTTATCCATTTACAATTACACTTAATGTTGCGGAACGGTCACAAAACAGTTAGTTGCTGTTAGCACTTATGTTATAGCAGCTGTAAACCTCTTTTTTTACAATCTCTTGAAGCTAATAAGACAAAAATGCAGCTTGTCATGTTACCAAGAAACCAGAAAACACAAAGGGCTGACACTGGTGACTCCTTCCATAAATGTTAAATAAACATCTTCACCAAAACTACACCACATTGATTAAATGGTTTTCGTCATTAAATAAAAGCACATCTTAATTTTTTTATTATTATTACATGGTGCATCCACAATGTATAGTCCTTGCATATTAAAACGAGGGCATTAATATAAACTTGTGATTTGTCTCACAGCTAGAACTACTGTCAGAGTTGTTGGTATAGAAAATTAATCAACCTTTCGACCTTCTGACCAATCAGAATCGAATATAAAATACTTTAATGCATGTAGCTGCAGCCAAAAACAAAACCTTGGCATCATCAGTCATAATAAAACTAAAAAAGAAAGGCCATTCAAATACAAGCTGGCTAGAATATAGCTCAGGAAAGTCTTTAAGATTAATGAACCCTATATAAAATGTGTATACTCAGGTCCTTGTAATTGGACATCATTAATCATACACAATCAACGCTCAGCTCTTTTACAAAAAGTTTTGTAAGCACAAACCGTGGCTGTCTGAACCGAAACCCCAACAAACACCAATCAAACTCCAGCATTTAAAGTGCGTTAAGTGAGTTTTAGGCATTTGGTAAAGTTTATTTTCCGAGACTAAAATGTTCAAGTGGCATTTGTTGGAATGAATAGAATGTTTGCCTACTCTGACAACAAATTATGAAGTAGGTTGCCATGAGAAAGCTATAATTCCCCCCTAACATGAAAGTAAGCATCACTGCGAACTCTACTGCAAAAAAATTGCAGAGCTGAAGCAGTTATTAATTAGCATTGTTTCTGTGAGAAAAAGAAAATGGAGTCTTGTCACTTCTTTATGATGTGTGTGTGTGTGTGTGGTGAAGGACATCTTGAATATAGGCAAATGTTATCAACTAATATTTCTCTTATTAAACAAATATAAAATGATTAAACCTATTTATAGATATTTTTTCTATTTTTCTCTTTTGAATCATTTAGCAAAATGACCTGAAAATAGAATAAAACAATTTCAAGCTTGAAAATTAGTACAGCAGCTTAATGGTCTTACTGTATATTTGTTATAATTTCATAATGATAAATATTAGATAGCTTTTCATTTATTCGAGATATCTTCATTTGCTCATTTTGCATCAACAGCCAAAGCCCTAAAAATATCAGACTGGTCACTAAAAAAATTAAGCTAGCTTGCTATCTAGTAAACAATAAGGACCCTTAATTCACTGCTATTGGTACTGGAGTTCGTTTTAACCTTGACACTACCAGTCAAAGATTATTACACACCTACTCATAGAGGTTTTTGCCATATTTATTTATTTTACTAGAATAATAATCAAGGCTCTAACACAATAAAAAATGGAATAGTGCAGTGATCAAGAACAGTGATGTAGTATATTATTTAATGGAACCTTAATTCCCTAAATTAAGCACCAGGAACGTATTAACTATTAATTTATGCTCTGTTAGACTAAAAGTCATAACTCGGAATTTCTGACCTACAACTATGCAAAAACAAAGACAAAACGCCCCCTCAACTTAAGTAGAAATTCCTACTCATAAACAGTCAGGTCTCCTCAACCCTGAGTTCAGCAAGTGACATCAAATCAACATGGCTGCTCTGCTAACAGTATCAGTAAACACAGTTTACGCACCTCTTACGTCCATGTTTTTTCCCTTAGCATCAACGTAACCATACACATAACCCATACACACATCACTCTTACACATAGCCTAACAAAAAGAATATTACAGTATATATTTATCCATTCAGGAGAACATAAAATAAGCAGTTGTGTTCAGCTGAGAGCTAAGATCACTGATCAGTTATATTCTTGTCGTGTGTGAGAAGCTGTCTTGTGTGCATCACTCACCTGACTGTAATGCTGTGGTCTCGGGATTTCAGCTGTCCCATCCTGAGCAGGATGTTAAAGTGAAATGAAAGTTGAGTGTGTGGTAAATTAATCATCGCTCTTCTTGTCCTAAAGACTAGAGGCTCAGAGCTCTGGAAATAATCAAGACACTCGCAGATAATAAGATGAAATAAGAATTGAAGTTTAATAGACAGTATATATGTGTATTATTATTGTCCTTGGAATCCCAGTCAAGATACACACTGAGATACTGATTAATACACACGCATACTAATTAATGGTGGTGGTTACAAAATGGGTGATGTCCAAAGGACAGCTTTGCAGGTATTGATTATTTGTTTAAACCTCTTCCGCACAGTCTTGCCATATGGCAACATACCATTTACCTGGATTTTTTTTTTTAGCATTTGAAGAAAACCTATTCACTGATCAACTTATAGTAGGTGTGCTTTATTTGTGCCAATAATGCATTTTGATGAAGATGGATTACATTTAAATTCCCCACAGTCCTCCTTTTCCACACTGAATCAGACTTCAAATTTTTGTTATAATCTTTTTTTTCTTCCTTGCTTACTTACAAATTTAAATTTGCCATTTAAAGAATTTTTGGCATTATTTAAATGGTGGGGTTTTTTTTAATTAAAAAAAAGAAAGAATTTTTGTTTGGGAAAATATTTATTTTGCTGTACAGTAAGATTTTATGATAATTTTATGCATGAAGGTGACATGACTATTATTCATTTTTTTTATTTTTTTATTTTTTTGTTTTTATTTTTACTATTCAAATTCAATTCAATTCTAGATTTATCTCTAATGAGCAAGCCAGAGGTGACAGTGGCAAGGAAAAAATACCTGAGAGGACATGAGGAAGAAACGTTGAGAGGAGCCATAATCTAAAGGGAACCCATCCTCTTCTGGGTGATATCGGATAGTGAGAATATAAATCATTATTCTTCTACAATTATATGCTATAGTGTCAAACATTGCTAAGTGCGTTGGAAAGATCTTTAGTATAAGCATCAAGCTTTAAGTCTATAATATCCATGTGAAGTTCTCGTCTTTATAACGAATGAGACAAGTATAATTTTTAGCAAGTGCTAAACATATCATTATGCTGTCCAAGAGAGAACATCCACAATCATCTATCCATGTATCTGTATAATACCGTCCACAGCAATCTCACGGCAAACTTTAGGCTATTTTACTATTACTATTTCCAATTTTTATAAAGTTGTTATTCTTTACACATGATGTGTCGTTGAGAATTAGTTGAAATGCTGATTCAAGGCAGTTTATCCATAGTTAATAGAGTGCCTAAAATGGACAAATGTGTGTTTTTATTAATTATCATTTTATTTCTAGAATTATTTGGTGAATACTTTTCATATTAGTTTTCATCAGCAAAATTAGCACCAAAAAAACAGACATGCGTGAATTTAATTCAATTCAGTTCTTAACGATAGACATTTTTAGAGACTCAAAAGAGAACTCGTCCTTTTCTGGGTGTCACTGGATGGTGTGATTATAAATCATTACAGTGTACAGGTGTAGAAGAGTTAGTGTGTTGAAAAGATGTTCACTCGTCTCTCAAGTTGCATGTTTTGTACTTTTGGTATGTATCTTTTACCTGGAATGACTGAAGATACATAAATTGATTAGTTGAAAAGTTTAAACTAATCCTATACGCTCCTTTCTAGGTTAAAGATACACCCTATAAATACAGTAAGTTGTACACTTAAGGATAAAACTCCAGCAACAAGGAAAGTATAATATACAGTTTAGTATATTTTTTTTTTCCTGAGAGTGTACAGTGATTTAATAGGGGGCAATATTCTCAGAAACAAAAACACAAACTCGACATGCAGGTTATTGCACTGCTGTGGTGTCACGAATTCCACCTCTCTGCACGCGGCACGCTCCCCAGCTCAGTGAACACTGCTCTCTTTTGTTTTCTTTACATGTACACATGTATTTGTTGTGATTCTAGCTTTGTCTCCACCCGTGCCCGGTTATTGTCATGTATCCTAATTGTAGTCACCTGTTATCTGTTCAGGCCTTAATTCATTTTTTTTCTGTTTATATCCTCTTTTGTCTTCGCAAAGTCTTATCGTGCATTTTATTTCAATTATCAGCCTTGGTTTAGTATGTTTTAACCTTTTCCATGTTTTAACCTTGCCTGAATTGTTGCTTATGATTATGTTCGAGTTTGTGCACTTGCGTCCAGCCTTTTCAAACACATTCCATGTGGCATGATGTAAGAAAAAAAGTTAGAAAAATGAAACCATTCATAGAACGGTTCCACTGGGCTTTAAGGTATGTTACTGGTGATGACCCAATATTCCACTGGTGCGCTACAAAAAAAACATAAAACATCTGGCTTGCCATCTTATAATGTAAATACAGCATGAGCATTGCACTAGGAACCACTCAACTGTGAGATTACTGTATTGCCTGTTTTATCAAGACACAAATACTATGTGAACGCCATTATAATGCAGTGCCTATAATTAAGCTGCTCAAGTACAATAACTGATTGTCTGTTTGTTTTACGAAGGCTTCCGTGCACCCACGTATGAATCCTCATTAAGGCACATGTAAATGCACTGCAAAACACATTATTGCTGTAACTGATGTACAAGGATCACTAAGCTATGAGATACGTCTCGTGTGTGAGTCTTCATTAAGACTGTGTGTAATTGCATTGTGATGGTGCCGTGTGTTTTATCACATCCTGCAAGATCTTCATGAAAACGTATGGTGCTGTACATTCGCCACTTTGCTCTGTCATTAACTTTATCCTATCATCTCCGTTTAATGTGTCTTTTACCCAATAGGCATCTGTGAGCATGAACTCATTAGTCAAGCACATTATGATCCCAAGTTGTGGAGTTTTTCTGATTATCTAAATGTGTTCCATTTGCTCTAATTGCCTCAGCAACACGATAAGCCCATTTAGCAGTTGAAATTAATTAAGGGCTCGTTTTGTCATATTGGTACATTGGAGTGCGCAATCGTTTATTTTAATGTCTGTTTTCTAGGATTTTTTATTTTGTCTGAAGATGACTTTAATGACACAGGGGGTGGCTTTGGTCTCACACATTTCCTGCCCTCTGACTACTGAACTGTTTATAAGATTGGAAAAAATCTCCTAATGCTTTACAGATTGGGAAAATAACAGACAGGCTCTTACATTCATAATCAAGTGCAGTATGTGGCTATAAAATACAATTTTAGGTTTGATTCTTCTAAAATAATCAATATGATCTTTTAAACATTCCTGTTCTTGGCTGACAGGAGTGGAACCTGATGTGGTCTACTGTTGTAGGCCAATCGCCTTGAGATTTATCATGGCATTCTGAAATGCTTTTCTGTTCATCATGGTTGTAAAGAGTGGTTATTTCAGTTACCATAGTCTCCCTGTCAGTTTAAACCAGCCGGGCCATTCTCCTCCATCTCCATTCTGACAATTTCTCATCGACAAGGCGTTTCCATTCATAGAACTGCCACCAACAGAACTGGATTTCTTTTGACTGAACTGGATTTTTTTTGTTTGTTTGTTTTTTGCACCATTCTGTGTAAACTCTAGAGTCTGTTGTGTATAAAAATCCCAGGAGATCAGCAGTTTCTGAAATACTCAAACCAGACCATCTGGCACCAACAAGCAAGTCACTGAGATCACATTTTTCCCCATTTCCCCACTGAACACTTATTTTGGAGCAACCTGTTAGACAGCGCTCTCCACCACCATCATCAAAACACCAACTGAGGGAAGATCTTTTGGAATAAAGACATTCATCGCTCCACTTCTAGAATCTGTACAAAATACAATGAAGTTAATAATATCATTTCATGTAAATATTTGCATTAGTTTTTATTCATTTATTAAAAAGTCAGATTTGTAATGGAATCTGACTTTGAACCCTACTAGGACCAAAAAAAAGATTTTTTTTTTCCTGGGAAATGAAAAGGCCATAAAAGGAATTTCAGATCTTTGATAAAGCTGCTTAAAGTCACACGTTTCTCTAGGCTGTAGTGTCTTCTGAGGTGCTAGTGAAAGTAAGGACATTTTCTGAGCAAAGTTCTGAGTGTAAACAAAGCTCTCTCCACAAGACAGCTACACTGTTTTCTTTTAGAACAGGCAGGAATCTTTGGGTGAAGGCCATAAGTGAATCTGATTGGTGGCCTGTGTGCTGAGAGAAAGCCCACCAAGTTGTGTTTTGGCCTGAGGCTAGTCTGCCAGCACTGACTGCTGGGAATGAAAGAGGATGAGGCAGGCTGGAGCCAATCGACAGAGTCCTCTAAGAAACTAGTTAGGGAGAATCAGAGTTAGCATGGCAGTTAGTACCATGAATTAAGGAGAATTGAGGACAAAAAAGTTAAATGGTCAATGTTTTTTTTTTCTAAAGCAGTTCTTTCTGGAGCCTATTATTTAAAGGAAACCTGCTGTTTAATGTTCTACATAGAATCTTTAAGGGAGAACACGAACATAAGTGTAACTTTTTTTTGTTTTTGTTACCTTTGGAATTCTTTCACATTGTATATGAATTTGGTCATAAAATATACAACCCAAAGCTTGATGGTGTAGTCAATAGGACTGTAGTCAAGACCAAAATGAGTCTAAGACCATGACTACAACCATACAACCATCCTGGGACTCATCACCAATGGTGGCGAGACATTCTACAGAGAGGAGCTCAGAGCACTTTCAACATGGAGTGATGACAACAATCTCGACCTGAATGTCAGCAAGACCAGGGAGATGATTGTGGATTACAAGAAGTCACAGAGAGGGGGTCACACCCTTATCGACATCAATGGGGTGGAGGTTGAGAGAGTTAAGAGTTCCTTGGTGTTCACATCTCCGAGAATCTCTCCTGGAGCTTACACACAGACACAGTAGGAAGAGCAGCCCGTCAGCATCTCTACTTTCTGCGGAGGCTTAAGAGATTTGGCATTTCCTCTGATCATGTCAAACTTCTACCGCTGCACCATAGAGAGCATTCTGTCCAGCTGCATCACTGTTTGGTACAGCAGCTGCTCTTCCTCCGACAGCAGAGCTCTTCAGAGTGTGGTCAGAACAGCAGAGCTCATCACTGGAAATTGGAAACGTTGCATCCAATCATGGACAACCAGACTGAAGAACAGTTTTTATCGCCAAGCCATCAGTCTACCTAACAGCCACTAGTCCTTCATCTAGCACTGCGACACTTTATTACTGCCACTTCCGAACACTTAGATATTTACTCTTCAGATTTTTTATGATGTACTATTTATTGTACTTGTATTTACTTTTCTGCCTTATTTAATAGCACATGTCACTTTACTCTGCCACTGTACACCTGTACATGTGTTTCTTTTACCTCATTTATCTTCTTACATTACTGCATCATCTCAGCCACTCATGTCCAAATATGTGTTTGTTCATGTCTACTAGTGTTTGCACTGTTAAAGTCTAAACCTGAGCCTCGTCACAACCATTTCAATGCCCAGCGTATCCATTTGTAACTGTGCAAATAACAAATAAACGACTCTTGACTATCCGAGCTTGAGTCAAGACTGAGTTTTAAGTAGGTTAAGGTCAAGATCAAGTCCAAATGAAAGACCGACCTAAGATCAAGACCAAAAACTATCAAATCCATTTCAAGGCCAAGCCTGGTCAACTGGCTTCATTTGAGAATTCTGACAGTGATTAGGCTGTTTTCAAGAAGAAAGAATTACCTCTGGTCAAACTTTGTGTATGAGGAAAGAAAAGACAATAGAAAAATAGAAAAAAAATAGAAAAAACTCAACATTGGTGAACACTGATAAGGGAATTTGCATGATCAACCAATAGCACAAGAGGATCAATGGGGCAGTCCTTCATAGTGCAGTGCAGGACACCAAAACAGTTATTTCACTAGTTTTCAAGCACAAGATATTTTTAAATTTTTACTTACCCAACTATAAATTATTCCATAAAAAGGCAGCAGTATGCAGTCAGGTACTAGATTAATTGGATGGTGTAATTATGTTTGCTATTGGTTTTTTTCCCTACAGTTGGCGAGTTAGCTAGTTTGCTAGCAACCAACTCACATGGTTAGCGAACAAGTTGGATTGTACACAAACTTCAAATATAGAAAGATTTGTGTATATATAGGTTAATTAATTACACCTGATGATTGTTTGTCTGAAAACCAGCCCAGCAGATATGGTAGCAGATTGGCATGTTCCTAAACTTCTGTGATTGAACAGACTTTACTGCATGAAAGAGTTTATATATAGAAAGACCAGTTCATCCAAAATACATTTGAAAGAATTATAAATAAGTGAATCCATCAATTGTTTATAAGTGTTGTTTTAACAGGCACTTCTGACTCCAAGGAAAAAATGGATGCATCTCAAATTGAGCCCACTGTGCCCTTCTATGCTAAAATGCTAGAGGTATTGTGACTCAGAGTCCTGTGAACCATTTTGGCCATCTCTCAGTTTCTCTAATGACATGTAGCTATAAAGGCTGCTAAATGCAAAAACATTAGCACACAGATTAGGTAATGATCATTGTAGAGAAAGTGACACTTTTCTAAATGTTCCCTTCGGGAAGTGATCAGCTAAAGGAGCACTGAAGATGCTAAATCACTGGCAGTTTAAGACAATTTGAAATGAGATGACATTTGCCTGAATAATGAAAGGATTTGCGTTGTGTTTATAAATGACACATTCAGTCATCAGAGCCATTCAGGTGATAGATGAATCCATAATATACTGGAAAGAAAGTGAGGCCAGATGAAACAGACCTAACCTCTATCAAATGTACACCTCTATCTTCACAGTAGCTCAGTCTGATTTCTGTTGCATTTGTGAAGAACATCAGTATTTATGTTATTTTGTCATCCCAGTTGTCACTGAAAATATATTTTATAGCTTGATAAATGACACCTGTGAGGCTCCAGGAGTGGATCCTTACCTATAAACGTATTTAACAAATATTTTCTCACATAAAAGTGTCTCTGTTAAACTGTCCAAAATAATATAATGCAAGCAAGTAGGTGGCCAAATTTTTATTGCACATTTAATGGAAATGTTGCCCAAAGTGCTTTAACGATTTGATATGAGTCATTAAAACTAACAAACAAAGCAAAAGCATAATTAAAAATGTAAACAGTATAATTAGCAATGATGAACAGTAATTAGAAATATTACTATGCATGCCTGTATAGTCACACTAGGAAGAATTAATACAGTGCTAAAAACCAAAAAAAAAAAAAAATCCAGTCGCACTCATGTGAAAGGATTTTATGGGTGCTTGGCTGTTCATCCAAATGTTATGTTGCTTTCAAATTGCCTTATTTTCCACTTGTCAAGCTGTAATTACAAAGTCTTTCACATACATTCAACCAGTATGGTCGAGGCCTGATCAGTTCTCTGTACAGCTGGATACAGAACTTCAATTTTATTTTTATGAGATTTTTAGCAATAGACAAAAAGTCAAAAAGTAGCTTTATAGAAATCCGAATGTCAATTTAGATTCCTAATGAGCAAGCCAGAGGTGATCTTGGCAAGGAAAAACTCCCTAAGATGACAAGAGGAAGAAAGCTTGAGAGGAACCAGACTCAAAATGGAACACTCTTCTGGTTGACCCCCAGATAGTGGGATTATAAATCATTTTAATCACTGTAATACAGATATAAAAGAATAAAGACAAACAGTACTAAGAACTTCCTGTTAGGACATCGCCAGGTTGTGAGACTAGGCAGTATTATCTCTTCCCTAAATACGAACTCCGATTAAATTTGTGGATGACAAGATAATAGTGTGCCTGATCTATAGAAAAACTTTTCACTTACCTTCAACAAGACCATGGAGTTAACAGTGGACTTCAGGAAGGAGGAAGCATTACTATCAATGAGAAACCTTGAGAGAAACCATACTTAAAAGGGGAACCCACCCTCTTCTGGGTGACACAAGATAATGGGATAATGGGATAAAATCATTATAGAATATAGTTGTAGAAGAGTAAAGACAAAAGAGCTTCTTGTTGGGACCTTGCCAGATGGTGAGAATTGGCAGTATTATCTCCTCCCCACTGACCCTCAGTACAAACTTCAAGGTTATCAGTATTATCATGTCATCTGCAAATTTAGTGTGCCAGAACTACAAGAATGACTGAGAGGAAGTTCTCTGACACACTGTAGGAAAAACCTCAAACAGCAACCATTACTATCAATGGGAATACTGTAGAGAGGGTCACCAGCTTTAAATTTCTCTGAGCATGCATCAGACTTTTGGCATGGACCTTCACATCCTTCGATTGTTCCACACCTGCACTGTCAAAAACATCATGCCTGCAAAGCTCTATAGACGGTATGTCACATGTCCCTTTTTTGTCTCATGGGTCCCATGGCAAAGAATGCCATGAGGTCGTGTTTGTTCTGGTTTCTATGCTAGTCCTGCCTCTGCCCTGTCCTGTCATTGGTGTGTTGCCTGATTGTGTTCACCTGTTCTGTGTTTAGATCCAATTAATTTGTATTTTTATACCCTGTGTATCAATATCCCATCTCAACGTCTTGCCATGCAGTTTTATTGTTAAGTCTTAACCTTAATTTCCATGCTTTTAGTTGTACATTTTCCTAGGTTAAACCCTTACCTGTTTCCCTCTTTTCTGATATGGGATTATCCTTGTTTTACTTTGCCTGCCTGTGTTTTGACACTGGCTATGGGCTTGGATTATGATTCTTGCATTTGCTGAAATAAAGCATACTTCCAATTTTACGTACTTGTGTCCTGTCTCTCACTGCACATTACAGGGTGAATGGATGGCCCCACATATCTTTCTGGATGAGCCTCCCTTCCTCTTTGATATATACACCAACACTTTTTGAAGGAGACTCAGTGCCTGACAAAAGATTTCATCCACAATGGCCTCAAGCCATAGCCTATTTGTTGTTGCTGGTGGTGGTGTTGTTGTTGCTGCTGCTGCTGCTGTCTTGTAGCTGGTACTGCAACATCAATTCCACAACCAGCCAGCTTCTTCCCCCCTAGTCCATCAGGCTGAGCATTAGCCACCAAGAACTCCTAACACCATGCACAATCTCACTCCCTCCCTTACCACCTCCATATGACATGATCCCCTAGTCATACTGCATCTTTTCTTATTGCCTTGTAATGTTTCACTACTACATTATTACACTACCAACTGAAATGGTGATATTGGGTTGTCCAGAACTATACCATGTTTGTGTTTATCATTGTCAGATATTGTGATCCAAGGGGGAGATCATAAGATTTTGAAATGTATCTCCAGGTATATACAGGAAATCAGTCTTGTACAATAATGAAAATAGTACAGGTCAAGGGCTTTCTAATTGCTTAAGGGCTCACTTAATTGCTTAGTGAAGACATAGGTCTTCTATCTTTGTAAGGCAGCCAGTGACTCAGCTGTTCATACAGCCAGGAAAAATTCATTCCACCACCTGGGTGCCAGGACAGAGAAGAGTCTTGTTCCAAGTCTTTCTTATATCTTGAGGGATAGTGGCTCAAGTCAGGTCATACCAGATGCTCAAGGAACTGTAGTGCAGAGCATCGTCAGGTAGGTGGGTGTCTTCATTTTTGGCTTTAAAGCCAAGAATTGATGTTTTAAATCTGATGCAAGCAGCTACATAGTTGCTAGTAGAGGGCCTGCATTAATGTGGTTATGTGGAAGAACTTAGTTTAAAAACAAGCCATACGGCTGCATTCTAGATCAGTTATAGAGATTTGAGGGCATGCAGGGGAAGTCTAGCCAGGAATGAGTTGCAGTAGTCCAATCTTAAGATGACATGGGACTGAAAAAGAATATGAGTGGCCTCTGTGGATAGAAATGGAAGGATCCCCTTGATGTTGTAAAGCAAGGGTCATCAATCTTATCTGCAAAGGGCCAGTGTGGCCTGTAGGCTTTCATTACATCCAAATTGGAGGCAAATTTGATAGTTGATTGGAGACTAAGGTGAACTGATAAAACAAGTAAACTCAGATGTGGCTCCTGGTGCAGCACCACCAGCCCTTTGTGGATAACACTGAAGATCCCTGTTGTAAATGGAAAACTAATTGTAAATGACCAAATCAGGTTAGCTGTGTGAGGTGAGAAGGATGGTTTCTTGTCCACAGACCAAATACCCCAAGGTTGGGTGCAGTGTCAGATAGTGTGATCTGAGAGTTCTCCTGGGATATCAGAAAGTTCTTGTCATGGGGATGCCTCTCCAGAGATATACAGTAGCTCAGTCTTGCTGGTATTCAGTTTCAACACTCAGCTGTAGGATTCTAAATTTGCTCTTTTTGTCTAGGAGTGTATGGTAGGTTAGAAGTCTCTTCTTTAAGTACTCATAAAGTGGTCTACACACTCTTTTTCCTCTTAAATAATTTTATAGTAAGCTTGGATGAACTTAGCTCCCTTCCCTTCCCTTTCTTCTTCTTCTTGTTCTTCTTCTTCAAAAAATGCTTCCTTGTAACAGAAGACTCTCCAGAGTGTGAATTATGTTTGAGCTCAAGGCTAAATGGCTTCCCTTGACAAGCTGTTTGCATTCTCCTTACTGGGGAATCTGATGTCTTGCTGCCTTTCTCTTGCCTCGTCACAGTAGTAGAATGCTTTAGGCAGCTTGGCTTTTAGTGACGAGTTGGGAAGTGCTCTCTGGAGAAATGTAATGCTGCCAGAGACAGCTGAGAGGATGCCCAGCTGTTATGAGAAGTGGCGTTTTGTCACTAAAACTTTTGAATAATCAATTATTTTTTTGGCAGTTAAATACATCATAAAATAATGATTAGAATAATAATGAGTCATGCAATAATGATTAAATGTTTGTTTCCCTGTTGGTGCAGTATACTTTTATATTCTGTTCCCCCTTTCCATACCTAAATGTCAAAATCTACATTGACACAAATGATCATTTTCACTTTTCTGATCTGCAGTGACCTTGAAGAACTCCACTAGCGCTCTCTCTGTCTCTTTCTCATTTTCTTTCTTTTCTTTTTTTTTTTTAGAGAAAGTGGTTTTTTTAGCACCCCGGCTCAGGATCATGGTATTCTATCATCATCTTGCAGTAATTTACATTCTGTTTGCTTTGTCCTGAAAAGCACACTAGTTATAATTCAGCCCAAAGGAACGATCTGTTTGCTCAGTACTTTAAAGCAGTTGAACCCAAAGTGAAAGTAATAACTGGCGAAACCACATGACCTCACCTCAGTGGAATATGGATAAGCAGTGATGTGTGAAAGTGTTTGGGGAGGGCAACTAAGGCAGCATCTGAGGCCTTCAGTCAAGGTGTCTTTGATCAATAATCCATTAAAGCTTAATTACGTATACTGCTATGTATATGTAATTTAATGTTCATCACACTGTCAGAACATACAGATAAATGATAAATTAAAAGAAAATCTGGTGGCTCTGTTATGCATTTATTTATTTTTGTCCACATAGTATGGAATTGTCACTGCAAATCGGTTCAATTTTTTTTTGACTGATCATCTTTGCTCTGTGATGTAAAATTTCTATCCTGATGGGAGTGATCTCTTCAAGGATGACCTCGTCCCCATCCACTAGACATGAAGGCACTCTGAATGGTTTTATCATGATGAAAATGATGTAAATGATATGTAATGGCGTCACCAGATCTCAACCCAAAATTCACTTATTCATACCATTCTGTGTATGTTTCTCAGGACCATTGGTGGTGCTATTGCACTCAATTACACAAAAGTCCAAAATAATCTGCTTTAAGACATTTGTTAACGGCAAATAATCTGATGTGGATAAAGTGAAGTCTTATATTCATGTGTTTTTAGCTTTAAAGCAGTGGTTGAAAGAGCACAAAATACTATTTCAGTAAAAGTAAAAAAAAAAAAAATACAGTAAAAGTACTGCTACTGTAGCAATAATTCACTTGAGTAAAAGTAGTGATCAAAAAATTACTCAACTAAGAGTAAATAAGTCACTGGTGAAAAACTACTTGAGTAATTACTTTTTTACGTGCCTTCAATTGACACAACTAATCTGAAAGTATTCTACATCTGGGGATTTTTTATGTTCAAGCCACACGGACACCTCAACCATGATAATGGAACACCACCTCCATTATCAACAGTGAATAAAAAAGTAATGTTAGCTAGCTAGGTAACTGGTAGGGTTTCAGTAGCTTGCTAGGTTTGTTAACCAAGCAATTAATTAATTAATAACATTCTGTTACTAATACATGTTTCTAGCTACATAGTTAGAAATTTAGCAAAGATGCCCCTTACACATTATCCTGAGTGTGACTTATAGACTTTAGCAGCACTATTAACACAAAAGCAATTACTACCAAACATCATGTGTTTCATCCAGAGCTTTCATACTGTAAAACATCAAAGATCTGGCTAGATAGTCTAGCTCACACAGACAGCTAATAGCTTACCTGTACATGCTTCCACAGTTTGGATGTTGAGCTGTGAAATGCCATCATCTCCACTGGTTTAATTTTCAGATCATTATCACAGTGTTTCCTTTGAGGTATTTCAGACTGAAGATAGTTGATATATTGGTCCAGGAAGGCTCATCTGTCTCCACTGTCTCAGACACTGCTGCTGCTGCTGACTAAGCTTTCAAAGCAATGACTTTAGGCAGGAAAATACTTTATTTTTTGGGGGAGTCTTGAAATGTAATTATTTAATATTTTGTACATACTGTATTTTACTTCATTTATAGTCTTCCAGGTTTAAATGCATTATCATTTTTAACTCTTTAAAAAACTCAAGTAAAAGTACTATGATTAAATTATACTAAAAAAAAAAAAGTACTGTTATGGTGAAAGATGTACTCAGGTAGTGTAACAAGAGTACATGTAGTTCATTACTTTCCACCTGTGAATAGAAGAATATGTGTATGGGGTAGATATTGAAATTGGGGTTTGAATATACAGTATGATGCATGTCCTCATGCTGAGTCAAATCTTTCTGTATGCTGTACATTTGGATAATAAATAGAGTATAATTTTGATTATGGCCCGTTGGAGAGGAGAAATAATCTCAGTCAGTCTGAGAAACTGCATTTCACCATTCATTACGGTGACATTTATGGGATCAATTCAGTTTTACAATGTGTGAACACTCTTCGTTAAGGGGTGCCAAGGACCACAGCAGGGATGTTTTAAGGATGCTGTCTTAAAGGACTGCGTCTTATTATCATTATAAAAACTAATAAAGAAATTAAAAAAAAAAAATCTGTGCTTGAAAACTGTAAATAGTTCACACAGAGTTGTAATATTTCCCTTTCCAGAGCTTTCCTACTGGATTCATAGGCCTGAGGAGCATTATGTGTTATTTCACCGTTATTTAACTTGGCAATCCTCCTACTGTGATCTCGGATTTATTCTGGACATCTGTAGCTACACCAATGCTCAAAAGGCTATGATTAGCCCCTGATGAGACTTTTACTTTCATATTGTCTTCTGCAAATTCAAAGCCTTAAAGGTAACATTTGAACGCTGCGTTATAAGCTGCCGTGAATTTTCATGACCATTTAATTCCAGTGATATTACAGTGTCATGTTACCATTACAGGTAATGTATTTACCAGCACAGCAGCCTATGCCATGTGCTAATTTTGGATCTATTTAGCATATATTAGCATATAGTCTCTAAGTGCTGCTGAAAATTGTAGTTAGCTATATCTTTAGGCACCAATCCGAATCAATGAAACTGGATTTTTTTTCTCCATGTATAAGTGGGCCATAACTTTTCATTGGTTTTATTTATCTGTATACTTCATTAATACTGCTTAGTTAAATTACATCATTTGTAATGTTACATTTTTGGCAATGATATTCATGATTTTCGACTAAAATACATGGTATGAGAGGGTCTGATCTGAAATTTTGGATTTGGACTGGCTGCACTGACCACTGGACTGTGTTAGAAGGTTTTGTCAGGCAAGCCTGGCAAAATCAAGGGTACCATTTATAAATTTTCCAAAGAATTGAGAGACTACTCATTGTGTTGTACATGCACAAGATATTTAATATGACAGCAGGACCAGATGAGGACAAACTAAATAGCAGGTGTAGTTGCAAAAAGGTTTTTACTTCACAATGCAAGCCCATAGAGATTATTTATTTAACATTGATGCATCATTATAGAAAAACTGTCAAATCCTTGATTCCTAGAGAAAGTGGAGACAGATGTCTGCATCGGGTTTCTGATAGGAGGCCAAAAACCATTCCATATAAAACTGAAGGTAAACAAAGGCAAAAAAAAAAACAACAAATCACCATGTTGCCATCAAGTTACCCATATGCCTTTTTTAAAGAATCAATAAGAACATCTACCTATATGATAACTGTCTGAAAATGTAAATGAGTCACATTACCTGCTCCAAACTGTGCAGCAACTCCTAGCTAGCTGTTTGCTTGCCAAAGTGTTGAGCTGGTATTACCCTACTTTATGCCTTAGCCTAAATTATTATGAACTGGAGTGATGTAGCTGAGGTTGAGGAACGGTCAGAAGCAGAATTCACACACCATGCTGACATATGATTGGACCACTAAACGAATAAAGATACAGATAGTGTCATTGTGTTCCACAACAATTTCTTGGCATTTGATTAGATTACAATAGACTCAAAGTTACTAGCTGCTAACGAGTCACTTTCTCTGACACTGACCTGAGAAAGAAAGAAAACTTAAAGTGGTAATGTAATCAATATGGTTTTGATTCTGTGAAAAGAATGGAAATGACCTCTGTAGCTTCTTTTTTCTTAAACAGTACGCAGTGTGTATACTTGTGGGTGTTTAATAACATTGCATAACCTTTTGAGTATTAGCAAACTCACATTTACACATCAAAACCACAAAGTTGGCCTCCTGCCATTTTGTTATTTTAGGCCTCATTCTAAACTGAAGCAGTTGGACGGTTTCTAATTGAACAAACTGTATAGTGGTCCCTCAGAGTCAGTTCTTAGGGGCAACTATCCATTTTTTTTATTGCATTATGATGCAACACAACTTGAAGCGAAATTAACGTTACCACCTACACCGGGTTATTTTCCTATAATAGCATTTTCTGAAGTGTTTAATTGATCATATACCACAGTAAAGTGACAATAGTTACATTTATGTATCCAATAAAGAACAATATATTGTACTATTTATCCATTTATAGTTACATTTAATATAGTGGAACATCTGAAAAACAAGTTATTTCCTGTTATCACTTAGGTTATAGCAGCTATAAACAGTTGTCCCCTCACCAGCCTCTTTTTTTCCCTCAAATCCTGGAAAACCAAAAAAATGTTACAGCTTTACATCTGACAAATGCTGACACTGGAGCCTCCTTCCAAAATTGCTAGATAAACATCTTCTCTTCACCATAAAACTTCACCATATCCATGATTACACACGTTTTTTAATCATATAAACCTCTGATTTGGGGCTGTACTACGGTCAGAGCTGCTGTTATACAAAGAAAATTAAAATAAAATAAAATCAACACCTTTTGACTAATCAGAATTGAGAATTAAACAGCTCTGTGCTTTAATTTGTGATTGTCATTCTGCCCAGCACCTAATCTAATGTTAATCCAAAAGTATTGGTGTTAGTTTTAAACTATCTGACATATTAAGGGGATAAAGTGGTGGAACACAAGTACACATGCTTTGAGGGAATAAATTTGGGTTGCAATTGACAGCAGAAAAAAAAAAAAAAAAAAAAAAAAAAAAAAAAAAAAAAAAAAAAAAAAAAAAAAAAAAAAAAAACAGGAGATGACAAATGAAACTCTGCACGACACACAGTGGCCCCACATTGCTGGAGGGGAAATGTGATGAGTAATACATAGGAGATGTGGAATTGCAAATTGACAGAAGAGGAAAGAAAAGAAATGCATTTCTGCAGAGATAAATAAAAGAAATTGCAAGAACCCTCACAGAATTGTTAGGATTATGTGTTTGTGCAATGTAATGCTTCTTTAACGCTTTTTTTTTTTTTTTTCAAAACAGGTTGCACAAAAGAAATGAACAATGCCTCATACACGCTCGTTTGTCATTTTTAGAGATTTTTAACTGAGAAACCTTTGTGAACAGATTGACCTGTTAGAGATTAGGGTTTGGGGACAAAGGTGCTGGATGATGAAATGGCATAATTGTGTCATAGCTCACTTTTGAAGTGTGTGGCACATTGAGTACAGAAACCTACATTTATTTCGGCACAGTGATTGATTAGTGTGTGTGTGTGTCTGTGTGTGTGTGTGTGTGAGAGAGAGAGAGAGAGAGAGAGAGAGAGAGACTCCAGCCACTGTTTTATTACAGTGTTATTTGGATATGGCTCTTTGGACTCCCTCTTCTATCTTGAATGTTCTTACGATGGACAGTGTAGGAAAAAGGCGGACGCGAGAACTGGACACTGGAGACTTCTTCCAGAAATGATAAACATATCGTATATAATGTATCGATATATATCGTATCAACAATTACAAGCTTTCTATGTTAAATGACATGTTTTTAATTTGTTTATTATTAGGCTTAGATTATGTCAAATGTACGACATACTGTATAAATGAACTGTTGCTATAGAAACGATAGCATATTAGGACGAGTGCATTAACATAAACCACTTTGCTCTCATAGCTACTTTTATACGAGAATGAAACTCTTTCTGACCAATCAGGTTCGAGAATTCAGCAACACTGGGGTTTAATTACTTTTAACCAATCAACGGGCTGCACTATTTCGATCTCCTCCCGCTTTAGCTTATATTTCATCTCACTAGTTTTTTAAATCCAGCTTCCTGTAATAGTGTTCTGCCATTATATTTTATTAATATCATCTTAGCACAACACATCAGAGAAAGCTTTTTTTTTCTTTTCTTTTTTTTTAAATATAGTGTGATTTTGTCGCAAGCCAGCTGCAGGTTTTTTGCTTCTGTGGCATCTCTGCACTTTTTGATTTATGGCAAGACCGCACTCAATGAGTCACTAATACATATTCTGTACAAATGAGGCATTAATTCGCAGAGTAATGTGATAAATCTGTGTCATACAGCTGAGAGATAGCATAAAAGTTTCAGAATTCAGCCCAGTTAATTACTCACAGTGATGGTACTTCACAGTGATGTGGCTTTGGTCGTAAGATTAGTTGGCATTAATTATACCCGGGGCTGTATAACTTTATGTAATATTTTCCCGACAATGATTAACTGAATATAAACTCAGAATTTTCACTGATGATAGCGTTTACTTCAATACTAGGCTGAATAGTGACTAAGGGACCGCTATAAACCATGTATATAAGGTTGCACTTTTTTTAACGCTACTGTTGCAGATGATTTTATCCAAAGTGACAAACAAATGAAGCCTTTTTCAATACTGTAAAAAATGCTGAATGCAATTTCAGTAATATTTGTTACATTATACATAATTACAAACTGATTGTATTTCTAAATGCAACTGATAATGTTATACAGTTTATAGCATTTTTTTTTTTTAATCATAGACTGGATATTGGATAGTATTGTGGAGATAGACAGTGATTTGATCCCCCCTCCAGGGAACTACCATTTGCTACATCATCCCAGGACAGTACTCCTCCCCACCAGCAGAGGTCAGTGTCTCCAGAGTTCTACTCAGTGGTTCACTTCCTGTTTACTTCCTGGTTTAGCACTATTTAATGCTACCTTCAAGTCCTGGCAGAAATATGGTAATTACAAGGTACACATACTATACAACGCTACCATAATCATCACTTGAGAAGTTTTCTTGATGATTCACTTCACTTGAGTATTTTTCTAGGAGCCCTGACTTTTCGAGTTGGGGGCGTGTCAATAACAAAAAGTCAGCAGCTTCCGATAGGAATGTGGCATCAACAGCAGAAGGTAAGATTTAAATGCATGTTAACTGTTCGGTTCTTTGTTTTCTTTCAGCAAGGCAAAATAAACGTCTTATGGTTGATGATACAAACATCATTTTTTTCGACCAAAACCACTTGAACACGCACCGCATTGTAATTATCACCCTCATACGCACAAACTTCAAAGGAGGACCTGAAGGCAGCATACATACATGTTCTCCAGCTAATCATTGCGAAGTCTTGCCAGTCTCCTGCATTTTTTTATGTTCAGAGGCATATTTTCTCTGTTTGCCTTTCCTGTGTATTGCTAATGTTTCCCGAAATCCTCTTTAGATTTCCTGTTAGTTTTTTTTTCAGTTGTTTGACCTTTGCCTGCCTAATGATTTGGATTTTGGGTTATGTTTTATATAAACTCTTCATATGGATCCTGCTGAATCTGGTATTTTACACCAGTGTGAGATATTTGGCATGACTTATAATGCTATATGTGTAGTGGTCTAGGAAATCCTATTGGATGTACAGTAAAAAATCACAAATAATAGTTTACATATAAATTTTTTTTTCCCTAGCAGCTAATGTTGGGACATCATGAGTTCAAATCCTGAAGATTTCACAGCCATCCATGGGCTGGAGTCCAAGAGGGCAAAATTGGCCATGCTTTTTTTAGGTGGAAGGGATGGTGAACTCTCTCCCCTGCTAATCACAGTGACTCTAGCCAATCATGGGCATCTGTGAGCTCATGTACAGTATGTGGAAGAGGCCAGATAGCGCTTTGCTCTGAGTCTGTTATGCTGCCCTGTGATGCAACATGAGCAGCAGTGCGAAAAGATGCAGCTGGCTGGCGCCAATTGGTAGCTGTTGCATGATAGAGGAGAGCTGGCTGGTGGGTGGGAATTGGCAGGCTACCAGATTGGGGGGAAAAATTCTATATTGAGTAATACCTTTTTTTATTGTGGGTATTCTATTAAAATGCCATTATAGAAAAAAGGCTTTAATCAAGAAATTCATTTTATGAGTATGCCAATATGAAACACTCAAAACTCTTCACACTCTGCTCCCTTCTCCTTGTAAACCAGTGTTACATGGCCTGCATTTGCATATTGGAATATGGCTTTTCTATTTCGTAATGTAAGAACACTTCTCTATAACATGTTCAGTACTAAATCAATAAAAGAATATGTTTCAAAGAGTTTAAAGTGACCTTTAGCAATAGTGCTTTTAAATCACAGACCTGGTGAGGAAAGTTCAAACACAGGTACCGGTACGCATAGGGCCCAAGGAAGGGGACTCATTCTGTACACACACACACACACACACACACACACACACACACACACACACAATATTTCCCAGTTTAATTTGCTTTCTAGACTTTTATGTCCACCTTAAAAAAGTGTTCTCTTCTGCTCTGTTGTTACTTGTTCAGGTGATCAGTGACCTTCCTTGTGTTTATGTGCATTAATATATTATTATACATTGCCTTTAAATTCTTATTGGTCAGAAGGTGTTAAGTAATTTTCTATAACACCAGCTCTGATAATAGAGCTGTAAGGAAAATAACAGGTTTTAATTAATGTGCTTATTCGAATATATTATTGTTTCTATAATAACATACATATATTAACATACATAATAACTTACACAGGTTTATTTAGCAACTTCAGGACAAAGGCTTCTATGC
Organism: Pangasius djambal; assembly: GCA_022985145.1. Lineage (NCBI taxonomy): Eukaryota > Metazoa > Chordata > Actinopteri > Siluriformes > Pangasiidae > Pangasius > Pangasius djambal. The sequence continues at coordinate 15,449,839 of CM040998.1, forward strand.
TTTATTGTTACTCTATAACACTATAAACTAGTTTTTTTGTCTTTTTAACACTGAAAGAGAAAAATGAGAGGCTGATGACGGCACAACTATCGAAGCTGCTGTAACGTAAGTTATTACAAGAACTAACTCTAAACATTAAACATAGTAACATTCAATGTAACTATAAATGGTTAAAAAGCAGGTCATGTTCTTTATGAAATAAAAATTGTAATTACTGAGACTTTGCGATGTGCTGTTACTGGGAGATAATCAACTTTTGGGTGGTGACTGTACCTGCTTCACCACCCAGTCACTGATTATTTTCCAATAACAGAGTGCATGCACGTGTTTTATTTGTTACTTACTAACTATTATTCTCTCTGAAATATGACAGTTTCATAAGACTGTTTCATCTTTCATTACTGATAAATGAAATTAAATTATACTGATGACTCTTTTTTTTTTTTTTTTTTTTTACTAGCAATTCTGAGCATATAAAATGAGTAAATAAAATGTTTATGTTTAGTTGTCACCCTGTCTGGGTCTCTTAGTCGTTATGTGACAAAGTGTGTGTATGTGTGTGTGACTTGTCGGTTCTTTTAACAGCTCTGTGCTGGGATCGGATTCTGCCTCACTTGTAATCCGCTTTGGATAAAAGCTTCTGCCAATTGGATAAGTGTAAATGCATTATTACTGTTTTCGTTATTATTACAAAGGAACCATGCTGCATGAATGAGGAGTGAAAGATTTTTATGAAAAAAATTACATAAAATCAGAATTGAAATGATGAAGAAATCGAATAAATCCAATCTCTAAAGCTTATTATCCAGTAACTCTACGGCAAATAAGGCAGAATGGATTGGTAACACTTAACTTAATAGTATTATTATTTAATATACATGACACCTACATGAACCTTGAACATCACAGCTGAGCCATGTCTAGACATGAGCTTGTGTTATGACACTTTTCAACGCTGGCTTATATTCGAACATTATAATAAATGCTCAGTAGCTCAGTGCGTGTTTGGTTCATCAGTCGCACTGTGGTAATGATTATAGCTTGCCAAGTAAAGGTTAATTGCAAACGTGAGCACTTCTGAAAGATGCTCTCCTGAACACTGACATGAAAGGCAACTTTATAACGGTGTTAACTAGTGAAAGTCCTAACACTGGAAACCTTTACACTGTACTTACAGTTATGTTTCATTTCTCTGACCCATCAAATGTGCCACCCCCGAAGACCAAGGTAGAAACTTGACTGTGGGCATATAACCAGAAAAGAATACGCTTTGCACACTTTCTTTCATCCTATTCCAGGAAAAAGATGTTACACACAGTAATTAATAAGGCAATGTGCTTATTAACTATTCTAGTGTCCACACTTTAAGTAAAACACACAAGTAACAGCTTTTTTTCCTGCTAAGCATCTGGTGGTTACTGTAAAACTTTATAACTGTTGCACTTTATAATTATCATTACTATTAAAACTATTTGTAAAGTGCTAGATTTTGCCCCTTTCAGTGGAAATGTGTTAAAAAAAAAAAAATTTTCGGAAAATTTTTGCAAAATGTCTACTAATAAATATACACTGCCCTCCAAAAGTTTGGAAATGCCTGAACAAAATAGGGTTTTTGGGCAATATCAGCATAAATCCTCTTTAGTTAGTGACCATTTTGCATTGATAATAAGGGACAACACAAACTATGAAAACATATTTTATTAAATAAAATGTTTATGAACATAAACATGAACATAATATAGAAAAATACTCAAATTTTGGATTCATCAAAGAAATCCCCATTAGCAGCTATTACAGCTCTACATACTCTAGGCATCCGAGCCGGTGTCTTGTCTATCATGGAGTGGCCTGCCCAATCACCTGACCTTAACCCCATTGAGCTGCTATGGGAGGAACTGGACCGTGATGTC
>CM040998.1:15451848-15477014 GCA_022985145.1 Pangasius djambal
AGGTTAGCAGGTCTGCTACTTATACCACAGCGCAGTTGAATTCTGGAATCTGATTGGTTAAAAGGTGTTATGTTATCAGGTTATTCTTGTATGCTTAATTGTTTTTAAAAAAGTGTTTATTTGCTCATTATAACTAATAATGACATTATTAATCATTTTCATATAACAAATCTCCAGTTATGTAGCAATACGTGTATAAATGAATAAGTACCAATGCACAGTGAATACACCTTTTTACAAGTGTTTAAATTGAGCTTTATTAAAAAATACCTGAGACTTAATTAACACGGTACATGTGTTAAAGTGCGAAGTGCGACAGTTGCGAAAGCTAAAGTGGGTAAATGTATTATTGATGCTCCAGGGTTTTCTGTTCACAGCTTGTGATTGCTGGAAAAGTTGAAGTAAACACAATTTTGTCAAATGCTGTCATGGATCTTTTCATAGCATGTACTTTGCTCTTCAACTACTTTTCCACTCATCAGACATGCTCTCCTGAAAACAGAAAACATAAGCTAGGCATTTCTAATGCCTTATATCCTTAAAGCAACATGACAATGCATTATGTTTTGAGATAACGACATCATGAGGTCCAGTTACCTCTCAGATGTAGGCAATTATTTGCCTTCGTGCCAATTTAATCACACTACACATCCTAAATGGAGGCTAAAATAATTTGTATCTCTTCAGTGCCAGTCCATATTTTAAAGGAAATTTAAAGCCGTGGTGTCGCAGAATGGCGAGGCAGGTGGGTAGCATGGCAGGGGCATATGGTAGCCTTTCTCTGCCATCTGTGCTACACGGCCCGTCCCTCGCCGATGATGGAGGGTGCAAATTCTTGGCAGATCTTCCAGAATGATCTGTGGGCTGTGGAGAATAAACTCATTCCCTCTCCTTTGTAGCCTGTCCTTTTGTTGTTGTAAATAACCCTCTATCCATCACTATGATGCATTGCCGAGTGCTCCTCAAATACCGCTCAGCCTGAGCGGCAAAGTTGGCACCCCTCGCTGTTACTCGCCATCAAACCCTGAAAGAAGAGACGTGCTCTCTTTTCCCCCTGTTTCATCCCTCTATCATGAATAGAAGTACATCAGGGGATGCCAGGCTTGGCTGTGTTACGCTGGCCTTTGAAATGTCCAACAGAAGGCGTGAGCTGAAAGATTTTTTTTCATTCAGAAGAAGAAAAAAGGTCACAAGTTCTCTCTTGTGTGTGCGTGTGTCTAAATAAGGTACTGTACATTCTGGTTTTGGTCACCTTTTTGTGGAAAACTGCAGCAACATGTTTTTTTTTTCAAGAATGAATTTTATATGGAGGAAAGTAGGTGGAAGTGTGGAACTGTCGCCACAAAGTTGGACGCACACAAATGTATAGAATGACAATCATAGCACTACAATCCCCCTTCACTGGAACTAAGAGGCCTAAACCTGTTCCAGCATGACAGTGGCATTGTGAACAAACCAAGCTCCATGAAGACATGGTGTGTGAAGGTTGGAGTGAAAGAACTCGAGTGTCCTGCACAGAGCCCTGACCTCAATCCCACTGAACACCTTTGGGATGAACTGGAACACCGACTGCACCCCAGACCTCCTCACCAACATCAGCGCCTGACCTCACTAATGCTCTTGTAGCTGAATGAACACAAATCCCCACAGCCTCGCTCCAAAATCTAGTGGAAAGCCTTCCCAGAAGAGTGGAGCTTATTATAACCACAAAGGCAGACTAAATCTGGAATGGAATTTTCAAAAAGCACATATCGGTGTGATGGTCAGCTGTCCATAAAGTGTACAGAACAGTGACCATAAAGTGTATTTGCAGTAGCACTTTATTACTATATATACATGTAGCACACTGTTTTTAGAGTTTTGCTATTTAAAAGGTCAATGTTTAATTATGTATGCCTTGATTATTCTTGTTCCTCTTTTGGAATAACATTTATGCATCAGATGGTTATGGTTATGGTTAAGGTTAGGGTTCCTCATGACTTTATTTTTTATGAAATCTAACCACATCAGCACCATTTTGTTCAAATTAATATGAGTTCTTATGATGGTTTATGTTATGGCCATGTTCCTTTGTTTTGCTTCCAGTCCTGTCCCTGCCTCTGTCTTATCATTGGTTTGTTTCCCTAATGTGTGCACCTGTTCCGTGTTCATCCCTTAATCAGTGTGGTTATTTACGTATACCCTGTTTTCTCACAGACATTGAGTATGATTTCTGGATTGCCCAAAATAAGTGTCATGCTGAGTTTGCACAGTTGCATCCTGCCTGCTGTTACAGGAAAATAACCTTTGGATGGTCTGCTTTCATGACGCCGGATCACACCTCCATGTCTATAATTATTTTGCTACAACAGCTCGTCCCACATGTTTTAACCCTTAAATAACACAGACATTCTATCACCCGGGTTCAGTAGTATAAAAACAAACCAAATAGTCCGTAGTGTTAAACAAGCTGCTGCATTCCTCAAATACTTAAAGAAAACTGGCGCTAAAGATGGCGGGCTGTTGCAGTTTCTACTCCATCAAAATTGAGCCATCACTCCAAACCTCAGTAGCCAATGAGGAGCCAGTGGGGGATTAGTGACTCGAGACTCGACTGTCAAATTTATTCCGTCTCTTATTTATAGCTCCACCTGTGCATGCACACCTGTCACCAAGTGGATTCCTAAAAGCATGGGGAAGGCTTTTGGGGCCTCTTTTCCATATGACGGTAAGATATCAAGTATTTTAAAATGCATTTTACATTTGTATTGCTATAAAATCAAATGATATGGCATGGCCAATGGCAACATGAGGATGAAGGTAAGATTTGTTTCAACAAAACACTTTCTTGGAACATGCACATTGGATATACACACTACACACCCCTGTTAAAATAGCAGGTGTTTGTGAAGTAAAAAAAATGAAACTAAGGTAAATCATGTCAGAACTTTTTCTGCCCTCAATGTGAAATTACAATATATAAAAATTAAGTGAAAAACAATCTGAAACATTTTAGGGAAAAATGAGGAAAATAAAAAGGTTTCAGTAACCTTGTTGCATAAGTGTGCACATCATTTCATTAAAGGGCAAGACAGAAACTTACAAGGGAGGCTGCCAAGAGACCTACAGCAACATTAAAAGAGTATCTAATTTGTATCTAATTTGATCACCTCATGCACCTCATGCACCTCATGCATCTCTGTAATATTTTTAACCAAACTCTTTCACAGCATGCTGTAATAATTTCTTGCGCATCCCTTTTCCATCTTCCATTAGTGCTAATTTATCCCAAAGGAGCAAACAGAGCCATTTTACTGTCATATTATCATTCTCAGCCTCTCTCTCCTTTCCAAAACCTAATCATGTTTTAATTTTACAGATTTGCTCAGCTAGCTCTTGCTCCAATAGCGCTTACCTCCAACTTGCCTTCTCTTGCGTGATGAATCTAATAAGCGCCCTAGGAGTCGCCCTGCCTTTCCTACTACGGGCTAATCAAAGTTATTTATGAGGAACCACAAGCTATTATTTTAACAGTAGGTTTCTGGAGGAGTGCAGATTGTGACTGACTTCTCCTCCTCAGGTAGATCAGTGGCACATCATGCTAATGCTGGCATCAATCTAGCAGTAATTCAGCCATTAGTACAAGCACTGGGGTATAGCTGAAGTTGAGTTTGTGTCTGGATTTTGTTTTGGCATTGTTTCAATGAAAATAACTGTCGAGTTTATGTATTGGCGTGTAAAAAAACATTGTTCCGTCACTCAATGCGGAATTGATGTACACCAAATGGTGATATATGATGATTTTGCATCAAGTTAATCATGTTTTTTTTTCCATTGTGTTACGTCCTGTGACGTAATTGGTACTGTTCTGGGGTCAGTTAAGTTGTATTCTGTTTTCTTTTCTCTTCTGTGCTGCTGCTCTGAAAGAGCTGATTACTGGCACCTGTTACTTGTTTGCTGATGACTAACTAACTCCTCATTCATTGGCTCCTCCAGAGAGGAAACCAGCTATAAAAGCCACCAAGGAAGCACAGTTGAGAGGAGGGAGGAAAGGAGAGAATTTGAGCCATCTCTCTCTCTCTCTCTCTCTCTCTCTCGCTCGCTCGCTCGCTCGCTCTCTCTCTCTCTCTGACAAGTACAAGTTGCAAGTACATTTGAAAGTGTTACCTAGATAGATAGCAAAAGCAATAAAACATGATGTAGGGAAATAATCAGTGACAAATTGGATAATTAATAAATGACACATTGTGCTTTTTATCCTCTATAGTTATGTTTAATGTTGTGGAATGTCCATGAAACACCTTACTTCCTGTTATCACTTACATTAGAACAGTTGTAATTGACCATTCCCTCACCAGCCACTTTTCTTCCCCTCTCTAGAAATTAATAAGACAAAAAAAAAAAAAAAACAGCTTAGCATGTTCCAGAAACATCACAATGCTCCTCTGCCCTGAAGACTTTCCCAAGGAGGAAAAGCTACTGAATGTTACAAAGCATTGACACTGGAGACTCCTTCCATAATTGCTAAACAAACATCTCCTTACAGAAAGCTTCACTATATTCACAAGCGTTTTTGCTAAATAATGACATGTTTTTATTAGTTTATTATTAGCCTTAGATTATGTAGATCATCTACCATGCAAGTATCTATAAATGAGCTGTTACTATGGAAACAGTTCAAGCATTTGACAGCGCTGTGTTATTAAACTAGTTGAAGTTGCATAGGTTTGGATGTTCAGGTTATTCCATAGGACACGATCTAAAAATTGTTGTTTTGCACAAATTAAGAACAGGCTTTACACCACGTTCTACCGTAATACTTTTATAGGCACGTGAACTGGGTAATGTATAAGTAATTGAAAAAATAAAGTCAGCACACATTTCAGCCAAAACGTTTGTGTGATCATTCCTGTTGCAGTAAATGACTGAACAGTCAGTGTGTGCAGACATTTTTTTTTTCACTTGTCTTGTACTGAAAGCTTTTTCATTTCATTTCAAAATCATCATCTGCTTTACTTCAAACATGCTCTGCTGATCAGTGTAGTTTATTTAAACTAACTGCAAGACACGAAGCTACACTGGAGTGCACACAAAGTACAATCTTCACTTATTATTACACTTTCTTTGAGCACTGTGCCACTAGACAAATTCCTGGATGCTTTTCTAGCAGGGGCAGTGTGACGAGTTGTTTATTTTGCCAGGGAGATGCCGCTGCCAATCAGTATGGGCTCTGACACACCTACACTGGCAGAAAATAGGACATTTTGTAGCTATCGGTTATAATTAAATCGTCGCTAGGAATATATATTTCTTGAATTTAACATTGGTAAATTCTTAGCCAGTGACAGATCTTTAGTATCGCAAAGAGTTATTAACATTTAAAACCGTGTTGCCAGGAGCTTTAAGTATTATTCATGTCAGTCTTCTGTCAGGGTGAAACTGCATGTGTCATTACTGTCAAAACCACTATAATTAGCATCCCTGCTATTACTGAAATAGTTTCAACTTTAGTTCTACAAGTTATTGGCTCCTGAAACTTTAAATTGTCTTAAAGCACTCTGTGCATATACTGTATCTCTATGTATCTATGTGTCTATCTATCTATCTATCTATCTATCTATTATCAAGATATTATCGAGTTCTGTCTGCTGTACACACAGCACTAACTCTCTGATTATACACCTTGTGCTGTGAATGACAAACATTTTTATAAAAGCAAGAGAAATAAAATACTTCGTATGGTGTTTATAACACAAGTCTCAATTCTGATTGGGCAGAAGGTGTTGATTCAACAATGGATATAAAAAGTCTACACACCCCTGTTAAAATGGCAGGTTTTTGTGATGTAAAAAAAAAAAAAATGAAATGAAGATAAATCGGGTCAGACCTTTTTCCACCCTCAATGTGAAATTACAACATATAAAATTTAAGTGAAAAACTATCAGAAACATTTTAGGGAAATATAGGGGGGAAAAAAAGTTACAGTAACCTGGTTGCATAAGTGTGCACACCCTTTTATAATTGGGGATGTGGCTGTGTTCATGATGAACCAATCACACTGAATCTCATGTTAAAAAGTAATTATCATACAGAAACACTGTGAAGGCCATCATCAGCAAGTGGAGAAAATGGGACACCGCAGTGACATATAGCAGCAGCTCCAGCTGCAAGACAAATCGCCAGTTTATATTAATACGCTCGTTCTAATACATTATTGTTTCTGTAGTTACATACACAGGGACTTGTATGATGGACACTTTACATAAACTTAGACTAACATGAAATGGATTTAAAGGAGAAAATGTATAATTGCTGATATGGTTAACCTTTCTCTGAGTAGACATTTATTTAACATTTATTATATTATTTAATACAAAGCACTGACACTTTTTTTCAGTGTCAGCGCTTTGTAACACTTGGAGGTAAAGTGAAGGATGGAGGACTTTGCACTGTGTGGTTTCTTGTTAACAAGCCGGATTTTTTGGATTAGTTTTCTCTCTTACTGCTTTCAAGAGAGAGAAAAAAGAGAGGCTGGTGAGGGAAGAACTATTTATAGCTGTAATAATGGATGGACTTAACACAATGTTAAATGTAACTATGAATTGATTAAAAAAAAACGTAATCACTGGCATATTGCTGTGGTATAAGAAAAAAAAAAACACTTTCTGGTGGTAACAGTGACCCTCCTTCACGTCAGACTGCATCACACCACCATGTTGAATTTTTTTTTTCTGATAAAACAATAAATACAACACAACACTATAAAAAAAATTTGAAAGTTGCTTGCTTTCAGTACCAGCAAGTTCCAAATCTGTGATATCTAATACTGAGAAAACAAGGAACATGTCTAGTCCATTTGTATGATGAAAAGTCAGGATTAAAGACATTCTGAACGCCACTGGACATAGCAAGATATAATTCTATTTTTTCATTCTTACAAATGATTTCCGATACTGCTTTTTTTTCCACAGTCTGTGTCTGTCTTCATTTTTCTGCGATCATGGTTTTTCACCTTCGTGTTTATTCCCTCTGTCTGTACTTTGTCCCATATTTAGTGCCATGCTCTTAGATGCAGCTGTAAGAGAGCCAGACAGCCTTCAAGTCGTGAGTCTGGGGTTGGTGTCACTCTTTCACGCCCCCAGACGTTTCTCTCTCTGCAAATCGACAGCATAAATGTATACACACACAAGCACTTAGAAAGACTCTTTAAGCGCTCAGAAAACTTTCCAGGCCTTGCTTTAAGGAAATGTATGAAGACTGAACAATGGAAAAGCAGACATCTGTGGCTTTTATGGACGGAAAAGAAAAACTTTCATTGAGGATGGCAAGAGTGTGATGGTTCTCATCTTGTCACCATTGAGCAAGATGTTCAGTCTCCATACTGCACTGGACAAACAGGGCAGAGACATGAAAAGGCCACATTCATCTCTCGGCCACGGTCTGGAAGTCAGGAAATGAGGCTGTCTGTAGGGGTTTTCTGTCGTCTGATACCCCGCAGTCGTCTTCGTACTTTGTAGTATATCAGACTTTAGCGAAACGCTACATTGCCTCTGTATAGGCTCTCCCCTTCAGAATGATGACATTTTGATTCTCTTGGATCCCCGTGGCAGTAGAAAAAGTCAACTGTGATAAAAAGGGAGAGGCAGGCTCACTCCAAGGGGAGTCACTGTAGCTCTTAGACTTTGACAGTGAGGTATTCAGGCTATTCACACCATTTCAAAATGTCTTTGTTTTCATTCTTTCAGTCCTGGACTCACTCATGTCATTTATTTTACATTTTTCAGATTTATAAGCACATTTCCACCAAAGAGTTGGGGTAGGCATGGATGCATTTTGTCTTTCATGTCCAGTCCATTGCCAAATGCCTTGTTCCACCTCCACATGCCCTGCTTCCACCCCTGGTCTCCCACTGGCTGGATTGAGGCTTTAAGATGTCTATATGTAGACCACTGTCCTTGCTTTGTCTCACGTGTATTGTATGTCTCCCACTTGTTCCCACTGATTATCAACTGTGTATGACCCTCTGCCTGTGCTTGATCTCATTGAGCATTGGATCTATCTTCACCTGTAAAGGATCTCTCCAGCATATTAGAAAAGCACCTGCACTGACAACTTGCATTACCAAGAAACCCAACACTGCGCATCACTCTGATGACACCATCTAAACAGTAAAACATGATGGTGGTAGCATCATTTTGAGAGTTACCCCTGGCACTTTGGTTACTTCTCTGAGTAATGCCAGAGTTCCAATTCACTGAATTTTGGGGGGGTTGAATGCCCTAATGCATGCCATTGTATTCGAGTGTGCTTGGGTTGAGTTGCACTGCTTCATGTCATATGGCTCAAACTGAGAGAGAAGGTGGGAGAGAGAGAGGGACTGAATGGTGTGACTAAAATAGAATGTGTGCAAACCTGGACAAGAGGAAGACGGAAGAATACCCCAGGCACCTGGCTTCAGGTACACTCCCAGGCCTAGTTTCTGTAGAACACAGAGTGTACAGTTTCTTATTTAAACTCTATACATTCCCATGCCCAGCCAGCAGCCAGCATTTAAAGTATCTCTTTAAACAGAGCAGCCACCATTTTTTCACTAAATTCAGCTTGGAGATTAAAGCAAGGTTTCTAAGTTGTTTTTTTTTTTTTATTTATGGGCATGTTTTTAGTCAAACTTTCTTGTGTCGCATAGTTTATTCTCAATTAATACTGAATTTGTCATCCTTGATAAACATCTTTTTTTTCTCTGAAACAATTTAGCTTTTTAATTAAATCCCTGACAGCTAAAGCTAAAGAAAAATCAATCCAAACCAAACAAATACACAAGCCAACAAGGCAAATAAAGAAAAAACTTATAAGCCTGCCTTCAACAAACCTTTGGAACATTTTACAAGGGTCAGGTGCTATCAGGAGTAGATTAATCCCAAATGTCAACACCAAAAATTTCATTCATGACTGGGATCTGGGAACACAGCATTCCATGCGTGTTTACCGTATATCTTCAGCCACATCCGATTTTAATTAACACTGTGAAGCCGGGCGGAGAGGCAGTGACAGGATGAGTAAATAGAGGATGCCGACCCACTGTGTAACGTGCCCTCAGGTTAGTGCCAGGGTCTAAAGCAGGCACCGTGCTGTGCTTAATCAGGAGCTCCGTTCACACAGGGACTGTTCACTGCTCTGACAAATAAGAGAGAAAGATTCTCCTGAAGGTTCATCTGTTCTTCTTTTTGAAGCATGAATAACAAGGATTAACACTTAGCTACAGTGAATATAAAAAGTCTACGCACTCCTCTTAAAATGGCAGGTTTTTGTGAAGTAAAAGAATGACACTAAGATAAATCAGATCTTTTCCCACCTTTAATGTGAAATTACAAAGTATATGTGTAATTTCACATTAAAGAAAAACAATCAGAAACTTTTTAGGGGAAAAATGGAAAAATAAAAACCTTACAAAAACATAGTTGCATAAGTGTGCACACCCCTAAACTAACACATTTTGACTTGGCAATATTTTCTTACTCTTTCTTGCAAAAACATTCTAGATCCATCAAATTGTAAGGGCATCTTCTGTGCACGGCCCACTTCAGGTCATCCCACAGAATTTTAGCTGGATTCAGGTCTGGGCTCTGGCTAGGTCAATCAAAATCATTGATCTTCTTTTGGTTAAGCCATTCCTTTGTTGATTTGGATGTATGCTTTGGGTCATTGTCATGCTGAAAGGTGAAATTCCTTTTCATCTTTAGCTTACTAGCAGATGCCTGAATGTTCTGCACTAAAATTGACTGGAATTTGTAGCTTTTCATGAGTCCCTCTTCCTTGATAAAAGCCCCAGTTCTTGCTGAAGAAAAGTAGCCCTTAAGCATGATGCTGCCACCACCCTGCTTCAACGTGGGTATGGTGATCTTTTGGTGATGTGCTTTTTTTTGCACAAAACATACCTTTTGGAATTATGGAATTGTTATACCTTTTGGGATTGTTCTCATCAGACCATAACACATTTTGTCACATGGTCTGGGGTGATTTAGTTGGGCTTGGATGTTTTTGTGAGAAAGGGCTTCTGTCTAGCCACCCTACCCTGAAGAATACGAGAGATTGTATTCACATACAAAGAGTAACCAGTACTTGTCAAATATTCCTGCAGCCCCTTTAATGCTGGCATAGGTCTCTTGGCAGCCTCCCTGGTAAGTTTTTGTCTTGTCCTTTTATAAATATTGGAGGGATCTCCTGGTCTTAGTAATGTCACTGTGGTGCTGCATTTTCCCCACTTGTTGATGTTTAATGTTTAAATGTCTTATGTTTTGGAAATTCTTTTATAGCCCTCTCCCGATTGATACCTTTCAACAAGTGAGATACTATACACGCTTTGTAAGTTCTTTGTGGACCATGACTGCAGCAATCTGGTGAAACCAAGAAGATGTGAAGAAAATCCTACAGAAACAGCTGGTCTTTATTTGGGGTTAATCAGAATAATTTCACAGCTGTATGATGATTACTTTTTGAACATGAGATTGAATGTGATTGGTTCACAGCCCAATTACAGAAGGGTGTACATACTTATGCAACCAGGTTATTGTAACTTTTTTTTTTAATTATTTTAACCATTTTTCCCTAAAATGTTGCTGATTGTTTTTAACTTAATTTTTATACATTGTAATTTCACACTGAGGGTGGAAAAAGTTCTGACATGATTTATCCTGGTTTCATTTTTTTTTTAAAACCTGCCATTTTAACAGGGGTGTGTAGACTTTTTCTATCCATTGTAGGTATACAACAAAATATCAGAGTTAACATTTGTACCATATTATATTATCTTGTTAATCCAGCTAGGTGGCATCTTAAGTGGTTCTGATTTAATTGTAGTTTTTGAAGAACCCTCCTTAACCTGTGGTGTCTCAGTGCTAAAGGTTCTGTGCTGTTGACCAGAGTGAATGCCCAAAAGCAATTGATGGGCCCTTGAGAAAAACTCTCAACCCCACGTGCACACCAGTAGCAATTATTTGACTCGTGTCACTCAAAGCACTCTTTGTTGGGTGCAAGTTGGCAGTCTTAGCATCATGGCTAGGTGCCATGCTTTCCCTGGTAGCATTAGTGTAACGTGGCAAAACCACCTATCTTATCACAAATCACATCTTACCACTGTAAAATTGAGAAAATCTTGATGATTAGTAGAAAAGATTGCATTTCAGTGTACCATGACTGCAACACGCTGATGAAAGTCAAATGTGAAATGCAATGGAGAATTACATTCAGTTATAATAAGTTATTATTATCAAAGAGATCGAGCAATTTAATGGAGGTTTTGCGTTTCAGTGTGGTACGTGTTCAGCATGTCATTCATAAAACTTTGTATTGTATTTCAAGTTTTTTTTAATAGTGAGATTGCAGTTTATACTGGCATGGAATCTATTTCATAAGAGACCAGCCAAAATGTTACATTGTCAAATGTTGTCACGTTTGCTGCAAACACACTGGTGCTGTTCTATAAGGGTACACTAAGTAAGTAAGGATCAGCATGGCAAGTATCACTGCGTCATTCAGGAGTTCTGATTACAAGATTAAAAACATCTATAAATGCTTCACAGTCTGGATAAAAAAGAAGAGTCTTTCACTAACATTGGTAGTCATTACATCACTTCAACTATGGAAAACCATCATGGACCCTGGGAGGTCATGAGAAACCCTGACAGCAACCCGAGCTCAGAATGGAACAAGGGCCTCTAGAGCTGTGAGGCATGCCACCCTTAAATGTAACTTTAAATGGATAAATTAAAAACTGGTAATCTTTGACCAATCACTTTGGTATAAGAGAAATAAACACTTGGGGGTGGTAAAAGTAGCTCCACTTTTTGTTGGGCCACATCGCACCATTTCATCGTTAATTCTTTTCCTATAACAGCACACCCTGTCAATGCTTTATTCCTTACATATTTATCCTTCTCACCCAAATGTTTCACTAATGCGATCCTGAATCTGCAATATACAGTACACTCCATATACACAGCAATATATATTTATTCCTTAAGCCAGACACACAAAACCGCTGATTCAGCTTTTTTTTTTTTTCTTTTTTTCTTTTTCAGAAGACTAAAGTAAAACAGGCACCAGAGACCAGTCTGAGCAACCTAACTGTACGTTTGTGCATTTAGTCATTAAACATTGTCTCAGAGCAATTAAATGTAGCTTAACTTCTCTGGAGTTTCCCTGGGATCCCTCTTGCAACTTCCGGCTCATTACCATACGCAGCCGTGTGAAGAGATGCGGAGGGAGAGGATGCAAATGAAAGTAGGAACGATGGAGGGACGGATCCTCCTACTCACACTGAGTCTGAGCATGAATCTCCAGAGGTACAGTGTGATGAATGCACACTGATGTACTGAAGCGGGGGAAAAGCAGGATGCCTCGCTATTTCTGGCCCCTACTGCTTAAGAATGGAAATGCAGGAGATTGTGTTTTTTGTTTTATTATTATTATTATTATGCAATGGACACATTCATTACTTTTTTCACCATGTATTTTTTTCTCTTAAGAATAAAACACTTAAGGACCTGTTATTGGAAAATAATACATTTCAGTTGGCAACAGTAACTCTGGCATTAATGCCAAGTCACATACCACCACACTGTTGTTGATTATTTTCCCGTAACAGCACACCTCATCATGTTTTATTCCTTACGTAACCTACCTTGAGTAGAAATAAAAACCGATACTTGTTAATGCTCTAAAAATAAGTGGCGATGCACATGTGGGACCATCTGACATTTAAATAGGCACAAGCAAAGCTGTCAAGAAAAGGACTTGGCTATCAATCGGGGCCAAAGTCATGGCACATGTGAAGGATACCATTTCCGCAGTGGAGGGAATCACACTGACAAGTAGGTTATATGGCAATAGCATAACAGGATTCCCAAGAGAGACAGCCTAGTAGGCCAAAATTAATGATGCTAAATGTGTGTGCTCGAAGCCCACAAGGGGAGATGTTCTTGCCTCCCACCAAGAAAGAAAGAGCAGAGGATGAAAAGCTAATCACTGTGAAAGAAATCGAACTCGCTAACCGCAGGAGAGGCATCTTTGGTGGCCTGTGCCATGTATAATACTGCTCTAAAGACTTTCAGCATGTCAAAAATTCTGTTTGGAGGTATTCTGTCTGGAGGACAGCAGAGACGCATCTGTGTGTACACACATGCACTTGAAGACACCCCAAGGGGCCGACACTGTCCAAAGCACAGCATGAAATGTGCTGTTTGTTTTCTGTGGCTTTTTGTTTGTTTTCAAAGCCGATTTTCATCATTAGTTGCTGAACTTCTGGGAAAGTTCTTGGAGAAAAGTTCTAGTGGGGCTTTTGATGAATGTTTTAAAAAGGGGACTGAAAAAATGGGCTCTATCACACACATTGACACTACAACCCTTTTACCCTTTTGATAGATTAGAGTAGAGAACAAATTCTGAGAGGATCCCTGGGTTCAAATTCAAGTGGTGGTACTTGACATTGTAAACACAGCCACAGTAGTGAAGGATGCCAGGTTCAAACTGTCTCCCACTGTTAAGCACCAACCATCAGATTAGGCATTTGGTTTATATATGTTAAAGCATGCATCAATGCTGTATGGTGTCAGGTTTAACCCTCACCAAAGAAAGTCCTACCACAGCTTTGCTGATGACTCTCATTTCAGCCTGTCGTTCCCACCATCACATACTCGTTTCTCAGCATGCTTAGCAGACCTCTCATCACCAAGAGCTGGAGACACCTCATTCCAACATGACTGAGCTGGTCTTCCTATGCCTTGATCTATCATCAACTAGAGCTTGGACCAGACCCACTACCTAATGGCAATTGTCAAATCCTCTCAACACATAAGCTCTAGGTTGACGAGCTACTATGCTTTCCTTTGCGTTGATCTTGTCTCCTATGAGACCTTCCTAATCACTCCTTCTGAATTAGGATTTGCGAAATTTACCACCCCATGCACTCTCCAGTTCCTTGTTGTCTTACAACCTGGCTTCTGCAACACCATTAGGTCCTTATAATTGATCCAATATGCAGCAATCCAATTTGTCTTTAATCTTACCAAGTTTAGGCATGTCTTTACACTGCTACAGTCCTTCCACTGGGTTGCTCTAGCTGCAAGCATTACATGTAAGCAAGCCAAAAATAGACCAGACCGACTACCTGATGCCAGTCACCAAATTCCTTACCATAATTTGAGCCCTTCAAAACAAAAGCTTGGCTCGGCTTATCACCACTCAAGATGCAAGGATTATAAGCATCACGGCTATTCACTTCATTGGTGTCCAGTTGGTGGACTAACCTTCCACTTGGAGTCTGTTTCTGACAGTCACTTTTGTTGTTGATATCTTGAGACTCTAGCCTGTCTGCATTAACCAGTCTTTATTGCAAAGGGTCTGGGTTTGCTTCTGACTCTCACCATTCATCTTGCTGGTGGTGCACCCACAAGATGGCTCCACATTGCCATTGCCATTTTGGGCTAAGCCCGACCAGGCTAGGTGGGTAGCCAGTGTACACTTAGTTTAGACTTGTCTGACCTCTCCACTCAGATCTGCATGCCAAGGGTGGACCTAAAGGGAGCATTATAATACCAGTGACATCGCCCTGAAACTGACCAAAATACACAGCCCCTTCACTACGACAAACCTTTTATCCATGAAGGGTCTGTCTACACTAACATATGGACATGTTTTCCAAGTAGACAACAAAGTACTTCAGTAAGTCGCTGTGGATAAGAGCATCGGCCAAATTTTGTGAATGTAACAGTGTATCGCCGCACACAAGCCCATCTGTGACCCATACTTCTAAATCAGATTGTCATAAGCAGCATTGGCCAAATCATGCACCTGCCAGGACCTGAGCCCAAAAGCTGTCAAAAAAACATAGCATTTTATGCTAAACAGCACAAGAAATCAAGCATTATTCTAATCATAACAAGATGGTTGAATAATTCATCTAAGTGCTTTTTCAAATTAACACTTTTATGCTAGTAGACATTTTGTCCTATTTAGAAATCTTTTATTTTTTATTCATTAGAACATATTAGAATTTACAATACTGTATTTGCCTGCCTAATTTAAGCATTTAAAATAACTGCCAGTATTTGTAAGGGCAAACAAAACAAAGCTTCTTAGTACTAAATAGTAGGAATAACATTTTATATAGTAGAGTACTTGCATACAGACAACAACAGAATGAAGATATTTGCATCTTGCGTTTACTTGTAAGTCTAACAAAGGTCTTTCTACCACAGCACTTTTGAATGCTCGAATCTGATTAGTCAGTTGCAATTGATTCATTTTCTGAAAGTAGCGCCAGCTGTTACAGGTTTATATTAATATGCAAATACCTCTATTACGTTATGGTTTCAGCTATATGTAACAGCTATTCTCAGGGATCAGTGCATAATTATGATCACTGATATGGTGAAACCTTTGGTACAGAGATGTTTATTTTACAGTTTTGGAAGGAGTATCCAGTGTCAGTACTTTTTTTTTAACATTCTGAGGTAGATTTAAGGAACTGTAAATTTACTTTCCAAGGGAAAGTCTTTTACGGTTTCTCAAAAACAAAGTGCAATTTTTTTTTTTTTTTGTCTTATTAGCTTTAAGAGAGAACACAGACTTTAAACAACATAAAAACTGTTAATATATAAACAGCTATAACATAAGAGATAACAGCAACTAACTTGTTTCACAGATGTTCCCTAATGTTAAATGTAACTATTCTCGGATAAACAGTCTGATGTGTTGTTTTTCAATAAGCACAGCACTCCCTGTATTATTTTATTACTTACTTTCACTTTCGTTCATCTGGCATTTGGCTAATAAGTAATATAAAGCATATATTTTTTCACGTGGCCACAATACGAACAAGTATTACTCACACTCTTCATAATCTAGGGCAGCACTCTAGATGTTTACTGCTTGCTGCTGAATCAAAGACGAGAATGAGACCAGAGAATGTGTCTACCGCCTGAGACTGGACCAGATATTGATGAAAAATTCACATTATTGCAGCTCATATAGCTGCTGATTCATCTTTGCGTCAACTTCCTTTTACCTTTATTCGATGAATGACCTGTGTAGTCTGTATATACAGCCAAGCACAAATCTATTATGCTCTCTTTCACCACAGTGCATCTTACATAAAACAGAGAATAGTCGTTTCCAGTAGGGCCGCCGCCTGCCTGAGACTGTCCTACTTTAAATTACAAGGATTTTCATAATGCTTTTTTTTAATCCCTAATAAAGAAGTGGCAGAGCCAGGTTTAAATATAGCATGGCACAGATGCTTCTGTTTCTCCGGCACTGTAGGTGACAGTTGCATGGATTCGAACGGGCTGCATGCAATACTAGAGCTACCGAAGCAATAAGACACAGCCGACTCACATTCAACACTCACGCTGTAATCAAAACCGACCGCTGAATCACCCGTATCAATCCACTTCATCACTGCTCTGGCATCAGAGTACCAGGCCTAATCTGAGACTGATATTGTTATTAATATAAAAGCTAGCGGTTCCTGTGATGTATAGAATGATAAAAAATGTAATAAATTGTACACGAGGATATGAAGCCGAGCTGGACATAGGGTCTTAAATCAGTTTACGTGTATATGGTTTCATCTTTCAGGAGAGATGATGCGGAAAAAACAAATGTTTTGAAGGCAGAAACAACATTGCAAGTTTCAGTCTAGATGTTTTCTACATTGGATGAGAATTTTTTTTTTTTTCAAATGAAAAAAGAAATTGTGAAATATGTGCGTCAGTCAGCTACTGTTATGAGAATATTCTGAAGAGGAGCAGCAAGATATTGTTATTTTCCCATTCGACAATCTCAAACTACAATTAGCTTCACTGTAGTTACAGAATAATTCATAATAATATGCTGTATATAGGTTTTAATCCACAGCATTGTTATGGGAAAAAAAAACAGTTAATAAAAAGCAAATAAACAAATAAATGTCTTATTATTATTATTATTATTATTATTATTATCCATTTCATTTGAAACCTTTGGCTTAATTCACCGGTTCACTTTGGTATCAATGAGGCACAACAGAATTAATTTAACGTCCTGTTTTGTGGCACTGAATAACAGTTATACAATCTAATCTCTGCATAGAAGAGAGACAAAGCGTACCACAGGGCCCCATTAGCTTTTAATGCTATCAGCTCTGAGGTCAGTAATTCAAATGTTATTCCCCGTAGATCGTGAAAGAGAGACGCATTTAATTTGCCTACTGCTTCATGAAAATCAAAATAGCTAACAAGAAGATTTCAGATCATTCCCATTCCTTTGTAACCTGACCCAACTCTTACAAGACAGGATCCAGTAAACATAACTACAGTGTTTTTATTTTTTTTCTCCAAAGCTGTGGTTGTTGTTCCTTGGGATTCAGATCTGGCCAAAAGGTGTACTAAACATATAACTACTTCAGTGTAGCAAATATTGTTCATCTGAACCTTCTCTGTAATCGCCCTCTCATATGTGGATAGGATATTAAAATGAGCGAATGCTTCATTGCTCCTTGGAGCAGTGGAGAAATAAGCCAGAGCCAAATTTGGATTTAGTCACGTCTCTCACAGAAGCTATAATCTCCATAAATGCCAAGATCAGCTCACTTTCTGGTTTACCGCCAATTAAGCGCTGTCACAGTGACAAGCAAATCATACTGCAAATTAAGTCGATTTTATTGTCACCCTTTCCATATACACAGCTGCAGAAGGATGAAATATCAAGTGTACAGGATCAGAGTGCAGCATACAACACAATACATACACGAGCTACACGAAAATATGAAAATGTGTCGCAATTACAGGAATTACAGTACATTTCTACTTTTTCTGGGTTTTTTTTACTAGCTGGAAGCTAGCTGTAGTTGGAACTATAGTTGGAATGGTTTTTGCGTAAGTAGGCTAGCTACATTGTCACATCTTGAGAGTGTTTTTGAATTCAGTAGCAAACCTTGTGATAATTTATCCTACATGTTTTTTCCCATGTCCCATCACAATACCAGGTGAATGGTCTAATTATGGAAAATATGGCAAAGATTGGGAAAGGGAAAATGGAATTATAGAGTGATAATGGCTGTACCAGGATTGCAGATACTGCAAATCAGAAATGCGTGCACACCAAGGTGAAAGACCTTTCCAATGCCCTAGCTTCCAGTCTTTTTGTGGAGTTTTTGAGATTTTGCATCCCTGATTCTTTGCCTCTGTTGTTCTTTCATTACAAAAGACCTTGCTTGTGTCCTGACTGACTTAATGTGAAATCAGGAATTGTGTCACTTTTGCCACTAGTACCAGCATGAACATCATCTCCCAGAATCCTCAGCCAAACAATGAACCACAAAGCCATGATACATCACATGATCTGCTATTAGTGCCACAGATTTCCAATCACACTATTTTCAACTGGCTATTTTCAACTGGCTTACTGTATTTTTTAAAGGTAGCATGAATATAGATGGCATTTGAAATATACATCATGTTATTAACAGCAGCATACTGTTCAAGTCCAAGGAGATGAACAGGTATGAATAAATTGTAAATCGTACATTACCACCCTTCTGAAATGTATTAAATTTACTTTTGCTGATCAGTTCTTTCCCAAATGTACTTGTGGCTTTCAATAAAATACACCTACCTCTCTATCCATCTATGATATGAATGTTCTGCAAGCCTAACTTCAACAGTAAATCAATCCATGTACTCCAGACCATGCAATTTCCATGATCTCATCTAAAAGATGATTTCCCATCATAAAAGTTTCTAAAGAAATCCACTTACTCATAGACATATCTAAATATGTGCCCTTGATTAAATATTGACTTGCCGTCTCCTCTGTAGTTCATTTTTTTCTGATCAATAATTAATAACTGGTAAAGGAGAACCGTCTGGGCCTCATCTTCATTTTTGACGCCATCTTTTGCGGCGCCAAAGAAACTGAAAGAGAAACAACAAGATTCTGACACTTGGAATGAAAACAAATCAATTTAGCATGTTGTCTTTCAAAGACAGAGAAAAGAAAGACTGGAAGACCAACATATCCAGTATGCGGACTTATAACACCATCCACATGTTCCGTTTTTTCGGATAAAAAACTGGATCATAAAGGGATCAGGTCATATAAATCCATATCAATCATGTCAGTTAAATAAATGTATCATTTTAAGCTTATCACTTTAAATCAGAGCTTTAAGGCTTTAGGGTATAATCTGATTTAATAGCATCATGTATGTTTATTGCATATAATCACTCTGTAGAAGCCTGTTCACATGTCCGAGATAGGATTACATATTGCCACAATGTACTCTTATGGAGATGACTCATTGCCTGAAGAGGGGAAAAAAAACCTGAAATACAATACATAAACTGTATTACTTTTCATTAGTGACATATAGAAAACATTACACACTGAAAATCAAAACCTTCAATTTACTTGCTTTTTGAAGAATTAAACCCAGAACTTGTGTCATAATGGGAATGTGATCTGCTTTTAAATACAACCCGCACTTCTGAATTGCATTTCACTTAATTGAATTGTGTTTAAAATAGAAAAGCAAATCACACCGGTGAAAAAATGTGAAATATAATATAATACATAAACTGTATTGCTTTTCCTTAGAGACAGGCAGAAAACGTACCACACTGAAAAGCAAAGCCTTGATTCGCTTGATCTCTTCAGTGAAAAACAATCACCTACGTTTTGCTTTTTAATTAAAATTTGAATTAAATGCTGACTTCATGTCAGAGGTGAATGTAAATCCCCGCATTTCACTTTCATCAGTGCGTTGCAATTATGGTACACTGAAATGCAATCACTGTCCATAAGTGGTACTTACTGCCATATTTATTGGCCCATTGTATCTTCATCCCTGCTGCATTATTACTAAAACATGATAAAAATGATTCAAATACTTACAGCTCAGAGTAGGACCTAGGAGTGTGTGAAATCGGTAAAAGATTACTTTTCCAGTTGGATTTGCGATTGACTACTTTTAAGTTATATTGGTGGAGTGAATCTCACCCCTGCTGATGTCACAGGGATGGTAAAAATAGGTTAATAATATTCACACAATTGCATCTTGCCTTAGAAAAGAGCAACGAAAATCTTGAGCTTCCATGTTCATTTCAATGTTTTTCAATGAGAGACAGGAATCGTCATGTTTCAGTATTTTAAAAGTGAGAAGATTGTCTTGGTCACCACAAAAACTCAGTGAAGTGAAATAACAGGGTCTCAGTGGCAGTTAGTCAGCAAAACACATTTTATTTTATTTGATTGAGTGTCCTGTTGAATGAATTTTGTAAGAACTTGTAGGAATCCTTAGGTTACAATGTACTGTATGCTTAGCACTGGTTTCTGACACATTAACTAATGAAATAAAAAACACAAGTTTTAGCTTCTAAATATGACTGATCTCGCAGATTTACAGAACTCTCTTAACTGCCATCAGGCTCACTTCAGATGTGTTTAGTTCTCAAAAGACGCACTTCCATGAAAAAAAAAATTTCCCCAAAAAAACACCCTTCATGGTTCTGATCTATCTGAGTTTGTACAATTTACTGAAAACTGCTGAAGCCATCTTACTCAAAAAAAATTATGCAGGCAAAAGGATGTGGACTCATACCATCATCCACATGTTCAGTTACAATGAAGCATCCCAAAGGACCAACTCCTACAAATCCATATTAGTCAGATCAATTATGTAACCATTGGAATTGCATCACTTTATATCAAATAGTAAATCACTACAGGCTTCAGAGTGTAATGTGAATCAATATGAACACTGAGTACCAGTCTATTCACATGTAGTAGTCATCTGAGGGAAGATTATATGGATATAAATCCATGATTCAATTCAATTCAATTCAATTCAATTCAATTCAATTCAATTCAATGTTATTTGTATAGCACTTTTAACAGTGAACATTGTCTCAAAGCAGCTTTACAGAACATAAGAAACAGAAAAACATGCAAACAAACAAAAACATGCAAACAGTCCTAGATGTTAGACAAAATTACCCCTAGTGAGCAAGCCTGAGGCGACTGAGGCGACTGTGGCAAGGAAAAACTCCCTTAGATGATATGAGGAAGAAACCTTGAGAGGAACCAGACTCAAAATCCTCATTTGGGTGACACTGGAGAGTGTGATATGAAAAATGTCCTTTCTGCATTTATGTATAGTCATGTAGAGTTTTATGTGTGTATTAACTTGGAGGTTGTTGTCTTCCTCAAAGTCCACATAGGGTTGGAAGCAGTGCTTAGAATACCCAAATCCTCACGAGGCAGAAACCAGCTGGAGCTGGTCCATCTCTGGATGCCTCTGGATCCTCGTAGGATTGGCCTCTGTCTACTGGAGCTGGCACAATCTCTATCACATATCAAGATCCCCTGTGATATGTCAGCTTTCTGTACCTTTTAATAGCTTTTGTCAAAAACATATTCCCAGGTGAGGACCTATTGAAGACACCCTGTAATTAGTTGACACATTCTTTTATTTCTTTTATTTTTTTTTTACATTAAAGGTTAATCCAATGTTCCTGTTCTTATTATAGGTATGCAGGAAAACTTGTCCAGTCCCTCTGTCCCATACCACACACCCTGTTTACTATAAAGTAAAAATTTACCAGGGTTTCACAGCTAACGTGATCTTCTTACAAAAGTGAAATTATAAAAGACATACAGATGAGCTAAAGAAAAAAAAAACATCATGAAGTATCTTAGTAAGGTGTTGGACCCCTTAATTCTACAACCCCATTTCCAAAAAAGTTGGGACGCTTTGTAAAATGTGAATAAAAACAGAATGCAAAGCTTTACAAATCACATAAACCCATATTTTATTCGCAACAGAGCATACACAACATATGAAATGTTTAAAGTGAGACATTTTACTATTTTATGAAAAATATTAGCTCATTTGAAATTTAATGCCAGCAACATGTCTCAAAAAAGTTGGGACGGGGGCAACAAAAGGCTGGAAAAGTAAATAATACTAACAAGGAAGAGCTGAAGGAACATTTTAAAACTAATTGAATTAATTGGCAACAGGCCAGTAACATGATTGGGTAGAAAAAGAGCATCTTATAGAGGCAGAGTCTCTCAGAAGTAAAGATGGCCAGAGGTTCACCGACCAGTGAAAAACTGCACGGGCAAGTAGTGAAACAATTTCTGAATAATGTTCCACAATGTGAAATTGCAAAGAATTTAAACATCTCATCATCTACAGTACATAATATCATAAAAATATTCAGAGAATCTGGAGAAATCTCTGTGCCTAAGGGACAAGGCTGAAAAGCAGTATTGGATGCCGGTGATCTTCGGGCCTTCAGATGGCACTGCATCAAAAACAGGCATGCTTCTGTAATGGATATCACTGCATGGGCTCAGGAACACTTCAAAAAATCACTGTCATTAAACACAGTTCGCCGTGCCATCCACAAATGCAGATTAAAGCAGTACCACACAAAGAGGAAGCTATATATGAACATGATCCAGAAACAAAGCTCATTTAAAATGGATTGAGGCAAAGTGGAAAACTGTACTGTGGTCAAATTTGAAGTTCTTTTCGGAAATCATGGACGCTATGTTTTCCGGACTAAAGAAGAGAAGGACCATCCAACTTGTTATCAGCGCTTAGTTCAAAAGCCACCTTCTCTGATGGTATGGGGATGCATTAGTGCATATGGCATGGGCAGCTTGCACATCTGGAAAGGCACCATCAATGCTGAGAGGTATATACAGGTTTTAGAGCAACATATGCTTCCATCCAGATGATGTCTTTTTCAGGGAAGGCCTTGCATATTTCAGCAAGACAATGCCAAACCACATACCACACGTCCTACAACAGCATGGCTACATAGCAGAAGAATCCGGGTGCTGAACTGGCCTGCCTGCAGTCCAGACCTTTCACCAACTGAAAATATTTGGTGCATCATGAAGCGAAAAATGTGGCAAAG
The DNA here is from genome assembly GCA_022985145.1 of Pangasius djambal. Classification (NCBI taxonomy): domain Eukaryota; kingdom Metazoa; phylum Chordata; class Actinopteri; order Siluriformes; family Pangasiidae; genus Pangasius; species Pangasius djambal. The sequence continues at coordinate 15,474,792 of CM040998.1, forward strand.
AGAACCCCGGAGAGTTGAGCAGCTGGAATCCTATATCAGGCAAGAATGGGACAACATTCCACTCGAAAAACTCCAGCAACTCATCTCCTCACTTCACAAACGTATACAAGCTGTTGTTATAAGAAGAGGAGATGCTACACAGTGGTAAACATGGCCCTGTCCCAACTTTTCTGAGACGTGTTGCAGCCGTCAAATTCAAAATTAACTTTTTTGGTTTTTTTCATAAAACAGTACACTATCTCAGTTTAAACATTTGTTATGTTTTCTATGTTCTGTTGTGAATAAAATATGGCTTTTTTGCAATTTGCAAATCATTGCATTCTGTTTTTATTCGCATTTTACAAAGCGTCCCAACTTTTTTGGAAATGGGGTTGTACAAGTCTCTGAAACTGTACTAGTGTGATGAACACCGTTCTTCGAAAAGATATTCCCTCAGGTGGTGTTATTCGCATAGATGGCCATACTGCAAATACTGTATCATTACATCATTATGTGTTGTTGCTGGAAGGCATCGGCAAACATACTGTACTTACATGCAGAAGGAGGTATCCAGGTTTTTTACACCACCGCTGGTGGTTAGGAAGGGTGAAATGGAACCATGATTAAAATACAATATGCAGTAAAATAATGGCAGTATCCTACTTCTGAAGTCATTTCTGAAGTAATAAGCCTAACACTGGTCAGTTTGGCAGGTTCTGTTGGACTTTTCCCTCAGTTATTTCATGGGTCAACTGTAAGGCACTGTTGTATGCCTCAGTGTTCTCACAGGAACAATGCTAAGTGCTTGATTCTACCATACAGTCATTTCCTCCCAGGGAGCTGTGTAATGTAGAGTCCCTAGTCACAAGTGACACATTTCAAAGTGAAGATATCCTCAATGCTAAGCAATGCTTCTGGTTGCATTCATGGTTTTCCAACAACAACAACAACGACAACAAAACATCTTTCTAGAAGTTGTGATGTGTGTAAGGGTTGCATGGAGTAGTAGACTAATGCAGGAGCTGTATACTAGCCAGGCTGGTGGAAAAAACAGTGAGGCAGATGAAAGAAAGAAAGTTAAATGTTTTATTAGTCTGAAGATGTTTCAGACTAGTTGGAGTCAATTCTAAATTCACCTGCACAAGAGTACACTGGGAAATGTCTTATGTTTTTATTATTTTTTTTAGCTTTAATGGTTAACACTTTGATATCACTTTGCTCCTGAATGAATTCCTCCCTCAGATTTATTTTTTTTTTTGTTTGTTTTTGTCATTTAAAGTTAAATAAAATGTAAATCCTGTTGTGGCCAGTACTGTGTGAAAAAAGAGCTTTCAGAGCCACGGGTTGCACATCACTATTCAATCTCATTCAGCAAGTTTAGAGTCAGATAAGATGTCAGCACAAAGAGGCCAATGTTCAGAGTAGAACACGGAAATAAACTGCCAGACGCTGCTGTAGACGTCGCATCTTTACCAGCCCCTCCACATGAGTGCATATTAAGAATTGGTGCATACTTAAATAGTGTAATATGATGCACAGATTTATTATTTTGCACACTTATTGCAGAGAATTATTTCCTTTTGTTGCTAACAGTGTAGCCTAAAAACCACTGAAGCTGGAGATGTAAATTGTCATGCTAGCGCCAAAGGGCACTGAACTACATTTCCCATCAGCCCCAGCATGTCACATGTCCTAACCACTGTTACCTGTGTCTCATCTCACCCTGATTGACCACCCCTATATAAGTCTAGTTTGTAAGCACCTCATTCTCAAGCTTTTGTTGTTTTTGTGTTCACGTGTTGCTGTTTGTACCTTAGTCTTGATCATAGCCTATATGGTTTGCCTCATATCTCTAGTTCAGTTTTTTGGTTCTTGTTTTCATAGTTTTTTTTTGTTTGTTTGTTTGTCTGCACCATTCACTAATAAATCTGCACTTGCATCCTCCGTTGTGAGCTCCTCGTTCCTGGCCGTCCCTGAAAAATTTTAGCCTCTGTATGTTTACCTGAATAGTGATTCAACACATTTTTTGCTGCACAAATAAAATGCCCTAAACATAGCTTCAGTTTCTGCTTTAACTATGGAAAAGATGACTAATCACTATTTTTACTGGGCAGCTAGTAAAGAATTACAGGGCATGCAACACCTACACATGTGCATGCGTTCTTGTTCAAATCTTGTCCTCAGTAACCATGTGGTATCCTGTCCCGTTTTATTATTGTCAGCCCAGCAGTCTACTAGGGACAG
>CM040998.1:15482677-15497107 GCA_022985145.1 Pangasius djambal
TTTATGAACATAAACATGAACATAACATAGAAAAATACTCAAATTTTGGATTCATCAAAGAAATCCCCATTAGCAGCTATTACAGCTCTACATACTCTAGGCATCCGAGCCGGTGTCTTGTCTATCATGGAGTGGCCTGCCAAATCACCTGACCTTAACCCCATTGAGCTGCTATGGGAGGAACTGGACCGTGATGTCCATAAGAAGTGTCCAACCAGTGTGAATCATCTTTGGGCAATCCTCCAGGAGGCTTGGAGTAATATATCAAGTCAATGTTTGAATAAACTGACTGCTCGGATGCCTAGTGTTGTCCCTTATTATCAATACAAAATGGTCACTAACTAAAGAGGATTTATGCTGATATTGTCCAAAAACCCTATTTTGTTCAGGCGTTTCCAAACTTTTGGAGGGCAGTGTAAGTATTTAAAGTAGGCACACTTTAAATAATAATAGTAGTGAGTTATGCAGTGCATCTAATATGTTAGCTCAGCTTTAAAAGTGCATCCAGAGTTTAACACCGCAGATTAGACCTCTGTCAGTGCTTCATTAAAGGTATGTTTGACACAATGCGGCCATGTCTCATGTACATATCTCAAAAATAGATATATGTGCAATATAAAGTATATTTGGAATTATTCATCATTGAACATCCCAGCTACAAATATCTAGGACATATGGGTATGTACGGAAATATCTCTGGGTTTCTGCATACCAAATTAAGAACAATAAGACTCTGCCTCTGGTGACTCAGTTTATGCCTTGTGACATTTTGCAGTACAGTTTGATTAATAGAACAGTCAGGAGTTGCTGCAGATACTGATAACCTCTACTGGACAAAGTTTTGTAGTAACAAGAATTGTAATTGGAGAGTAATTGGAAAACCTTTCATATAGAAATTTGGTGTTCATGAACTGAAATATCTTTCTCTTTTGCATGTATCTCAACCACATGGAAAGTTCTAGCATTTTAAAATCTGTCCCCCTTAAAAGTGAAAAAGAAGAAAATTACATTTAAAGATTTCAATCTGACCACAGCACAGAAGCATTGTGGATATTTTAGCCGGTATCTGATTGCAAACTGAATTGATTAGGCTCATTCACTTTCACAATGGCATGTCACCATAACACGTAACTATGAGTTAACCAGCACTTTACCCAGGTAAGTAAAGTGGTAGTCTAGAAGAGATTAAAAACTAAGTAAAACTTTTCAACATCATTTGCTGAAATATATTTATGGTTTCTTGAAGTTGAGGGGTTAAAATTGGGCCCAAACCTTTATTTTGGCTGAATTCAGTCAAAGCAACATCCAGTGGGTTTTTCCCAAAAATGCCATACAATGTCTATATATGCAATTTCCAACCAATCAACAGCAGTTTCCATTAAACATACCGGGAAATCACAGGTAAACAGTGATTATAAGGTTACAAAGCAAAATATATTAAATACAAAGGCAAAATATATTAATTTATTCATTGGAAAACAAGAACAGAGTTTTGGTTTTGACAGCGGGAACAGATTCTTCCTGAATGAATGGTGGCGGGTTTTAAATAGGCGGGGTCAGAGGTTGATTGGTTGTCACGGCCAATGACATCAGTGGGGTCAGTCAAGATGGACAGGAACGTTATCCAATGAGGCAGTGCTGCAGAGAGAGAGACGAGAGAGAGGCGGGCGAGAGAAAAGGGGAGAGAACAAAACACAAAAACACACGAACATACCCCAGGACGTAACAGATGGCAAGACTTTGCAACTTTGGGACTAACTGACTGTGGGGTTTATACACTCACTGAACACTTTATTAGTAACACCTGTACACCTACTCATTCATGCAATTACCTAATCAGCCAATTGTGTGGCAGCATTGCAATGCATAAAATCATACAGATACAGGCCAGCAGCTTTGTGTAATGTTCACATTAACCCTCAAAATGAGGAAAAAAATGTGATCTCAGTGATTTTGACCATGGCATAATTGTTGGTGCCAGATGGGCTGATTTGAATATTTCAGTAACTGGTGATCTCCTGGGATTCGAGTTGAGAGAAAGGCTACAGTAATTTAGATAACCACTCTGGACAACTGTAGTGAGCAGAAAAGTATCTCAGAATGCACAACACATTGAACCTTGAGGCGGATAGGCTACAACAGCAGAAGACCACGTCGGGTTCCATTTCTGTCAGCCAAGAACAGAAAACTGAGGCTGCAGTGGTCACAGACTCACCAAAACTGGACAGCTGAAGACTGGAAAAATGTAGCCTGGTCTGATGAATCTCAAAGTCTGATGAGGCAGTTGTCATTAGAAGATGGGTAAATTGTGGCCATACTTAAATAGGCTGTGGCATTCAAGTAATGATTAATTGGTACAACAGGTGGTAGGATCAGAATTCGGTGCCAAAAGAATGTGGCACATTTCGCGACCATTAATACCAATTAATCATTGCTTGAATGCCACAGCCTATTTGAGTATTGTTGCTGACCATGGCTACAATTTACCCATCTTCTAATGACTACTTCCAGCATGATAATGCACCATGTCATAAATCAAAAGTCATCTCAAACTGGTTTCATGAACATGACAATGAGTTCAGTGTTCTTCAGTGGCCTTCCCAGTCACCACATCTGAATACAACAGAACACCTTTGAGATGTGGTAGATTCGCAGCATGAAAGTGCACCTGAAAAATCTGCAGGAGTTGCATGATGCAATCATGTCAACATGGACCAGAATCTCGAAAGAATGTTTCCAACATCTTGTGGAATACATGCCATGGAAAATTGATGCTATAGAGCAAAGGGAGTCCCTACCCAGTATTAGTATAGTGTTCCTAAAAAAGTGTTTTTGGGTGTGTGTATGGTGAGCCAACAAGCAGTAATTATGAACCAGAACTTCAGTGACTAATGGCATCGGGACAGGAAAGGAAAGGTGTTGCAGTGTGCAGATGGCCTGAATGGCATGGGGAAATGTTCTAAAGTTTAGGTATAATTGTGTGTCCTTGTTTACTGAACAAAACAGGGGTAAAGTGCATTTAGAAACCATAGGTCAGTGACCAGTAGTAGTATTAATAATTAATTAATAATTAATAATATATTAATTACAGCATGCAATAGGAATGCAAAAGGTTGCCAGTACAAAAGACTGTTGTGACAAAAATTATGCCATCCCATAGTAGATGCATGGCATTGTTATTGACTCCATTTTATCCTCTGTTCTCATCTTTGTCAAGGCCTTTGAAGAATCTATATAGATTCTACTTTTTTAAGTTCTTGCCCCAGAATAAACAATCAAAGATAAACACACTCACCACCATGGACTGGTACAACAAGTGCAAAAGTTCACTCTATGTATTAAATGAAGGTAGACTTTAAAAAAAATAAATAAAAAAGAATAATAAAAAAAGAATAGCCTGCTGTTGTATGCCTCCAGATTGTCCTTATAGTCGAATTATCACTGACGTGAATCACATGTAACCTGATTCCTTTCTGTAGGAGTACACCACCTACATTAGTCTGCTAAATAGAAATGGGGGTGCTGTTTTATTCCTCCAAAAGCCCTCCATCAGGTCTTTTCAACTTTCTAATGTTCAGCCAGAGGTTCTTCTCTTTACACTACCAGAGGAAACTGTGCAGCAGGCTCCTGTACACCCCTGCCTTCACTGTACTGATGCAATCCATAATTATGCAATTATCACTGTACTGAAAGAGGTAGTACCCAGAATCAACTGGTGCTGTGGAGACGAAACAAAAGTGGTGGCAAGATAGTTCCTTGAGGAGGTCAGGTGTTGGTGGTCCAGTTGGAATGCTGAATGAGCCAGGGCCTTGTAATAAGACAATCCAACTGCAAGTTCACAAGGCTATTACTGACCTGCAGCAATCTATACCAGGAGGGTCTGAAGTCAAAAACATTATTCCACTGCTCATTCTCATCTTAAGAATAAGCTGTGTAGCTTTCACGGAACGGTGTCTTCCACACCTGGCATGAAGTGTAATCAGCAGTAGACAAATCAGAACCCAGTCAGCCAAGACAAGCAGTTTTGGTGTTCAGGTTATTAGTTTATTATGAAATCCCACCACCTGCAGCACTGACAGACAGACACATCTCTGAGGTCGAAAACGTGATGTACTACATTAAAAACCTCATCAGGAGAGGATAAGGACTATGGCCTGGAAATTCATTCATTTCACTTAGTCTGCATTAATGCATGTTACTGCTAGCAAACTACATGACCTTACCTTATTACATTATGTTAGCTACCATTTTTAGCCCCATCAGTTAGGTTTATGGGCAACCACCTGGTGGGCTAGCTAAACAATTTATCATTTGTCCACCCCAGTTGACTGTGGTAATCTTCAATTGCTGAAATCTTTCACGTGCTGCAGGACCAGGCTTTCAAGAGTTTGTAGTGTTGGTATCACAGGTCTGTAGTCACTGAGCACAATTCAAGCACCATTTTTTTAGGAAGAGGACCTATACAAGAGGTTTTTCACAGTAAGCACACATTATAGAATTATAAACATGTTAAATTGGCTTTAGGAACTCTGACCCTGATACCACCAGAAGCTTCTTCAACTCGCTTCTCACCTGTGAGTTTGTGAGAGGTAGAGTGGCTGTGTCTGGATGGGGTCCACTGCCAGGTCCATGATAGAGCAAGTGCTTCCTTTGTAATGAAAAAGATTAGGTTAGCTGAGACTGTGGAGTCCAGTGGGTTGAGGACATGGAATGAGGTCTGAGGCTGCCTGAGGTGTTGGCAGGGATTTCGTCTTTAGCCCTTACTGATGTAGTTGAGTTCCTTCTGGATATGCTTGGCTATCTATCTATTTTCAGTGCAATGAAAGTCCTTTTTTTATTGAGAACAGACTTACTGTCTTTAGTTATGCATATCCAATATTTCTAAGAAGTAAGCAAGGGCAATGTTGGGTTTCATTGGCTTTCATAAGAATGAAGTTGTCAGAAAAATTGCCTGCTAAACCCTATCCTAAACCTAAACTAGACCTTCAAATTTTTTTGTGTTGAGTCACATTGAGTCATCTCAACAGGGAGAGACCATGCTTGGACAATCAATAGCAGTTGATTTAATCAGATATACAGTACAGATGAACTCAAAGCATGCCACCACAAAGTGTCTAGACTATAGCAGTCTTATTGGTGGTGGCTGTTACAGGATTTTTTTACCACAGCAATGTTGAATGGTCAGAAGGTGTTGATTCATTTTCTATAACATCAGTTCTAACTGTAGTGCAGCTGGAAATCAGAGGTTTATATTAACACGCTTATTTTTTATGTTAGTGTTTATATAGAAAGAACTTACACAGGGACTTGCTCCACATAAACAGATGAATGATGTATGTAATTGTTGATACGATGAGGTTTTCCGTAAGGAGGAGTTTATGTATATGCATTTTTGGAAGGAGTCTCCAGCTTCAGTGCTTCATAACGGTCAGAGGAAAAGCTGTAATGTCTACAGGATTGAAGGCATAACATGACCAGCTGCATCTTAAAAGAGAGGGGAAAAAGAAAAGTTGGTAAGGGAATGCTTGTTTATAGCTGATATAACATAAGTGATAACATGCACTAACTTGTTTCCTGGATGTTCCACAATATTAATTAAATAAATTTATCATTTTTTTATTAAGTGGGAATTGCTATCATATAACACACAATCCTGTTATTATTTTACCCTAACGTTACGTCCCAAAGTGTTTTATTCCGTACACAGTAGGTCATCAGGGAAATGATTTTCATGGTAGTAAGGGCCATGGAGATTTAACACTGGCATAGAGAAGATCAAGTATTATATTTTTCTCACATATTATCATATAATTCAACCCTGTGGAAGAGGAGAGAAATGTGTGACTGAATGTCACTATTAACCATGGCCATCAATTCCGTGTCCCTATGTAGGAGAATATCTGCTGGATAATTGCATTGCAAACCCACTACATCTCTTCTTATCACTTATCTAGCTCCCATCAGTCTGCACAACATGAAATCCATTCTGCACATCAGAATCTGGTATGTCATGTGTCATCATGTTTCCTTTTACAATAACAAACTGCTTTCCTGGTTTTCCTTCTGACTCTTTACCTGTTTAACAGCAAATTCAATATCCCTATATCCCTAATATCATGATAGCATAATGAAAAGATAACAGGTTGTGTTGCAGCCAATATAGCAATTGGCAATAACAAATACCATTGTGGATATTGTGTACCTTATGTAGATAGAAAATGGCATTTCTTTTGTTGCAAATCAAGCATATGTTATGTGCTTTGAGGAGAAAATCTCTTCATTGTGCATTGGCTCATGAGCTAGAAGCAAGGCCAAAGGAGAACATCTGTGACCAGCACATCTTTTCCACAACACTGACCCTTTTATCTGTGGGTTAACTTGGCCAGACAGAGCTGATGGAGGCAATAAACCTCACCATGTTAAAGATTTATGATTAAGCCACCTCATCATCTTGTCATTTCATGCTGTTTTAAGTCTTTAAAAATACATCATATCCATTTGCTTCTGACAATTGAAGAGATAAAATGCCACCAAACTGCCAAATTAGACTTAAATGTCTTGAAATATATCTTAATTGCATAGCATAACATCTTAAAAAAAAAACCTCAAATCTCTATATTGTTGACATATTTCTCTTAATCGCTTCATTTCGAAACAGGTCACAGAATACGGCATTGCAACATTCTGCTCCACCTCGGCTTTCATTCCTTCTACTCATTTTCCTTCCCTCATGACCTGCCATAAACACTAGCATGGCAGAAATGACACCGCAAAGAACAAATGCATCAATACCAGCAGTAGGATGGAAATCAGGCCGCTGCTGCCTTAAAACGCATTATGAATTTGACCCACGAATAATTTAAGGAGTATTAGGCCTGAAGAAAAGACTGGGGGAACTTTGATCGAGGTGATATTACATTATATTTTCATCTCAGTCCCAAAACACCAAGCCCAGGAAGGATATCAGGGTGGGAATTATTAAATTGCAGTGACTGCCTGGAAAGGAACGTGTGCATTATCTTTTTTTTTTTTTCCATATTCTGTTAAAAATTGCAAGATGTATTTAAAATCTACATTGCATGAGCTTTCTGATTGCAAAATGTAGAAAAGCAATCCCCCCCAACACACACACACACACGATATACGCTGTTACGTTTACATTTTCTGTTTTGCATTCTTACCTACTTCTACTACTACTACTACTACTAATAATAATAATAATAATAATAATAATATCATATACAGTCACTGGCCAATTTAATAGGAATACCTGTACACCCATCCACCTCGAGGTTCGACATGTTCTGGGATGCTTTTCTCTTCACCAAGTTTGTAAAGAGTGGTTATTTGGACTTACTGTAGACTTCCAAATTAGACTTAAATGGCTTGAAATATATCTTAATTGCATAGCATAACATCTTTAAAAAAAAACCTCAAATCTCTATATTGTTGACATATTTCTCTTAATCGCTTCATTTCGATTACTGCTGTATTTGTATCTGTCCTGTGAGTTTTGTGACATCCTATGCCGTCATCCTAGTAGTGGATTTTAGATGAGCATTGGAGCAGTATTCTGAGATTTTAATAAAAGATTCTGACACTTCCAGAACTTTGTCATCACCAGCCTTTGGTTGCAAATTGGCCCCCAGTTAGGACATTATGCTTTCATTTTTATAATGTGCAATTTTTATCTTTGAAACCAAAATTGGGCCAAAAATCATATAGTGTAAGTCCGGCTTTACCCAAAAAAAAAAAAAAAAAAAAAACACATCAGTTATTGTAGCACATGTCCACCTCATCCTGTGTTATCCTTTTTGTAGATACACTGTATCCTTATACCATATAATGCTCTGGTCTATGATTGCACATTCTGTTGAAGCAGCAATCAACTTTCCTTAGCTCCTTGTTTCTTAAATCAGCCTCAGTGAGCTAGGACAGGAATATAAATGATGAAGATCTGGGCTGAGTGGATATCCAGGTCATGCCGTCTGAATATAGGCACATCAAGGCCACGTCCAGTCTCAGACGGCTTTTTTGGACCATCCTCATTGAATATATTAGGTTAATGAAAAACCTCATTGAAAGAGACTGAGAATGACTGAGAGGGAAAGGCATACAGATGGATAGAGAGTCTGGCTAAATGATCTAGTATCTTGTTTATGGGGCTGCATTATATACTTATAGATATTAGCTGGCTTAATCCAAACCTCAATAAGTAGCCTATAAATAAATGTCAACTTCAACCAGATGTGTTCAGAAAGTTCAGGAGTAAAATGTTTTATGGCTCTAATGAATAGACAAAATAGACAAAATATTATTGTCTTTTTAAAAAAAAATAAACATTTCATGGAATAAATGTGTATTGAGAGAATCAGTGGAATTTATTTTACAGTTAAAGAGGTCCCTGGCCAAAGTTTGACAACCCCTGCCTTAAGTAACTGACATTGTGTATTTCACTGCTGCTATATTACAATGTGGCTCTAAATACCACGAGGGAATTATTTTTAGCTAAAAAAAAAAAAATGTAGCTGTCATCTATGGCACATATATATAGGAGCTGCAAGTGAGAAAGCCTTGACGTTCATAAATAGAGTCAAAGTACATGCCCCGATTATGTCATAAGAAGTAGTAACTTCCAATAAGTTATAGGTTGCTGTCTTTCCTCTGTAACAGCTGCACAAACATCCATTTAAAGGAATACACTAGCATTTCCCCCCTAATCTCTATCTACTATATCTGTACTGTGTGTTTGATTACCACAGACAACAATTTCAACAATGTTTTAACCAGTACTTTCAGTTAGAATGAATGGATATCTAGGGTCTGCTGTGGAATTCAATCAATAAACATATAATGCTGATTCAAGACTACTGCAATTATACTCTGACAATAAAGGTGTTAAGATGAGACAGATATAAGAGAAAGTCTTTAATCCAACTTTCCAACAGTGGAGCAATGTCGTAAAAGGTCAACATTTTTTGTTTTTAGGTCTTTTGATAGCTGTTTTTCCTGCTTTCTGACTTCTCACAGCAAACTTGAGAGCCTGAGTCTGTTTGGAATTTTCAAGACTTAACAGAATAAATGTTTTGACTGGATAAAGACAAAATGTTTTTTTTTTAAAAATCCATTACAGTGTATTATAAATTCTGTAATACTGTATGTAAGGACTAAAACACTTCAGGGCATGCTGTAACAGGAAAGTAATCAACGACAAGGTGGTGTGGTGTGGCCTAAGGTAATGTTACTGTACAAAGTTTATTTTCCAGTAACAGCACATTCTGAAGGGTTTTATTCCACTTTTTCCACAGCAATTTGCAAGTGCTAATGATTTTTTACATTTGATTTATTTTTAGTTATGTTTAACATTGTGGAACTTCCACGAAACAAGTTAGTTCTTGTTACTATTTAAGTAATAGCAGCTATGTGGCGTCTTTTCCTCACCAGCCTCTTTTTCATCTCTGTCTTGAAGTTCATAAAACAAATATATATATATATATATAGCTTGTTATGTTATTGAGAATCTGCAAATCCCTGACATTGATGACTCCTCCCATTAATTCCCCCAAGGCACTGCAGTGGTACAGCCAAGTACTTCTCACTGCAGAAGCAAAAGTCCAGGGGGTGGGGTCAGACCTGATCCAGCTCCTCCCACCTGGATGGAGTTGTGACAACTCAGTGTATTTCAGGCTGGAAAGGTGTGTTGTTAAGGCTGCTGTTCTGCATTGTAGAGCATCTTCTGGGTTAGGGTTAGAGGTTAGCGTTTAGGGGTAGGGGTATAGGAGGAGTCAGACCAGGTTCAGCTCCACCCCCCCTAGACTTTTGGTTCTGCAACCAATACAGCAGGTAGTCCTGCTGACTCACACCTCCACGGTTAAATCCTGATCTGTGGTGTTCTGCATGCTCTCTCCTTGTCCATTTGGGCTTTCTCTGGGTTCTTCAGTTTCCTCCTACATCCTAAAAACATCCTAAAAACATGAGGTGTGAATGAGTGTGTGAATGTGTGTGTGCATAGTGTCCTCTGAGGGACTCGTGTCCCATCCAGGGTGTATTCCCACCCTGTACCCAGTGTTCTTAAGATAGGATCCAGATCCACCGAGGCTGAATTAAAATGTTTTGCATTCGTGTTTTGGAAACTTTAGTTTTGATTGATTAAAACTGTTCGGGATTAGTTGATTCAAATTCTGTAGTTTTTCATCAACTAAATCTAGACTAAAACTAACAACCAAAAGACAGCCTATATAAATCAAAATATGACCAAAGCTATTAAATATTTTAAGAGTAAGAGCTAAAATAAATCCAAATAATGTCCTAAAATTAACAGTGTCTCAACCTCTGTAATTTTTAGACTATAATCTTGTAACATTGTAATGTTTTAGAATGACCATTAAATGAAGATGAAATTCTATTTTGTAGTAAACTTTATCCGAATAATTGTAATAACAGCAAGTTACTCATGAGGTTATGCAAATTAAGGCCTCATTTTTTTTCTGAAAAAACCATCCTGACCTCGCTGCACTTTCCATCTGACCTTATTACAAAATAGGGACCAAGCAGGAGGCGATTGACGATGGAGACTCCATCATTTATGGGAAGTGGCCTGTACAGTGGCAGCTAATTGCTGTAATGAGTTGGTTTATTAGAACCGCCCTGGATAATTAACCCACAGGTCTGGAGGGGGTTGTCTGCATGCGTGTTAAAACACCTCATCAGTCCTATAACTGCTATTAGACCGAGAATCTGGTAACACCGAGATAAGCTTTTAGAATAGATAAAGAGCAATTTGCCACCATTAAAGGGACAGTTCAATGTTCTGCCCTCTTCCCTCTTTCAATTTTGTTCCACTTCATTGATGGCATTTGTCTTCTGTGAGGCGCAGTCAGATTTGATCAATGCCTTTCAAAGAATATGAAGACTTCCTAAAAAGGAAAATAGACGCAATCTGATATGAATGCTAATTTATTTATGGATTAATTATTAATTTGAAGCATATTATTCCTTACATTCTAATGAAGTGTAGAAGTGTGTGAGTGGGACTTTTTCTAATCCCATCCCAGCAGGAATGCCTCCTGTACTTAGCCTCCTGCACTTATGTCGTCATCTAAAGTTATATAAAGTTTCATAAAGGCATAGTGAATTCTGTCATGGTCTCAGTTAGTGCTGTGACTCATTTTTGGATGATACTGAGGATTTTAACATGGTGGAAAACCTCCTAGGTGCTGATGTAGACATAGCATCCTATAAGAAATGCTCTGTTTACAGGCATAAGCTTCCATGTTGCACAGTCTCACTTTCAGAATCCACCACATCATCCACATGCGTGCATTTTAAAACCTGGTACACTTACATAGTGTAACGTTATACACATATTGATTATTTTGCACATTTATTTCAATGATTTATTTATTCATTTTTAACATTATAGCCTAAAAAAGCATTGAAGCTTATGTTTGGCTGTTAATTGAAGTGCTTTTTGAGGCTTTCTTTGCTTTTTTTTTTAGCAGCTTTTACCTGCACTAATATAACAGCCCAAAAATAGCAATGTCCTGAATTGTTTTTTTAATTTAACTATGGAAAAGAAAAACTAGATGAAGATTAAAGCTGAAAAACATGGCCTTGTCTTTTTCTAATCATCAACTGTCCAGTTTTGGTGAGCATGTACCTACTATAGCCTCAGATTCAGGTACTTGGCTGACAGGAGTGGAACCCGATGTGGTCTTCTCCTATTGTAGCCCATCTGCTTCAAGGTTCAACGTGTTGTGAGTTTTGAGATGCTTTTCTGCTCACCATGGTTGTAAAGATGGTTGCTTATTTGAAGTTACCTCTGACCTCTCGCATCAACAAGACATTTCCATCAGCATTCTGGGTAAACTCTAGAGACTGTTGTGTGTGAAAATCCCAGAACATCAGCAGTTTCTGAAAGACTCAAACCAGCCCATCTGGCACCAGCAACCATGCCACGGTCAATGCCACCGAAAACACATTTTCCCCCATATTCCCCATTATATTCCATAACCCCATTATCTGCATGATTTTGTTCATTGTGCTACTGCTACATGATTGGCTGATTGGATAATTCCATGAATGAGCAGGTGTACAGGTGCAAATTGGTTGATTAGTGTTTTCTAGTCCTACAGCCTCAGAAGCACTGTGTGTGATAGAGAGAGAGAGAGAGAGAGAGAGAGAGAGAGAAAACAAAAGGTGAGGACCAAAAGCCCATTTCAACATTAAAGCCCAGTTTTCTCATATAAAGCAACTTGCAAACCCCTTACAGGCAGCCAGCAGGACCACTGTGAGAAAATCAATGACCCCTGTGGAGTAAAAGGACATTTCCTGGACAACTCGTGCAGAATCTTTACCGTGGTTTGGGCTCGTGATGGTTAATGATTGACATAGTGTGCCTTGAATGCAGATTTTCACTTTTCTTCTTGCACAAGCCTCAGCGGGGAACCGATCCTCTGTCACACTATGCATGTAATCATAATGATCTCCCAGAGGACTAAACCAGTGGCTAAAAGCTCTCCACATGTGATTATGGAGTGTGAAGGAAAGCCAATAGCCGCTCTCTCACAAAAAAAAAAAAGAAGGAAAAAAAAAAACATAATTTATGCCAAAAGGAAATGCAAATTAATTCCTTCATTCAGTAATTAATCATTAATTCATGTCATTCACATTGATATTGATAGACACACTAGATGTGTCATTTTCAATTCTTGCTTTGTGTCTTTTCTAATTCAAATTGGACAATTATCCTCGAAGCATATTAGCCACATAATTCCTTTTTCTTTAATTTTGCCCTCTCATTTCGTAAATTTCCTTTCCTTAGTTCCCTGACTTGTTTCATAGTGTCTCGCTCGGAAAAGTGAGGAACCTATTTACAAAACCAGGCGTCTACTCTCACTGAAGAACTTGTTTAGTTGTATTCGACTACCTGTATGACAGATCTGCAGATTTATAACAGTGAGTACACACTTCACCTTGATCAAAACTTTATTTCACATTTAAATCACACGTGTGAAATAGATGTTGACGTTTTACCCTTTTAGCTTCATCCCCTGATTGCTCATGTCGTTTATTTCTTTTTCTTTTAAAACAAGGCATAATTGAATTGACTTTTGTCCAAGGATTTTATTTGTACCCATTGTTTATTTAATTAAAATGATCAATTTTGTATTTGTGGTTCTTATTTTTGTATTAATTAACTGAAGCATGTATACAATAGGTTTACATCATGCACTAAAATAAGAAAAAGTCTTTTATATATATAAAAAAAAAAAACCTGTGTATCCTCAATCCTCGATTTTTTCATTCCTTCATTCATACACACATAAAGTTGATGTTAAGTGAGGAAGATGCTCTATTTTCCCAAGCTGTGTAGATTTAACAAATCTTATATATGTTCTGCTTCAGTAGTTTCTATCTGTCCATTTTTTTTTTTGCACAAAAGTCCAGTTGCACTGATAATAAAAGACCTATAAGGTTTTTTTTTCTTACACAGAGGTACAACCTGATCTTGTTTGAGTTGAGATGGGCATTGAGTGTTTTCTCTTTTAACGGATGTCAAGGGAAAATAGTACTCAAGGATTTCGCTGCAGAAAACTGTCCAGGTCAAAGAAGTTCTGTGGCATAAAATTGTTTTATAGACTTAACACACAACAGCCAGATGATGTGAAAAGAGCTGGGAGACTTTCTCCTCTTTTTTTAAAGTAATTTTGGCTTATAGATGTTTGAAAACTGAATGAAGATTCGAGTGAAAGCAGCAGATTGTCTCAGCTTGACCTCAGTCTGAAAGTTGAAAACCGTAATTTAACATGTTGGGTAATATTTTACATTAAGGTTGCATTTAGTTTGACTTTATTTAACACCAAAAAAAATAAAAAGCTTCTACATTAATACAGTATCAGTAACATTAACCAAGTTAATGTTGTTGTTGTTTTTTTTTTTATCAAAGTTTAGGAACATGCTGTAACTAATTTTTTGCTAAATGTGAATTTAGAAATTTTTAGTTAAGAAAAGTTTAGTTAATTTTTTTTTTTTTTTTTTTTTTAAGTCAGTTAATACATGTGTTAACTTACTTTGTAAACAATACTTATGGTTACTAATGAAGAGGTGGTGTGATGAAGTGAGTTACTGTTATATCCTGAAATGTCACAGTATGTCCTCAAGTGTTTTATTCCTCTTTTACTACAGCAATTTGTCAACAATTTCTAGATGGTATTAATAAACAAATGCACTTAAATACACTGCCCTCCAAAAGTTTGGAAACGCCTGAACAAAATAGGGTTTTTGGGCAATATCAGCATAAATCCTCTTTAGTTAGTGACCATTTTGCATTGATAATAAGGGACAACACTAGGCATCCGAGCAGTCAGTTTATTCAAACATTGACTTGATATATTACTCCAAGCCTCCTGGAGGATTGCCCAAAGATGA
>CM040998.1:15500884-15563351 GCA_022985145.1 Pangasius djambal
ATTCCCAATTTCGTCCTGAATCATGTATTGCAGAAATAATGAAGGATGAATGAACAAAGTATTTGTTACCTCAGGCCCCAATCATGCGAATATGGCCTTCCATTTTACAAAAAATTCCCATCCATACAAACAGCAGTTTTGAAAGTATCTCTGTCCAAATGAAAACACACACACACACACACACACACACACACACACACACACAAAAAAAAAGCTGCAAGCCAGCCAATTAAGAGGTGATGGGATGTCATAAACTGTTATGTCGCACGACTTGAGAAAAATGTTCAAAGCTGTGTATTGAGCAGTAGAGAAGACTTCATTCATTCAACCATTCATCCATTCATCCATTCATTCATCAGTTCATTCATCCTCAGTAACTGCTTTATCCTGGTCAGGGTCAGGGCAGGAAAAAAAAAAGTTCGCAAACAAAAAATGACAAACGCAAAGATTCTTGTGGTGTGAAGATGAGGTGGAACTTGGGGCTTTTAGGTGGAACTTGGCTTTTTTTTAAAATCTTTGTTTGCAGTGGAGTTATGCCGAGTTCACACTGCACGATTTTCAAAGTCGTCGGATCATCGTGGTTTTCACACTGCACGACTATCTGGGGTAGCATTCAGTCACTGCTGTGTTCTCATTGCTCCATGGATCGGCGACAGGAGGTTACACACTGCATGACTTTACAATAGAAAGAATCGCCGACGACTCTGTCTGGCTCGCAAACTACGTTTCACAACCAAACGCACGTGAGGAGTGATAAGGAAATAACGCAAGATCACACGTGAGATCAGAGTTCTCGCGAGAGACTGGAAATGGTACCCCGCAAGACGTTCGCGATCCAAATGGTCTGTGCGCTGATTTGCAGCGAAAGGGCAAAAATAAAAAAAGATTATGGAGGAGGAAATGGTCGGGGAGACGCGGGGAGCTTTTCTCCATTTCTTGGGTCCAAATTGACCGAGAAGGAGCCTTTTTCGGCACCGAAGCCATGTTTTCTGATATTCTATAACTCCTCCCCGAGCTTCCCCCGGCCCTGTATCTTGCTCTCTCATTGGCTGGAGGTCATCGCCGACGTTTGTTTCAGTCAGAACTCATTTCACACAGCAGGATTTTGAATCGCCGACAGGTCCAGATATTTAGCATGCCAAATATTTCACGAGCGTCGGCGACGCATCGGCGATTCTCTCAGATCGTGTCTTTGATAATTCACACTGCGTGATTGTCACTCGCGTGAACGAGCACCGATTTGCCTCCGATTTCAGGCATTTGTCGGCGATTTCGCAAAACCTGTCGGCGAGTGAAAAATCGGGCTAAAATCGTGCAGTGTGAACTCGGCATTAGATAAAACGAAGTGAAATTAAATCATAAACATGTTATCAAATAAGGAATTACAGACCACAAAGTACCAGCCTATCCAGCACCTATGATAAATGGAGTCCTAGCACATTCATTACAAACACAAAACCTGCAATGGGCATGCACAGTTTTACACAGTGACAACAGATTTTTTAAAAATAATAATAAAAATCCTATCCATACAAAAAACAGTGAACATTTTCTGAAGGTAGTTTTAACAAGTTTCTTTTCTGTGACCCGAAAAGCTGCTTTCATCTGGATGGGAGGCAATAATGCAGAGATTAAAAAAAGAAACATGCTCAAAACTGTTTGCAAAAATATCCAAATACATGTGGACAGGGCCTCAGGGAACAGCATGTAGCCTTTGCACTTATGTTTCATAGCATCTGTAAATTTATAAAAATGAATCTAGGTAAACATCAACCATTAATTGAAATTGGTCTCTGAGTGCCAAATATTTTGTTGCTTAGTCCATTTTTTTGTTATTTGTTTAGATTGAGATATTTGTTCTTGTTTACATAGAGTAAGTAACAAAGATTGTGTGACAACGAAACATTGGCTTTCAGTCTGCAAAAAAAAATCGATAAGGGTGTGACCTTGACGCACTCACCAACATTACAAAGTCTTGTCTAACCCTAGCTGTCATGGCTAGAGTGTTTTCTTAGTGCTAATTTTTGTAATTCTTGTCATTTTGGTTTTTTGTGGATCTTAAAGTTTTGATTTTCCTTTTTGGATTTGGCAAATGGTTTTTGTAGTTAAATACAGGAAACATATTTTGGATTTCAATACTTCCTCACTTGTCCAGTCTCAATAAACCCACACTCAGATCCTATCACCCCTTTTGTTTTTCTCACAGAGTTCAGAGTTCCCTGAATATTGCACACAACTGGACATGTTATCTAATCATGAAGATGTTCACCACTCATCTGAAAGTCACAGAATTTCAACACTGTGTGTGATTCACACCTTATGACCTTATGGGAGGACCATGATACCAGAGTCTGAGGGTGTGAATTGGTGTGAAATCACTGGAGTAAAGATGTCAGGTGTTGTAGGTGATAGATAGTGTATCAGATCGCCCCTCTTTTCAAAGACAGTTGCTCCAGTTTAACATACAGTATAAACCCTCCTTTGATATATCTTATTTCAAACCAGTTCCATCCAGATCCTTAGAACCATCTTAGAACCTGATCTCAATAGAAACTTGCGCAAGTTATAACAAGCAAGAATTAATTACATTTAATGTGAATGAAATGAAATCATTCCTATCCCAAATCTAACCTTAACTTTTGTGACTTTGAGTTGTGGAATGAACAGGAACCCTGTTCCAGGTTAGGCCACATCCACTTCAGGTTTAATTTCGAATCCAGATACAGATTTCTGGAGCACTAAACAGACACAGATAGTGACACTGTGTTACCATGTTGGTACCTTGTTGTCTTTAAAGAAGTGTGCTGTTCTTCAGGATGTTCTCACACTAAACAAATTGTAACAATTTGCATGACTGTATAAAAAGTTAGGAAGATTAAGCTCAGGGTTAATGTTAGTGTTCATAGATTTTATTACAGCTTTATTTGTATGAATTTAATGGAAATGGAACCACATGACCCTTTCTCGTTTACATTTGCAAAACATTTCCTATGAGATCAGGTTCAATTTCGAGTTCAATCGGTGTCCTGACCCGAGGAATTCTCTCCCGCATGTTAGGGCATGCATTTATGAATAGCTCAATTCCATTAAAAATTCAAACAACCAAGGGTCATGTGGCTGGATTTTGTATAATTTTTAATCATTTTAATCATTCAGTCATAAAAAAGTACAAATTCTGAACCTTGTGATATAATGCATTGCTCAATCCTAATAGTCAAGCTAATAACAGTTATTAGATTTTAGCCTCCTGTTTCATATCATGACCAGCCTTCACTGCCTACACTAACTGTATTATGCAATGCTTCAGTAGCTCAGCAGTGGCCATTTAGAAATAAATAAAATAAAATAAAATATCTAGCTCTTTTCAGCTTTGTAGTGACCTAGCTAGATATTTGAGGCTCGGGACACGATGATTAGTCAATAAATGGTATTTATGTATCCTAATGTTCCTACATGTCACATTCATGCCAGTTATAAATAGGCGAGTTAGGTGACTGGGCTGTGACATGTGACATGACAAGTCCAATATGATCACTAATGATGAGTCAGTCCAGCTGTCAGTTAGCAAAGCAGCCTTATTGAAATTCATAAGGGAATTAATGATACATAAATAAATAAATAAATAAAAAGACCTAGAGCATGATATTTGCAAACAGGTTATGAAACCAGCTGGTGACTCTGGGTGAAATTAACATCATGGCACAGAGGATTTAACTGCAATCCATTTAAACTGATATGTGTATTTCTCACCATTTCAGCTGTGATTTTTAATACTAATGACTTCATAGGAATGTGGATGATTGGAAATCCAATGATTGGGAATGTGGTTGGTTGAGAATGTGGATGATTGGAAATGCAGATATGGACAATTGGATTGAAAATGTGAATGTGGATGATTGGGATTGTGGATGTGAATGATTAGGAATGTGGGTGTTTGGGAATGTGGATGATTGAAAATGTGAATGTGGATGATTGGGAATGTTGTGATTGTGGATGTGGATGATTAGTAAATTGGGAGTAGATGACTGCGACTGATGATGGAGGTCTGGATGCAGGCGACTGGGAATGTGGATTATTGGGATTGTGAATGTAAATGATTAGACATGGGGAAAAGTAGGGATTGGGGATCTGGATGCAGATGATTGGGAATATGGGTGTGGATGATAGGGAATGTGGATATGGATGATTGGGAATGTGATGGAGATGACTGTGAATGTGGGTGATAGGGATTGGGAATGTGGATGCGGATGATTGGGAATACAGTTAGGTTTGTTGGCTGTAGCTTTGTTAATGATCTACCGTTGTAGAAAATTACACGCACAATTCCCATTCATTTTAATAAGTAAGAGAGATGAATTTTAAAAATACAATTGTAAGAAAAGCAGTGAATGCTAATTTGTTCACATTTTTAATCCTGACACCTTCTACCAGCACCAGCATTGTGAATGTGACAGTCTTCCCTGTGGTGCTGAGAAACACCTTACGGCTATAAGCCAATGAATCAAGACTCCTTACCCACTACTTTCTGTCTCTTGATTGGACTCCATTAAAGTCTGACAATTAAAGTCAAGCCAATTATAATCCTATTTCAGCACTGAATATGAAGTCTTGCCTAATGGCTACAGAGTAATTAGCTCCAGCGAGAATGACCACAGGGCCACAGTTCCTTATCAAATTTACAGGAGAGTCTCAAACTCATGCGCATTTTAAAGATGCCAGTTGGTGATTCTGAGCTACACAACACATGCAATGTCCAAAACTAGACTTCAATGAACATATCTGTTTAATTTGTTCTTTACAGTAAACAGCTCATTTTGACTGATACCTTCATGCTAATTATCTACTTGCACATGTATTACATAGCTCTGTGCACCTGAACTGCACAGACCATGTTGGGTGAGCATTCAATTTATTCAATTTAGTCTAATTGTTTAGCGTTGACTTGAAACGAAAAAGAAATTTAATGATATGCAGGAATAACTAAGAGTAAGGCAGAATCTAAAATGATTATGTTCACTAAGGGAGTGGAGATAGGTGTGCAAAGTGTGGATTTATTAGCAAAATTGCTCACTTCTCATTTCTGTGCAGTTCTGACCTTAGACTTAAGCTCAGTATCAGTTCGAGTGAGGAGCAGTAATAAGTATATTTGTCATGCTAAAATGTCTGTTTTCTGCCATAAATACACTCAAAAATTATGTAATGCCATTTAAGGCCAAAATTAAATACAGAAATATGACATTATTAAATAATTAATACTATCATCCCTTTAAAGTCCATTTAAAGGGTTTTTTCCTTAAATCAGAGATATTGCTTATCTCAAGGACGTTTTCTTTACAGGAGAGCTGATCAAACTAACAAATATTGACATTTTTAAGTTTTAATTTCACATCTAAAAAAAATTATAAAATAGATGATATCCCATGCATATCTTAAGATTTCCTCGGCCCTCTATTTGTGCACTACCAAATAGGTTTGTATACTTAATAGAACATAATTTGAGATTCATAAACAGGAACAGGGCTACTCTAATCAGCGCCTATCGTAAATTAAATCCTTACATGAAATATCACCTTTAGGATAAACACTTTGCTCATTCTTGCAAGCGTTCATTTTCAGATTGTTGTGGAATCTGAATTTACACAGTCTGCATTGTTGTTGCAGATGAACTATTTTATTAAAACAAAGGCGTACATAAGGTGCATTATTCTTCAGTGCTATATAATATTGCTGTTTACTTTTGGAAATGAGCAATAAAGGATGAGTAAATTGGAATATAAATACATTTTTTATAACAAACTTTTTTCCAGATAGTCAAGTACCGGTTTATTTGATGTTAAGTACAAATCTCTAAAATGAGGTACACAGTTCTGTTAAACTGGAAACAAATTTGAAAAAAAAAAGAAGAAACATAAAGGTTAAGAACCACAGAAAGTTATTTTGTCTTCTCACATTTATTAATATGAGACGAAGCCTTGTTCTTTTCATGGTCATAAACTACCTAAGCTTTCCATTTGGAACCTCTTAAAATGAATTATGAAGTTATAATAGCTTTTTCATATAATATATAATATATAATCATTTTCATGATACCAGGTTGCCTTATAAACACTGACCTCAAATAAAGTGGACATAAAGTATGTATGTCCATCATAACACTTTATTGGAGGAGCAACAGATCATGAGCTTAAGCAAACTGATGTCAGACACAATCAATAGCAACTTTAATAAACTAGAATGGGAGGCAGGGCAGATGTGTGTATGGTTTACATGTTAACATGTCAATAAAACATGTCGACATTTTTTATTATGGGAAATCCAGGAATCATAGTCAATGTCTGTAGCATGGGTAAAAACACAAGTAGGAAATATTTAAGACAGGATAATCCATGATCAAAAGCCAAGAAATTTGTACGAGTCACGAAACAATAACAAACACAGAACATAAACAAACAGAACAACATAAAGTTATAAATATTACTACATAAAGCTATGCATGATAAAGGTTCAGACCAAGACTATGAAATGGCAGGGACAAACTCATTAAGGGTCTAACAAAGAACAGGTGCACACATTAGGAAAATAAACCAATGATAACAAAGGGGCAGAAACAAGGTTGAAACCAAAATTATGCTAATTACCACAAATGTAAAGCCTGTAGATGAGTGACACTCATTCAGCTCCTCTAGGAAAAAGGATTTATGTATTGATGTCTTCTGTCCAACATGATTGAAGTTTTATTGCATATACACACAGGAAAATGACTTCCCCCTCTCGACTCGGAGGGAAATGAAAAATCCTGGTGCAGTAGATGAAAAGACTCCTGTTGTCCCAATGAGTTTGCACAGTGAGATATGGAGAAATGAAGAGAGAGATTATATTGACTCTACTTGTGGCTGTGTAAAATACGTCAATAGTAAAACATAAACTAAGTCCCGCGAGCCCTCTCTCTATGCAGTTACTTTGGATTATGAACTTCTTAATATATGCAGATGGAGAAAAAGCTCAAACAGCATGCTAGTGGAAGTCTTTCAACTTGGTGGAGTGCTATTTTTGAGAAGTTATAAGGCATTTTATGGTGCTTTTTCAAATGGTAACTTTGCCATTTAGCCGCAAAGAGATATTCTGAGCTTGAAGTGAATTTCCTAAGAGCACATAGGGAAAGATAAATGCCCATGTGAGTGTGTGTGTGTGAGAGAGAGAGAGAGAGAGAGGGAGAGGCAGAGAGAGAGAGAGAGAGAGGTAAAGGGTAAGCTATAGGCTTGAACTATAAGCTTCTATAGGCTTGTCTAGAAGGTTGGTCAATACCAGTACCCAAGAGTCAGACTGGCTTTCAAAGTCCTGTCTATTCTCTCTATTCTTTATCCCTCTGAAGATATAGTACCCGATGATAACAAGACTTTTATTGTAAATTAAAATTAATTATTTATCACCCACAGGTGATAGAAACAAGAAACCATTGATTCAATGTATGTGTTTGTAAGTAGAGTTTGTGGATTAGGTGTACTTTTCCAATTTATATTTGATATTGTTCTGCATATAGGTTTATTTTGTTTTCGCTGGAAGAAAAAGTGTTTTAGAAAATATTTGCTACACTGGGTTTTTTTTAAACACTAATACAAATGGGAAGAAGTAGAACATTCTGCCTCACACCTGTAGATATCACATTCAAAATGCCATTTTATTTTTGTCCAAGGCTATGCTTGTACCACTATAGGTACATGCTTTTGTGTTGGTTCTTTGGATAATTACAAGCTCTTGGCTCCATAATGGGCTTATAATTGAACCACAAACAATTTTTTGCAAGAAAGAGTGGGAAAATATTGCCAAGGCAAGATGTGCCATGCTGACTGTTACCCAAAAAGACTGAGTGGTGTAATACAATCAAAAGGTGCTTCAACAAAGTATTAGTTTTAGTATTAGGGGTGTGCACACTTATGCAACTAGGTTATTGTAAGATTTTTTCATTTTTCTTTTTTTTTTTCCTTAAAAAAGTTTCTTATAGTTTTTTTACTTTATTTGTATACTTTGCAATTTTACATTAAAGGTGGGAAAAGATCTGACATGGTTTAGCTTGGTTTCATTCTTGTACTTCACAAAAACCTGCCATTTTATCAGGGGTGTGTAGTCCATTTATATCCACTGTATGTGGTACTATCCACAGAAGCGGAAGGTGAATCACAAGTGTAGATGTAGAGTATCAAGATAAATCTGGCAGGTCCAGAGGGCGAGAGGAGCCACAATAGTTTAAGTGTGTCAGAATCTGTTATGTTCTTTTTTATACCTGTGTTCAAGGAAGAGTAAAAAGAAGAGTTTTTCACTTAAGACTCAGAGACTTTGCATCATGGAAACATAGAACTGTGTTGTCACATTGACATGTTAATATATTTAGATTTGCCAGCAATTACATTATTAGAAAATGTGGTTCTATAAGGATTCTTTGCATCCTTAAAGGTACAATAGTCGATTCTTTTTTTATTCCTTACTTGTAGAAATAACCTGGAAAATACTGTGTCATGATTAATTTGTGGCCTTAGCAAAACCATATAAAGTCAGTAAGAAAACCTGTTTGGAAAACGAACTTCCAATCCGTTATGCTTGTTGGTCTTTGGATGCACCTCCTGTCAGTCATTTTATAGACACTCAGGAGGTACACCCTGTCAGGCATTTTATAGACACTCAGGAGGTACACCCTGTCAGTCATTTTATAGACACTCAGGAGGTACACCCTGTCAGGCATTTTATAGATACTCTACACTAGGGCCACTGTAGATTCTGTGGGAGTAGCTTCGTGAACATGGGCGGGGATCATTCAAATGTTGAACTCACCTAACCATTAGACCTAATCTTGAAAAAAAGAGATTAATCTTACTTTAAGGGGTTCTACTTAGACCTGAAAGGGAAGCCCTCTGCAGGCATCTACAAAGAACAGTGAAATCTAAACGGACAACCAGAAAAACCTTAAAGGTTTTAGATTTAATCCTATAAAAAGTAGAAGAAGAAACTGAGGCAAAAACAATAGTAATATTGTCATTAAATGCATGTGTTTCCTTTTTTTTTTTCTTCAGTGTTTTTCTGCTTGCAGCTATACAGATAATTAGATTCAGAAAATCTTTTCAGAAAAGATTTAAAAGCTCTGGTTGTGTTGAGTTCACCAAGCTGAGGACAGCCACACTTGACTACTGACTCTACAGAATCCTTTATGGGCAGAAGACAGAGATAGAGAGAGAGAGAGAGAGAGAGAGAGAGAGAGAGAGATGGGGAAGAGAGTGAGCACTGAGGTCGAACTGGTGTCAGAAGCCCGTGGAATGATAAGAGGGCAAGAGGCTTCACTACGCCCAAAGAGACAAAGAGGAAACACAGGCATGCTGCACAGGAACCAGAGTCTGGGGAAGCACTGACAGCATGAGCACTGCTCAGGGCATGGAGAGAGAGAGAGAGAGAGAGAAATAGACCCTATGCTTGTAGCCTCTGCACCGATCTGGAACGTGATAAGCTATCCTGGCAGGTTGAGGAAACAAAAAAACGAAACAAGAGGAAAAGAAACAATGGGGATAGGAGAATGCAGCACCACTTTTACTTATTCATTTCCATGGCTGACTTTGATTCGACACTCTTTAATGAATGCATGAGAAAGACATTTCTTATTTCTTCTACCTTAGCACAGAATGTGAGTCTCTGGATTCACTTGGAACAATCATCCTATTTCTTCTCCTGCTGAGTTGCACACATGACATGCAGGCTTTTCAGTCTGTCATCCAGGGATGATAGAGCAGGGAAACCCTGAAGAGTAAGGTGAAAAGAATATCTTTAAAAACTATGCCCCTGAAACACATTTTCA
Source organism: Pangasius djambal (assembly GCA_022985145.1). Taxonomy (NCBI): domain Eukaryota; kingdom Metazoa; phylum Chordata; class Actinopteri; order Siluriformes; family Pangasiidae; genus Pangasius; species Pangasius djambal. The sequence continues at coordinate 15,510,723 of CM040998.1, forward strand.
ACATTTTCCTTCATTTTTTTTTTTAGCTTTACGTAACAACAAAAGTGAAAGAATAAATTCATCACTCAGTTATCATCACATTCTGAAGGCACATTATAAATTAATTACAGATACACGTACACAGCCATTTTAAGCTGTTGAAGGTAGATTAAGGGGAAGACATATCAAAACAGAACATGTTTGCATAATCATGTTTGCACCTTCGTAACTCATCACTCAAAAATTACAAAGGTTAAGGTCAGAATGGGAAATGGACTTAGGGTTTGTGCAATTCCTTGTGTATTTATTCCTACGCAATTGAACAAAAATCCAACTACAACATTGGAATTTTGAAGGAGAAAATTGAGGATGAATATGAGGAGAGTTTTCAAATTAAGGTTTTGATTTAAAACTTTTCACATTTCTATGTAGTAATGGTAAATATCTTAGTTGGAAATCATTTAGAGCTTCGTTTTTTAAAGTTGTGTTACAGAGCATGAAAAAAAATGTGACGTTTGTCTCTAGATCCCACTTTTGTTTTAATCATATCCTTTGGAGCTTCCTGATGGAGTCATTTGTACCTCTGTCTATTCGAAAAAGGAGCAAGATATGACATGTGCCAGAAGTTGATTATTTTCCAATAACAGCATGCCCCATTGTGTTTTATTTATCTTACACAACAGCTATTTGCCAACAATTACAATTTTTGTCAGTTAAATGACACATAATCCTTTTTTATTATGGAACATCCAAAAACATGTCTCCCTCACCAGCCTCTCTTTTTTCTCTCTCTCTTGAAAATATATTATTTTTTTAAATTAAAAAGCAGGCCACGTTACTGAGAAACAACAACGAGCAAACCTTTCTAACCTGAGGACTTTCCTGACTGTTACAAAGTGCTGACACTGGAGACTCCTTCCACAAATATTAAATGAATGTCTCTTTACAGTCTCTTTACATATCAAAGTTAAGTAACAGCATGCTTTTAATCTGTTTATTGTTAAGCATAGATTAAGTCTCTGTGAAGGAGTTGTTGCTGCAGAATCGATTATATATTAGAACGAGTGCATTAATATAAACCTGGCAGCAAGAGAGAGTTCGTCAGTGCTGTGCTGTAATCACATATAACATCCTCTAGAAATATACCACCGGATTCCAAAGTCTGTGTCTGATCCCAAGAACTTTTTTAATTGAACTGATTATCTAATACATTAATACATATTTTACTTTAAGTTGAATGCTAATTAATGTTAAGCACTGTCTCCTTTTTCTGTTAACAGTTAACACTTGATATGGACTCATTTATTGCAGCCCTGTATATGTTATACATTTATCATCCCTACTAATTACAGTCAATAAGAGCAAACCTGTATTAATAAACTCTTGTCTGAGCGACTTTACAAAACAGCATCTGTTTTTCATGACTTCATGACTCATGGCTCTCTGTTGTCTTAGGCTGAGATATTTTAGTCAAATGTCCATGTGCTTTGTGCAACAAATTTAATATAAAATGACTCAGAGGTGGAGAGAGAACTAAAAATGACTTATAACTATAATAAGGGGAAAATACAATTAAAACATAAAGAGCCTATTTTGTAAAAAAAAAAAAAAAAAAAAAAAACCAGATTCCCGTCTGGTGATTTAATTTTACGTCTAGGCTTAAAACGTGTTTGGATATCCAGGCTCACATTATATTAAATGAAAAGCCTTATTACATGCTGGTGTATTGGCTGGTCCAAAGTCATAACAAGCATGGCCTTGTCCAAAGTAATAAAAATATTATGGTTTTCTGTCCTAGAAGGACCTCAATTACTATCACTCCTAGTGGGCGTCGGCCATTACGTTACCACCTTCTTTCCTCTTGACATAGCTATATGAAACATGCACACCCAGGGGAAAAAGCATCTGAAAAAATTGGATTACGAGGATGAGTTTATAATGCAGTATAGTGTATCTTACTGACACACCCCCAAGGGCCTTTTCACTCCACCTATATTTTTACTGTTCAGAAGTACTAACATGGCAGATTTCTAAGATTTTCCAAGATGGAGAAAGCTGCTGACCACTAGGGGAATGAAGTTGGAGACTAAATTAGCTTCAGTCATCCTGGACAGGTAAGGTGTCTATTAATATCAGAAACCTCTAACCTGTCTAGATCAATGTTCACAGCAACCTTTTTTTGTTGTTGTTTGGAAAGGTACATCATTCAAAGATAAATAAGCTACTACAGACATTTTAAGTACTACACAAGACATTTTGGAGATATTTTCAGCAGAAGGTCTTAGCTTCTGAAGCTGCAGGAGGTGAAACCAGTTCATATTTACCTCCTACAGCTTCAAAAGTGCTTTGCTAATGAAGGACATCTTACATATTTTGTCTTTCTAGAAAGTTTGTGTAATTCTGTGCAATTTTATAACCTCTACATTCATTACTCATGTACAGTGCAGTATTTTTCTGGATTTTATTTTTATTACCTTATTATACAGGGCGTCCGGGAGGTAATGGTGCAATCAAAGATTTCATATTTAACCAGGAAAAAAACTGAACAAGTGGCTTTAAAATGAAACTCCATCTCATTTTATTGCTTATTGAAACCTCTATGTCTCTCTAAAAATTTCTGCGTATCGTATCTTTTCAGTTGCCTGAGACGTGTCTTATGACTTACAGTAAGTATGTCATAGATGTCATATACTGCTATGAGATGTATAGACATCTCATGTAATTGTTCTGATAGCTTATCTCATATGCTAATTTTTGCCAAGTATATTCTATATAGCATAATTCCTGTTACTTTGATTATATTAAATGCTATGACACTTCAAGACAACAGAAATGACATTGTCTTAGAAATGACACCTGAGGAAGGTATTGTCTCCCTTATAACACCTTACCAGAGTTTAAAAGATAAAGGTCTTGTACGTATTTTGCTCCATCATAACTAAAACAGCAACTCTGTTGTTTTCTGTGGCTAGGTCAATAGATTGTCATGATTATTGTTATGATTGTTGTAATTACATCTCAAAGGGTGTTATCTTGCTCTGTTCTTGTCTCTTTTATTTTAAAAGAAAAAATCCATGCACTGTAGACTATAAACAGTTCATTCTGTATAAATTCATCATTCATTAGGGGTCCAAACACTAAAGGTTGGAAGCCTATTATTGTTGTTTGGATTTTTATTATTATTATGATGTCAACCTTTTCTTCTTTAAAATGAATTGTGGGACTAATAGAGAAAGAAAATTAGAAGAAAATGTGTTTTTTCCCAACTTATTCCAACGCTAAAACCATACAAAAAGCCTCAGGAACCATTAAGTCCCTCCCCTGCTTAGATATTAAGCTAATTTGCATAATATGTGAGGCTGTTTTCACTTATTCTAAAAATTTGATCAAATCTTCATTGCCTCAAAACATTTTCAGACTTTGTGTTGCAGAGATAATGGATTCTCAAAATAGACCATGACAATCCTATGAATATTGTATAACTGTGAAGATGCCAAACAGGACGTGATCTCTGCAACACTTCCAAATTTGTTACGTATTTATGGTCAATGATTTTAAGGTAGCCTATCAATTTTTTACACATATATCTCAACAGGGGGCACTATAACATTCAACTAACTGTCGCTTTCTAACCGTTTGTTCATACAAGTTGAAATTTTGCATGCTCTATCCATCTGCTAGTCTGTAACTGGCTTGCCATGGATCAGTTGATGGACACCATGTTTACTTTCAGCAAGCATTTGAAATTGGCCAATTATCACAAAGCCTGAATGGTATGTTCATCTACCCAGCCATAAGTATTCTATGTAAGCTTGCGAAACAGTGCTCACCCTGACCACTGCTTGTGGTTATAATTTTACTTTTTCTGCCATGTTAGTGAAAGCAGTATTGAAGCATAAAAATATGCCAGGCTTAAACTACTGTTATGTTTGTTGTCATGGTTGTATTCTAACATGGTTAAGTACTATAGTATGAGGAGCACTGATTAAGAAGTGTGATTCAATTTTCAACTTTTTCATATAAATTTTACCTTACATGCTTATTTTATGCCTATTGCATTAGTGTCAGATTTTACCTGCAGAGACAGACTTTAAATGAGAATTAAAGTCTGCAGAAGAACTGGGGCGAGTTCCCCGGGATTCTTAGAACAATCTACTAGCTGATTTATTTATAATATTGCACAACAGAGTATCTGAGTATCTAAGAGAAAGAAAAGTGTTTTTTTATTGGTTTTAAAGGCAAAATATGATTTGATTTAATTTTTACTGGTTGTTTGATTTTTAAATTGTCTTTATAGTGCTTTTGCATTTAGAAACCTTTCATTCAAATATGTATGAAGGCATTTTGCTTTCCAGAATTTCTTTAGATGTGCCAAAGACAATATGAGAAAATTGCAAGTTTGTGTTTGTTACTTTGTTGTATTTCATGCCCATGGTATAAAGGATCTTACGGCAGGTTTCATAACTATAAATATCATGGAATGCACTTAACATAATGTAAGCTGGCATGGCATCAAACATGAAGAGAATGGTCATAATATTATAGCATGAAATGGTTATATTATGGTAACTCATGTCAAACATTTTTATGATGTAGTAATGTCAGCTGTATGAGGCAGGGCACAATTTAAATGTCACTATGGGTTCATGACATACTATACAAAAAAAGGTTCAAAGGATTCTTTCTTTCCAAAAGATGTTCTACTAAGAACATTTTTTGAAAGGGTTGAGTTGGTAATTGCACTTTTCTACAGGTTCAACTCTGAAATCTGTGGCTCCCAGAAAAGCTTTTCCCCTGTTGTCAAAAGATCATAAGGTCAAATCTTAACAAAGCGTGGCTAGGAGTCCAAGAAAGTACAAGCCTTGTTGTTTGGGTGGGAAAGATGATGTTACTTAATCTGAGCAACATCTGGAGATGAGCCAATCATGGCCAATCTGTGATCCTACATATGCAGAAGAGGGTTGATAGCACTTTCCTTCAAGTGTTTTATGCCGCCCTGTGATGCAGCATGAGCAGCAGTTCGAAAAGATAAGGTTTCACAGGTTCAACATCAATGGCTAGTAGTTTGTGTCTGTGTCATGTGATAGTGTAGAGCTACTTAGCAAGTGGGAATTGGCACATGACCAAATTGTGATGATAATAATAATAATAATAATAATAATAATAATAATAATAATTCTGAAATCTAAATCATTTAGTAATGATAGTAAAACAAAAGTCAATCAATATCAATTGATTATAATGATTAATAATAGTTATGATAATTAATCCAAACAACACAAAGTAATTGCTGCACTGCTCTATTACCTTATTATATTAACATATGTATAAAATGATATAAAAGTCAGCATTATAGATAAAGATGATTGTGTGGCCACTCGCTTTCTCTCTCCGGATCAGACATGCCTCAGCTGCTGCGGAGAAAGCAATTTTCAGTCCGGCTGAACGCAAATAAGGAAGAGGAAGACAAGAGGGTATCTCACAACTGGGTGAACAAAAAAAACAACATGTGGTACAAAAAAACCAATTACCCTCGGCACCCTGTGAAGCTAAGCAAATCATCTCTTAAAGAAGAAAGCGGCTGAGAGTTACTGCTTCTCCACAATGACTTTTACACTTTGAGATGAATAACCTTCACGTCGTAACACAGGTCTCTCTCTAAACATGGTCTAATAGAATTCACACCACGTCTAAATTGCTTAACTACTCTGGGAACGTCTGGCTACGCTTTGTCCCCTACACATTATGGACAGCTATAAAAGATTGATGGTACTAGTTTTGATACTAGATGCCCCTACAGGGCAGAATGGAGAATGGCTTTTACAAGCACATAATAGTAAACATGGCATGGTAGACTTTAAGATATATCACTATTCTATCATTTTCCTGTTCTTTCCAAGTGTGGATTTCACACTTCAGACACCAACCATTGCTAATGAAATGACACATCATGAGTGATAAGAGAAGAGGATTCACCAAAATTTCAGGAGATCAAGAGTTTGAATCCTGATGATGCCTCAGACATCCTTGACCGGGAGCCAAGGGGGCAAAAATGGCCATGCTCTCTGGGTGGGAGGGATGGCATACTCTCTCTCCCTTGTCAGTCAATAGGGGTCGCAGTGGCCACAGGCTGAGAAGTTCAGTCCAAACTTTTCTATCCCTGGCCACAGATTCCATAATTTCCTGTAGGATCTCCAAACATTCCCAAGCCAGCTATAATTTCTTCAGCAGGTCCTGGGTCTTCCCCAGGGTCTCCGTCCAATGGGATGTGATTGATACAGTTCTACCGGGTGCCATCCAGGCATTCTTGCACGGTGCCAAAGCCACCTCAACTGGCTCAAATGGTGGTGTTCAAATCCTAAAGGCATGCCCCATGCCAATCAAGCGTGCCATGCAAAAAGACAGTACAGTTATAGTACAGTTGTCAGAGTGTTATAGGCTAGTTATAGGCTAGTGTCAGAGTGCGGGGTCACCTCTCTTTAGGAGAGAGGGTAAGGGCCTTGCTTAATGGTGGAAACTCTAGTCACTGACACAGAACCATAATTGCTAAACTACCATTGACTTCCCGGGGCCAAATACTTATGGCAGATCAGTGTTTGCTTCTTACAAATGATCCCATCATTATATACAGTTTTGTAAGATATAAAATATTATGGGACACATTAGTTGTACTATGTGGTACAAGCTTCCCTTGCACTTTTCATTTCTCCCACCTTCTTCATCTTCTGTCTTTCTCCTGTCCCATTCCTCCCAGGAATTAATCATGTAGTTCTCTTAGCTGTCTCCTCCCCTTTCTCCTTTACCTCATATCTATTTCTGTGCCTAGGTTACACCACTGAGGACACTAGGATAACCTAAAGCTCATAACAAATCAAATGTGCCCTACAGTATTGTCTTCTAAATCTCAGGATTAATTGAGACTGTGCATCCTCAAGGCCTAATTACACAGATTTTATGCACCAGTGCAGTTCTGCAGGCTGGAGTGTGCGATCATGATGAAATACAAGTACATTGTTAGTATTTCCTGAGCCACTGCAGTTATAGTTTGTGGATATGCAGTTGTTAAACCACAGGTTCCCAATCCAGTCTTCAGGGACTCCGATCTGTTCCAATCTCTGACACATCTGAGCCAAATGGTCATTTAGAGCATTTAATTACCTGGCTCAGGTGTGTATGGAAATGGTGTAGAAGAAAACTCAGGACCAGTACAGGGTCCCCAAAGAGTAAATTGAGAAATTCTATTTAGACACATCATATGCTGCCAGCCGTCACTTGGGATTTGGAATTCAATTAAAGTGTAATTGGATACATAGTGAGTTTTTCTGTATTTTTATGAATGTGTTTGAAGAAATACTGGTACCCCAAAGGGGGTAAAAAATCTATATTTCACTTGAAGGGATTTATTCACATTAGGTTCATTAGGATTTTTCCTTTTTTAGTCATCTGGCAGGCACTTTTATCCAAATTCAAACATGGGGCTCAGAATACAGCTGAGTAGCTGAGGGTTTGAGCCTTGATCAAAATCCCAGCAGTGGATTCTGGTAGTCATGGGATTTGAACTCATGACCCTCCAGTCATGAAGGTAGAATTATGACCTTGGCTGTTGACTTACCACTTTCCACATCTTACAAGCCAGACTTCTACACTGTTAGAAAAAAGGGCTTCTTAAGGGTTCTTTGGATGGTCAACAGTTTGTAAACTTTTGTGAAAGGAAACACTTGGTTGTAGCATTCTACTAAGAACTTTTAAAGGTTCTTCCAGAGGGAGATAAAAAAATAAAAAATATAGAGCACAGGTTCCCATCCCTGGTCCTGGAGAACCCTGTCCTCCACATTTTAGTGTTTTCCTGCTCTACACCAATTTCAGGGCTGTTAATTAGTTGTTTAGTTGAATCAAGTACGTTAAAGCAGGGAAAACATTCAAATGTAGGGGGTCCTCCAGACCAGGGTTGGAAACCTGTGCCCTAGGTAGTCTGGTCATTTCCATCACATCCATGTGGCCAAAGATTGTCTCCTTTCACATGAAGAAGCCATTTGACTGACATTCCAGACAACTAACTACAGACCATGGTTTATGGAAAAGAAGTTACTACTTAATATTTGTACACTTTTCAATGGCTCTTTGGATAGATTAGTTCTTAGCTTACTAAAGAGATTCTGGTAAGAAAAAACTCAATTTTCTGATTTTAAAGTTTGCCCCAGAGGTACAAACTAAAAAAAAACCTCAACTGTTTCAGACTTAAAATCTTTATATCACTTTTTTTGTGAGATTTTTGGAAGGAGTCTACAGTGTCAGTGCTCTGTAACAGTCAGAGGTAATCTGGTCTTCATGTCTTCGGGACAGAGGAGTTTGTACTTTGAGAGGCTAATGAGGAAATTCACAACAACTATTATAACATAAATGATAACAGGACGTATCTTGTTTTCTGGACGTTACACGTAAATGGATAAAAAGTAACAATTTTTTATTTATTAAAAAAATGCTTATCATTGACAAACCCATGTGCTATTAGAAAAATAAAACACCTTGTGAAGTGCTGTTGTAAGAAAATAATCAACTTTGGAGTGGTAACAGTAACTCTCCTTCCCACTCCACCCTTGATTATTTTCCTGCAAAAGCCACAAGTGTTTCATGCCACTTAAGTGTGTAGCCTTAGCCTTAAATGTGTAGTCTTAAATGAGAAAAATATGGAGGGTTGGCTATACTTGAAATATAAGGCTTTTCCCATCTCCAAACATGCTACAGCTCATTTATTAATTGCTTCAGACAAAACCTGTGAACAGAAGGAGCTGAATAATCAATGAGACTATGACTCTGGTTCTGATAGTTGTAGTCTGGTATTCAGTTGAGACTACCCCTCCCCGGTTAGCTTTCCCCAATACCCCAAGGCTCATGATACAAATCTGATCTCAGGGGCCTAGTTTTGACTAGATAGAGAATGGCAAAAAGGCAGATAACCACATTTTAATTGCCGCTTCTTAAACTGTGAACTTAAACAAAGGTCTTACACCATGGGGGTGCCTGGAGCACAGACTCTTTCAGCTTTTTTAGAGTGCAGAGATGAGATAAGGTTTTATGAAGGATGCTTGAATATCACTACAGTACTAGGTGAGAAAGGAAGGATTAGATCTGTGAACTGTATTTTCAGAGATATGACTGAGTCTCCAGAAAGGTGCCCTTCAGTACAAATATGGAATATGGAAAATCTCTATCTCAAGCACCATAAAGTCAAAGAATCGCTGTATAAACCTTTCAATAAATTGGCATTATCATTGCATTCATGTGAATTTACTGCAGTGCAGCTTTTAGGAAACCACAGGCCAGATCTTGTATCAGCATACCTGGAGTCAGACTGCTTTTCTTCACAGCACAGAGAGCAGTGATCGATTTGTTCAATGAGCAACAGAGGTCAGAAACAGTCAAACAAGTCAGGATTGACATTTAATTTAATAGCTCCATGGTGCACATAATGTGGGTACGAAGTGTGTGATAATCCACCTGGAGTTGAAAATACATACTACTAAGTAACTGAAATTAGGGCTCTTTAAGATTCATTGAGATCAAATGAAGGGGAGGTCAAACGAGAGTTCATCTTCACAAAGCATTCATTTATCATTTTCTTTATGCTTTTCCTGGAGGAGGTCATGATGGCAGCAGGATATGAAGCTCGGCCAAGGCTCTTCTCTATCCCTAGCTACATATTTCCATACACCCTAGGGGGATGTCCCCAAGCCAAGGTTTGGGTCCTGTAGCAGTGGCTTTTTAGCATTCATGGGATTTGAATGCGCACATTTCCTGTCATGAATGTAGAACCTTGACCTTGGCTGTTGCCTTACCACTGCCCAAGTTTTACAAGGCAAATTTCTACACTTTTAAAAAAAGATGTTCAAGGGTTCTTTGGTTGTTTTTTATTTTTAAAGGGGTTTGATGTGGAACCTTTTGTGAAAGGGAAACTTTCTTTTGTAGCATCCTACTAAGAACCTTCAAAGGTTCCTTCAGAGAGAAAAATAGTAAGATATAAGAGTGCTTCAGGAACTCTGATAGTTGCAGCCTGGTAAGTATACAATATCCATCAGGCAATCCATGGGAAAGCACTTGAAGTTCAGACTTCCTCTCCCTAGTTTAGCTTTGAACTTGTTTAGTTAGTTATTTATTTCAAAAGGCAGCTGTGAGAATCTCTGCAGCAAGTCCTGGGTCTGCCTCGGGGTCTCCATCCAATGGCATGTGCCTGATACAGCTCTTCCAGGACCTGACCAGGGGGAATCCTTGTAAGATGCCCCAACCAACTCAACTGACTCATCTCAATTCAGAGGAACAGCAGCTATCCTCCAGGGCCTTCTCCCAGGGATGTCTATTGACAGGCCTGGGTGGAGTGTCCTCAGCCAAGCTTCTGGTTACCAGGTCACTCCCTGAAATGGTGATATGGAGCCATCTTGTGGGCTCACCACTTTCATGACAAAGGGTCATGTACAATGCTAGTCTGGCGTTAGGCATGTGATGGACAGTCTTAGAAAGACTGGACCTTTGAAATGGAAATCTTCACAACCAGCCTTACTGAAATCAGGCTGCAAATCTAGAATTGCAATCTGGTGAGCCAAAATGGTAACATAAATAAATGATAGTATTTTTGTCCTTCCTTCTGGGGCAATTGTTACGTCAGCTACCTGAAATTAATTTACCAGAATTACCAGAGCACACAGAATCCGTATTCTTGGACCTGAGTAATGTATAACAAATCACTCTTTTAAATGAATTGGTTGAATGGACAGAGGGATGAGTTTGGCCTATTGGGAAACATGGCACACCACTAAGAATAAATAAAGCTGCTTGGAATAGCAATCGTCCATGAAATTACATTATCCAGCATGACCTCAGTGTCCTCATGTCTCTTGTAGCTTTTGCTGTTCCGGCTTACCCTCACACCACAAACCAAACAATTACACTACCCCATCTTCAAAGCGACACCCAATTAGGATCAGACTCCTGCTGTGAATTAAACACGACCATCTTAAATTCCCAGATGCTTTCAGTGTTTGTGTGTTTAGATTTTTTCCCCCACATACACATACTTGAAGACAATCCATTTCAAGTGCTGTTGAGGGACCGACCTCCAGCTGCCTCAATTTCTGTTTGCTTTTAGCTTCTCTTTATCCTTGCACATGAAGTAATGACCCTTGAGTAAGGAAAGTCACTTGTGTTTACAATTCCTTTAATGTTAATAATTATTTTGATAATACATGTTAAAGACAGACAGGGATATACTTCAAATGGCTCAGGCTGTATTGTATACAGTCATACAGGCTATATGACTGTATTGGTACCAATGCTCACATCTTTTTGGTCAGAAGGTGTTGCTTCATTTTCTATAACAGCAGCTCTGACAGTAGTTCCAATTGCAAATGACACTTTTATTATTTTCTGATTTAGTCTTCATTAGACACCACAACCTTTTGACCCTGGAAGTAAACAAACAAACAAACCATAGGTAACATTGTAATTCATTCCCAAATCATCTTAATAGTCTTCTGCCTGAAGCAGCACTTAGTCTTTGCCCTTGCTCTACTGTGACTCACTGTGTGTGTGGTGTCTCTCTCTCCATGTATCTCTCTCTCTCTCTCTCTTTCTCTCTCTCTCTCTCTCTCTGACAGATTTGCAGGTAGCATGCAGGTCACGCATGGTATTTAGACCATGCCCAGCATACATTAACTCCTACATTAAACAGAAGGCCTGTCACAGGACTGTGATGCCGTTTGAAGCTTCCCCTCTCTCTCTGTTCCTGAGTGTGTGTCCTGCCCGAGCGTGTCGACCCCGTGCTGCCATCACCTGTCAATCAACCCAGGTCTCTCTGTATGGAGGAGAGGGAGGTTGTAGTTAAATAAAACACACAAGAAAGCAGCTTGTGTGAAAGACCCCCCATGACAGTAAGAAGGGGAAAGATAGAGAGTGGGTTTTGTTTGATTGGTATTATACATGACTCAGTGAATCTCGGGCTCTTTTCCGGTAAATACAGCAAATGAATGCTGAAGTTGGAGGTAATAAAATAGGAGATATTTATTTGCCTGTTTATATGTAGGTCATTATGGGGTTGGTGTTTACATATTCTAAATAAAGATTAAAATCTAACATGAGGATTGGCAGATCATTTATTCATCATTACAAATTTATTTATAAATCATTGACACAAGAAATGTGGTATTCATGAAAATCCAGTTTGTAACGAACTTTTGTGTCCTGTGAGAGCTCCTGAGTTTATATGTTCACTTATAAGGAGACTCATTTATGAACCTTGATTGATTTGCATAATTAGCGATGAGTTTAAATCACTTATTTATTTCAATTACACATGAATGTAATGATTTTTTGAAACTCAGTTGTTTCATTTTATTAACTTGATATCCATGATCTAATAACAAATTAGATTAGCCATTTAATTAGGATGAAAGTAATGGCACCCTATAAAAGGACGAAGAGTTAGTGTGTGTGAAGATTTAGGGCATGACACACAGGTGGCGTGCCGTCACTGTTTAGTCATCATTTTGTTGTAATTTTGTCATTTTGCACTTTTGTAGAGTTTTTTGGCATCACTAAATGCAATTCAGCTGTGAAAAAAGACAATTCAAAGTGAAAAATTAGACTTCATTCATTATAAATGCAACTACTCTGTATATAGAGTATACTTTGTATACAGGAATTTCATTTTCATTTTCTTGAAATGTTAACTGCTATAATTACAAATATCCGTTTATATTTTTACTTAATTAAAAAAGGTCTAACATGTGAGTGCATTAACACCAGAATAGAGTGACTGTTTTACAAGAATCTCAATTTCAGTGCTGTTGTCCCTAAAGAGAGTGTCTCAAAAGAACAGGGAAACAGATAAACCGATAAATGGCAGACACAGCGAAAATGGCCACAACTCAATTCCAACCTCCCTGAAGTTAGTCGACTTCTCCCTGGTGGTCTAAACACATCTGCTTTTGTCCCATGAGAGAATAGAAGAGGCGATAACAACCCCTGGCTCAGAGCAATTTGCAGCCATCAGCTCCAAGAAACACAACATTAGCTAGAAAATGATCTCCAATGGCTAGCCAATTCACAGGAATAAAATAGGAGATATTCCCAGGCCCAGACTGCTGATAACCCTTGCACCTCCTCTAAACAGGAGAAACTCATTCTACTGAGTTCAGCTATCTGCTGGATCGCATGAGTTATTTAAAGAGGGAAGTAGTGAGAGATGGTGGGGTGAAAAAAAGAGAAAACCTAGCTTAAGGATATTGAAAAGCTGTTAGGGATTAGAGATCAAGCTCAAAATATCAAACGACTTTGCAAAGCTAGTGAATTATCAGTGTAGAAGCTTCCCCAAAAGGAGATGATGGATCCTTCTGGATTCAAAATGATTTTGAAAACCCAGACAAAAAACACACAGGAAAAGACAAAACGTAAACAGATGGCTTTATGGTTCAAATAATCATCGTCATCGACGGCACGCTATGAGGCAGACAGAATGGCGGCGCTTTTTCACGCTGAAAACTGCTGTCGTTTTTATCGCCGCCAGTAAAACCTAATTCATTGGTGGTGTCAGCTATTGGCAAACGACATCATTTTCCCCACTTCTAACTCACAAAACCCAGGAGCCAAGACGATCGCTATTAACTACTTCCAAACTCGCCCACAGAAATTCATAAATGGTTGGCACATATTGTTTTTTCAGGGAGTTATTTGTAACCTTTCTGAGAGACAAAGACAGAAAAAAAAACTGAAAGGTGGAACTGTAGCCCATGCCACAAAACTCATTCATGCTCACTTTACTTTCCTCTTTCAGAGGGAAAAAGGGAAGACAAACAGCTAACCGAGCAGACAGATCAATCAGGATGAGCTTAAAATGGCCCAAAAATGTACCCGAGGGAACCTCAGGACCTGCTGGGAGCAATCCATCAGTCGATGCAGTGACCTCAGCTGCCAGTGAGTATTGGCATGCTTGGCACGGCTTTTTAAAGATGCACTTAAATGCTTACTGTTGACTTTTTTCAGGAACATCTGCACACATGCTCATTCATACAATTATCTAATCAGCCAATCATGTGGCAGCAGTAGAATGCATAAAGCCATGCAGATTCAGGTCAAGAGCTTCAGTTAATCTTAATGAGTTTGACAGTGGCATGGTCGTTGATGCCAGATGGGCTGGTTTGAGTATTTCAGAAAATGTTGATCTCCTTTGCAATTTTCACACAAAAACTGATGGCAGAAACGCCTTGTTGATAAGACAGGTCAAAGGAGAATGACCAGACTGATTCGAGCTGACAAGCAGGCTACGGTAACTCAGATAACCTCTCTTTACAACTGTGTTGAGCAGAAAAGCATCTCAAAACATCAAACTTTGAGGCACATGGGCTATAATAGCAGGAGACTACATCAGGTTCCACTCCTCTCAGCCAAGAACAGGAATCTGAGGCTATCATGGGAACAGAATCACAGAAATTGGACAGTTGAAGATTGGAAAATGACCAGGCAGTGGTTTTCCAATTTTCTGGTTTTGGTGAACCTGGACCCACTGTAGCCTCAGTCTCCTGCTGTTGTAGCCCATTTGCCTCAAGGTTCAATGTGTTGTGTGTCAAAAATTGTAGTATAACATTTGTTTAAAAATGGCAGTACAAAACATGAGCGTGAGTGCATCTCTGAATTTTAATGTACTTAAGAGCATTATACTCGGCACAGAGAGTGAAGAGAAATGTGTATTGATGGGTTTTAAGTGAAGGACATGCTTTCATATATGTAAATGACAGCTGAAATTTGACTGCTTTTATTATATGAGAGCTGGAAGGTCGTACCCTTCACCTGCAACTTACATCAGCCGGCAAAAAAAAAAAAAATGTCCACTTTGTCCTTCCCAGGTTAATCAAGTCATTTGATGGCCTATAACTCAACAGAGAGATCATTCACTTCTCATTGACCAACACCATTTCTCTTCCTCCTCCAAAGCAAACAGCATGTCCATGCATTACTCCTCTCCGCTGGTGGAGTGGATGTGGCTGTGTGTCTGAGTTAGCAGTGATTGAATAGCCCCCTGGAGAAGAAGCAATTTCACTACACAGGCTCCTCAACATGAAGTAAATAATCAAATAAATACTGCAAAAGGTTGGTGTAATTTGTACCAATACAACAAACAGGAAAGACATTGCATTGCTGTGGGTCAATCAATAAAAAATACCTTTACTAATCAAATCTAATCTACATCTAAAAAGCATTTTACACTCAAGTGATTTTGCATTTTCCTAACTAATTTAGGAATACAGTATCCTGTATATTGTTTAGAGTGTTTTCCAGACAATATCCTTTAATGGAGTATAAAACATACATCCTTTTGTAGGTTGAGCTGGGTTTTCTGACACAAATTTCACTGTATTTTCATTTAACCGGTAGACATTGTATGTACATTTCTCCTCACTGAAGCATATGAAAGGCTTATTTGTTTAAACATCTTTTAATATAATATAATATAATTAAATTCTTTCTTTATATATATGTTTCTTTATAATATTTAATCAATTTCACTGTAATATTGAAACATTTATTCAGAATTTTATTACAATAATTATCCTTCCATTTAAAATTTTTTTTGTTTTAAAAAAAATGTAAAAAAAAAAAAAAAAAAAAAAAAAAATGTAACAATAAAACAAAAAATAAAAGTGAAATCTTGTCAAAAATAAATGTTGGTAATATGCAGATTAGTGCATAATTAATGATCTTTTGCATCATTTGCATATAGTACACTTTTAAATGAATTTTAAAATCTTAGCTGTATGTTATGTGTGTATACACTCACTAACCAGCACAGGCTCACTTAAACTGAACATTGAAATAAAGACCAGGTGACATTCTTCCAATCTTCAACTGTCCAGTTTGGGTGAGTCTGTGCCCACTTAGCCTCAGATTCCTGTTCTTGGATGACCACGATGTTGTAAGGAGTGGTTATTTAAGTTACCATATACTTCCTGTCAGCTCAAATCAGTCTGGCCATTCTCCTCTGACCGCTCTCATCACTGATACAGACTGGATTTTTTTTTTTCACACCATTCTGTGTAAACTCTAGAGACTGTTGTGTGTGAAAATCCCAGTAGATCAGCAGTTTCTGAAATACTCAGACCAGACTGTCTGGCACAAAATGGACGGAGATCGCATTTTTTTCCCCATTCTGATGTTTATTGTGAATAAGCTTGTGACCTATATCTGCACAATTTGTGCTGCTGACATGTGATTGGCTGATTGGATAATTGCATGAATGAGCAGGTGTACAGGTATTCCTAATAAAGTGTATGTAATCTATGTATATTGAGTGTTTAAATAATTGTTTTATTACTGATGTGTGATTTTACTTTGGGGTCGCTACAGCAGATCACTTGTCTACATATGTTGATTCTGGCACAAGTTTTACGCCAGATGCCCATCCTGACGCAACCCTCCCCATTTCCGGGCTTGGGATCGGCACTGAGAGTGCACTGGCTTGTGCATCCCTCCAGTGTCTGGGGTTAGTTCCCTGACCGGGAATCAAACCTGGGCGGTGAGAGCACCGCATGCTAGCCAGTAATCCACCAGGGAACCATTTCACTTCCCATATCAGCCATAACAATGACAGTTTTTGTGATTTTGCCACCACCACAATGGATTTGAAATAAAACAATCAAGATGTGATGGAAGTGTAGACTTTCGGCTTTATTTTAAGAGGTTCCACAAAAATATGGCATTTGCCATTTAGGAATTACAGCCATTTTCAGCAAAGGACCTCCATTTTCAGGGGCTCAAACTTATTTGGACAAAGTGACATAATGGTAAATATAACCATAATTTTAATACTTGGATGAAAATCCTTTGCAGTCAATGACTGCCTGAAGTCTGGAGCTCATGTTCTCAAAACTCAAATTCTGAGTTTCCTCCCTGGAGATGCTTTGCCAGGCCTTCACTGCAGCCACCTTCAGTTGCTGCTTGTTTGTGGGTCTTTCGGCCTTCAGTCTTGTCTTCAGTAAGTGAAAAGCAGGGATCAGGCGACTGGCTTGGCCATTGAAGAATATTCCATTTCTTTGCCTTCAAAAAGTCTTCAGTTGGGTCATTTTTGTTTAGGGTCATTATCCACCTGCACTTATCAGTTTTGTAGCATTTGGCTGAATGTGCGGAGAGTATAGCCCTATACACCTCAGAATTCTTCTTACTACTTCTGTCAGCAGTCAAATCATCAATAAACACCAGTGAGCCCGTTTCATTGGCAGCCATACATGCCCATGCCATAACACTTCCTCCACCATGTTTGACACATGATGTGGTATACTTTGGATCATGAGCTGTTCCTTTCTTTCACCATACTTTTCTTTTCCCATCATTCTGGTACAAGTTAATCTTGGTTTCATCAGTCCAAAGAATCTTATTCCAGAACATGGGAGGCTTTTTTAGATGTTTTCTGGCAAAGTCTAATCTGGCTTTCCTGTTCTTGAATGTTACCAGTGGTTTGCAAAACCTCTGTTGTAAAACCTCTGTATTGTAATCTTGATTGTAGATTTTGACAATGATACGCCTACCTTCTCCAGAGTATTCTTGAATTCCATTGATGTTGTGAAGGGGTTTTTCCTTCACCAAGGAAAGGATTCTATGATCATCCACTTTAATTGTCTTCTGTGGTCTTCCAGGCCTTTCGATGTTGTTGAGCTCACCAGTACTTTCTTTCTTTTTAAGAATGTACCCAACTGTTGATTTGGCCACACCTAAGGTCTCTCTTATAGACTGTTTTTTCAGCCTAATGATGGCCTCCTTTACTTACATTGAGATCTCCTTGGACTTCATATTGGTAGCTCCAGTCGAACAGCTGCCAAATGCCAACTCAATACCTGATATCAACTCCAGACCTTTTATCTGCTTCATTTGTCTTGAAGTAACAAGGGAATGGTCAATTAACTTCTTGTCAGTCAATTGTCCAAATACCTTTGAGGCCCTGAAAATGGAAGTACTTTGCTGAAAATGGCTGTAATTCCTAAATGGTAAATGCCATATTTTTGTGGAACCTCTTAAAATAAAGTTGAAAGTCTACACTTCAATCACATCTTGATTGTTTTATTTCAAATCCATTGTGGTGGAGTATAAAGGCAAAATCACAAAAACTCTGTCATTGTCCAAATACTTCCAGACTTAACTATATATATATATATATATATATATATATATATATATATATATATATATATATACAGAACATACAGATTAGATGCTGAAAGAAAGTGCAATTTTTTTTATCTCCTCCAATTGTTCTGTGCTCTCATGCACTGTATGCATCTGTGTGTATGGCGTCATATAGATTTTGTTTGTGTGTATATAACACAAAGTATTGATTAGTTCTTCTTTGACACAATGTTCCCAAACCATCTGCTGTCATGATGGAGCAACGATGTCTTCATTTCCCAAAATCCAATTTAAACCTAGAGAATAAAAAAACATCTTAAAATATTCAGGCAATACAGGGATAGAATTTGATGAGATCATAGGATATGACATTATATTTCTCCAGAAGAAAACTTTGCAACCATGATTCCTGACACCTGCTGTATGGGGAACAGCGTATATACAGCACAGTTCTTTGAAAGATGAAAATTGATTCTTTTGATGTCGGAGGTATTGACACGCGTTCGTTTAAGAAGAAAGAACGATGACTCATTCCCGAGGCTGGAAAATAATTTGCTGCAACACAAGCATGCACCAAAATAACGGACATTGAGCTCATTCTTTGTTTTATACTATTGAGCAAAATACATATTTCAAAAGATTTCAAATTTGCATTTAGATTGAAATAAATTCAGCAGGACACTCAGATGCTTGAGTTGCAGGAGCTCCACTTGACTCCTGGGATTTGACTTTGATTTTGCGATAAAGTAGCAAGACATGCACACAAAGAGAAAGCTAGAGGAAAGAAACTCATTAATGTGGACATTATTAGTAAAGAAGGACAAACCATGTTACTTTAATTAATACATTTTTCTGCAATTTTTTCCATGTGTTTTTGTAGAAAATTGGATTCCAGGATGCAATGTTTCACAGTACAAGTGTAATTTGATTGTTTTGGAATGGATACATTTCCCAGTATTTAATTTTTACATTATGACACATTCACATGCTCACCATCTTTTCTCAGAAATATCCAGTCAATTCATTTGTCAGTTATCATCACTTGAAAATGGTTTGAACTCACAATTATTGACTGTTTCTATTCTGAAAGAGTCTAGGGTATTCTAACATTTGCTGGATGTGTTCAACTATAAAGTTATGCACACACTCCATTACACCTGCAACATGTCTTTGTGACAGGCACACTCACCAGCATCCCCGTTCTCCCAGGAGAGACCCGGTCATTTCCTCATCCTCTTTTCCCCCAGCGGTCAACATTGACTGGTATTTCTACTGTTTCAGAGTGAATCTTCAATTTTCAATGCGATTATTCGCATGTGAAGTTTGTGTGTCTTTATTGCATGGGTTATTAAATGTAAAAAATCTATTTTCTCTTTGACAGATTGAGATGAGGTGCATTGTTGTGATCCTTAAGACAGGTCAGCTAGCCACGTCTCCTGACAACAATACAATTTGATTAACTGATAATGTCATTTGGTAATGCCAAAAACCACACCCCAGATGTGTATTGCCATTGAATAAACAACAAGCCAACAACAACCTATCCCATTTTATTTAGCAGGCCATGTCTACAATAACACAACAATCAACAGGGGAAACATCCCCCAGATACCAATGCACTGTCATTAGATAACTACATAGACAAATTTCTACAACGCATGATAATCACCCACACCCCCTGACTACAATGCTATTAAATAACCAACATTCCACACCCCTCAATAACAATGCACTGTCATTAAATAGACAACTGACAATACTCCATGATAATTGGATCATCTAGACAGCAGGTCATGCTTCCTGGCAAGTCTATTAAATAACCTATACAGCAGTCCATGCACAGTGACAAGCATGCCATTGGATCAACCGTGTAGCAGGCCACACCTCCTGAGTATAATGTTGTTTTACCATGATAATGCCATTTGAGGACAGCATGCTATGCCACATGCCAACAAGGCCATTGGAATACTGAATAGATAACAGAACACATGTCTGACTCTGAATCATCCAGACATCAGTCTATGACCCCATGACACCAATGGCATTGTATCACCTAGACAACAGGCCACGCCCCCGATAACAACTTAATTTGACCACCTAGCCCAGGGGTCATCAAAGTTATTACAGTAGACCAAGCTAAGTAGTTGAAATATGCTGAAGCAAAGCAAATAAACATATGAAAAATGGCCGTACTTCAGCGATTTTAGTTTTCTAAACATGAACCGGCTCAGCTTCTGTAGCAGATCACCTGTGCTCGCCAATCACATGCATTAATGTACATTATTTAGCTACAGTAACTGGATCTTCACAAATTTTAGTTGAATTCCCCTGGTCTAGACAGTCTGTGCTCCTGACATTACAGATGTTTGGTGACATTAATTCTGCCCAAATTTAGTCCTTTCCTTTTGTTAGTATTTTGATTTCTTTCATTGTGATTGGCATTTCCTCAAGAGAGCTTTCCTGCCAGATATGGCTGTAATGCAGTTTATGCTCATAATGTAACTCCTGAAACTCTGTGTTGTTCCTTCCATGAACCTGAGACACCTTCAGGGATTTAGAAGATGTTGCTGTTTCTTAGCTCTCAGTGTTGGCAAGCATTCTCCTGTAATAGTGATACATCTGAAGCTATTGATGGGAGGCAACAGAAATGTGCTATAAGAAACATTGCAGTAAACTCATAGGTAAGAGACACAGAGAACTGGGTATGGAATAATGCAATTGCGCAAGTTCGTTGTGTGGAACACAAGTTCTGTGGAAGTCCTAGTGTGTTTATGGCCCATTGGGCAGGAAATGACGATGAACGTTTGTGTTGTGGCGAGGCTGCACAGACACAGGTGCAGGAACAGCAGGGGAGAGATGGTACAGAAGAACGCTCAGCTAGCAAGCAGATCCCAGACCCATTTATCAAAGCTTGTGTAGAACAAGGTCTAATTCTGGATGTAAGAACACATAAGAATATTGGCATTTATCACATATGTGTACACAGTGGACACTGATAAATCTCACACATTCTGAATTGCTTTGCTCACACATGGCCACACTTAAATAATGGACCTCCCCCAAATCACCATATATGGTAAACAACATCCTTTTAAACAGCCTTGTAGACTGCTTGTTGTCTAAAGGAACTTCACAGGCAATGAAATGCATGAACTAGGGCAAAATGGTTTATTTGGCGTTTTATGAATGAAATAAACAAGAAATATAATAAGCCAGCCATCTCCAATACATCTTGCTGAAGATGCTGTCCTACTCTGCATGTTGAAAGAACTGTGTGTTCATTCAGAATGTAAACTCTGCATCAAGTCACCTGTACATACACAAATTTCTCAAAACTGGTAGATTGTATAGCTAAGCGTGTAATATTGCCCCGATAATCTTTGAAAACCTCAGATTGTGTGAAAATCCCTAATTATTGTTGTCTTTTCCGCTGCCATGTTTGGAAATGTAATGTATTGGGGCTGAAATATTTTGGTGGCATCCCTAATAAATATAACTGTTAAGATGTTAACTGATGTTAATTATACACTAATCTAATGTTAGCTAAGTTGAACATACATTTATAGATTTTATTTCATATAGTGAACTCTCCATTTGTTGTAACAGAAATCGAGGCGTCCCGAGAGCATATGTGATGGGGGGTAGGGGGCGGGGCTTACAGACAGTGTTAGTTAATAATATTGGAGTGTTCAAAACAGCTGCATGAATCATTCCAGGTTTTTCCATTTTATCGGGGAAAAATACCACTCTTTGGTGTATATTTGAGTAATAACTCTTACTAACGTACTCTAATGTTACATTGTGGAGCCTCTATGTAATTTAATATCATCTGAATTAATGTCATTGGCTATTGTGGCAGTGTAATATCATGTACAGATGAGCATATTGGGAAACTTGAATTTTTTACAACAATCATTCCCTTGGTTTATCAATATCAGAGAAAAACTAACAAAGGTGAAAGAGGGAAGGAAATCCACCAGGCTTCCATCTTTCAATCAAAATGGCTTTTTGCAATGCATGCCTGCAAGGGGGCACAATTAAACGCTATCAAAGAGAGAGCTCTGGAGAAACAGAGGGAAGCAATCTATTCATGTTAATGAATGATCTTCTTCATTAGCTGGAGGTTCTGACATGGGACAGCTCAGGATGGGGCATGACTCGTCTTCTCTGAATGCTGATGACTGGAGCACGTTCATTCTGTCAGTCATATTAAAACCCATGGAGTCTGCTTTCAGAGGGAGGATCTGATGCAATTGTCTGGCTGTCAACACAGGCTTTCAGGCAGATGAGTTAATGAGCGTTTCTTTTTCTGTGTTTTTTTCTTTAAAGCCGGTGTTGACAGACAGGAAATTACTTGACACAAGTTTCACTTACTTTATTTACATACGTACAGGCTTAAAAACAGAAGATATGTGTCTGTGAGGATGGATTTATCCGTTGGTTATGAACCGTAACACATCGCTGATGTACATATAATCCTTTTACTGTCTTTGTTGAAACCTTAGAGATGTCACATGAGATTTTAATGTTAGTTTCTTGCGGACTGGTACTGAAAACACTGGTAGTACAAGCTTTAAACGTGCTCTTCATTAAAATGTGAGTTGCCCTTTAGAGATAGCTATCAGAATGATATTTGATGTTTTGTTGGTCCAAAGTGTTACCAAAATGCCATTTCCTTCCACACATATTTTCATGTTATATGGATAGATTCGATCTCTAGCAAAATCTCTTGTTATGGAAAATGCCACAAGACATATTTATGAGTCATTTATGAAAAGGTTGGAAAAACAACAATGGAATCAGAGCCACAGCTGATTATGTAAGGAAGGTTAGAGAATCGGACTTGTAACCCGAAGGTGAACCTGAAGGTCGTGGGTTCGAGTCTCAGGTCCTGCAGGGTTTGTAGGTTGGGGGAGTGAATGACCAGTGCTCTCCTCCACCCTCAATACCACGACTGAGGTGAGACCCTTGAGCAAGGCACCGAACCCCCAACTGCTCCCCGGGCGCCGCAGCAAAAAAGGCTGCCCACTGCTCCGGGTGTGTGTTCACTACTGTGTGTGTGCACTTGGATGGGTTAAATGCAGAGCACAAATTCCAAGTACGTGTCAACACACTTGGCAACACGTCACTTCACTATAATGTTAGAAGCTCCTGTTGTCATCAGTCTCTCTTCTTCTCTCTCTTGAAGTTAATAAAACAAAAGAAATATAAGCTTTACGTCTGACTGTTACAACATCCTGACACTGGAGACTCCTTCCACAATGGTGAGTAAACATCTCTTTTACAGCTGTGTACATTTTTGCTGAACATTTATTATGAACTTTCCAGCTTAATGAGCGCTGCTTTCATGTCGATTTGATTTCACGTCATGTGCTTCTGTTTGTTATGCCGTGTGCTTTTGTTTCTATTCTAGTCCTGTCCCCTGTCCTGTTATTGCTGTGTTACCTGATTGTGTCCGTATGTTCAGTATTGAACCCTTAATTAGTTTGTCTGTGTGTATCCTGTCAGAGTCTTATCGTGCATTTGCTGTGTTACATCCAAGCCTTTGTTCCCTTTGTTCCTCATATTACTTCCTGGTTTTGATCCTCGCTCATGTCTTCATTGTAATATTGTCTGCTCATGTTTTGACCCCTGCTATAATGCACAAAGTATCCTCACTTGTGTCCTGCCTCATTTACTAACAACACATTACAGTATCAATACAAACTATAGTTACTACAGAAACTATCACAAATGAGCGCATTAATATAAACCTGTGATTTGCTTGCAGCCGGAGCTACTGTCAGAGCTGCTGACCAATCAGAATCAACCACTGTGATATATTGATTATAATGAGTACTAGCTCTTCTTTGTATGAAAATAAGAAAATATTGCTGATGTAACAGTTAAAACGTTGGCATTTTACGTTTTTCGTTACTCTGTTGATTTCTTTTTGATTTCTTTTCTGACTCATTTATATAAGTCCACTTTGGTTAAAGTTTGCAAGAAACCAGCAGAAGGGATGGGCCTGAATGTAAATGCCTAAAATCTCAGCTTGGTTATGCTTGGGAAACATTGCAATCCACCAGCGAGTAGCAGCAGAGTGAAGTATGCTGTTGTGTTTGTATTCAGAAACCGAATACGGTATGGGTCTCAACTTTAGCATGTCTGTAAATGTGACTGTGCTGCTCTAAAGTGGAGATCGGGAGACAGCAGTGGTGTCCAGGGTCACTTCAAGAGAATGTCACCATTAAAACTGGGGAGGGGAGTTTCAGCAACAGTCCAGATGACAGGTGTGTAACACTGTGGAGAAAGAAAGAGAGAGACTCTGCTATTACTTCAACTTGAACAGCAGGAGACTCACACTTTCACGGAGATCCCCACAGCGCTGCTGTCGAGGCTTCCGAGAGGGAACGGAGGCTTCAATTATGTCTTAAGCGATGGGGTGTCCGTAGTAAAAAAAAAAAAAAAAGTAAAGATCAAAGATGACGGAAAAGAAATGAAACTAATTTGATTATATTCAACCTGCAGAAGCGGTGTGGAGGGAACCGATTTGCACCACTGGTCACACTGACAGCTGACAGCGTTTGGTGTGAGGAAACTCAGGTGGGGGCAGGTGTGTGTGTGTGTGTGTGTGGGGGGGGGGGGGGGGGGGGGGGGGCAGTTACTTAAACTCACGTTAGCCAAGATAGACATATATGCCCACCCAGCTGTGTTTCTTAACAGCGTGTCTCAGCTCAGCCATCAATCTTTATATTGTACCTTTCACAACATTTCTACGGCTTTGTTTTTCTTTGTATCTTACAAGACGTATCTGCTCCTTTACTCACGCCTTTACTCTCAACTCTCTCTTCGTTTTAAGCACCCTCAAGTGCACTTACAAGCACACTATTAATAAGATTATCCAATTTTGGCAGTTACAAGTCGCAGGCTATACTATAGCAGCAAGCTTGAATTTAATGTCATGCACTTGTTCATCTGAAAGTTTTTTTTTTTGTTTTTTTTTTGTTTTTTGACGTTTTGAAGTTGCAAATCAGCCGGTGATATGCATCCAGAGTTGCTGCTGGTTTGAATTGAATCTCCCCTGAAATATTTTCAAGTTATATTTTCTAAATGGTTACTCATGGATAATTAACACAAACAGTGTAGCTTATTATATACACATTTTATACACATCATTATAGCATAACTATTGTCCAAATCAATGTCAGTTAACATGGTCTGAGCTATAATGATGTTCGCAAAAGGTCAACAGAGTGATCATATTTACGATTCTATCTATTGATAGACCTCAAATGAGCAAATGAACACGTCCATTAGTTTGTGTAATCACATTTTATTGGCTTTCCGCTGGTGAGAAACAGGATTAACTAATCAGAATCCTGCATTTTTCCAGTTTCTGTTTGAAAAGCAGCTCACTACTCTCTGAGATCAGGGCTGTTGAGGTGATGGGTGATAAAATACAACAGGTTTACTGCAGGAAGAGAAAAAGAACTGTAGCTCTGGTTTTATAAGATGCCATTTCCCCAGGTTACTAACGCATTATTTTAATCATTTTCAGTGAAACCATCATAAAGATATTTTAGGGCAGCAATAATAATAATATGGCAAGATGGAGCAGTCGCAAAACAGCTTGGTTTCTGTTATCGCTTACTATGTTACAGCAGCTATAAACAGTTGTTCCCTCACCAGACTTTCTTTTTTCTCTCACTTTAAGTTAATAAGACAAAAACTGGAAATGATCCTTCATCTTAAAGACCTGACCATGGCGGAAAACCTAAATTTACAACTTTACATCTTGCTATTACAGAGCACTGACATTGGAGACTCCTTCCATTAATGCTAAATAAACTTCTCCTCATGGAAAGCTCCAGGTCAGTGATTACACCATATATGTTATATGTTACACCAGACGCTGATACTATAGAAATGATAACATATTCGATCTAGCACATTAATACAAGCCTGTGATTTGTCTTGCAGCCAGAACTACTGTCAGAGCTGCTGTTATATAAAATTAATCAACACTTTCTGATCAATAATTCTTCTTGCCAAAGTAGTCTCAAATTCTTCAATGAAGTGGGATCAGAGCTGGATCAAACATAACCCTCCTTATGAATGGAATACCTTCCGGAAACTTCTATTACGGCATTTTAGATCTTGGTTCCTTTAGTGCGCTCAATAGGTACTTGTAAATTCCTGATTTTTGACAGCGGAAGGCAAACACAAGACACACTCACTGCTCTACTTCTCGAGATGTTAGTTATGACAACAATGTTGCTAGGCAACTGGAAAATAAAATCGATGAGCATAAGCTAGGTAACGACTCAGGGAAATGATTAGCTAGCTAGCACTGAGCCTTTAAATCTGAGATTTCCCTCAGATATGTTAGTAAATTATTTTAAAAATGCTACGTATAGTAAAATACACAGCAGCACAGCATCAAACAAAACCAAGTTAGCATAGATCCTGCCTAGTCTTTCGACTTCTAAAGCTGTGAGTGGCACAAAAATATGATCATGTTAATGCTGGTTGCCAAATTTGCCACATTCTTTGCACCAGAGCTGTACAGCAACCTAAACCTGACATCCTGAAAACGGAACATGTTTTCACTGCATTGTTCCAGACCTTTTTTTCCTCCTCAACAGTATCTCAAACATTACTACTACATTCCTCATTACAGCTCCATCGACCTTCAATACACCCCCATCTTATCCTCCTTGCTGACGTGCAGCAAATTGATTAAAAAAATCTGTTCCTGTCTCTTGTGGATGACGTCCAATAAGGTTGTACCATCTTGTCTCTCTGGATCGATCAAACACTTATCTCTAGGTGCAATTATGACACATGACACTGGAGAAAAATGTATAGCGTCAATTCGGACATATTTGGTTTGTGAGTCAAAGAATATATTTATCCATGAGAGACATGATGATATTAAAAAGAGAGATGTGAGCCACTGGCATTGAAATGGCTGGCCATCTTGCTAATACGTCCTTATTAGGTCTCTAGGGACTTTGACTGACCGTGTGAACCTGTGTTGGAGGATGTGTGGGCGTTTTTGGAGACAGGAAAAGACGGCAAGTGAAAGAAAGGAGCAAAGAAAAATGTAGCAGGGATAAACAGAAAGAATGTGAGTGGAGAGAGAGAGAGAGAGATAGAGAGAGTATGTGTCTGAATTACTAATAGACACTGAAAGACAATAGCATGCAGTCTTCCATGGATCAGCTTTGTTCATGTTTATGTCGCATGAGCAGAAAGCTTGTCTTCTCGTTCTCACTGCAATCCATCTGCACTGATACCCAGAATTACAATGAGTGTGCGATTGAAAGTCTTCCAACTCCTTGATTTCTCTCTGTCTTCCTCACATTCCTTTTTTCCTTCTCCTCCTCCTTTCTTGACCTCTCCTGCTCATGCTTCGGCATTACTCTCCCTCTCTCTTCTCTTTCTTTTTGCCGCAATCCCTAGAGACACCCTTCGGCACGAAAGCAAAAAGGGCGAAAAAAAAAAAAAAAAGAGCCCCAAATCTCTAGTACTGTTCTCAGCTTAGAATGGTGCACACCAAAGGAAGAGGTTTTAAACCCGTTTACCGTAACAAGTAGGTTTCAAGAGCATTATGTGGCTTAAGGTGAGGGTTTGGCACGAATACAGATGCAAAAGAATTTATTGGCAGCAGACACTGCATTCTGTATTCGTCATCTTAAAATACCAACAAAAAATGAGGTATGAGGTCATGCCACTGGTGCAGAGCATGTGGCAGATGTATTCTTAGTACTATTGTAAGCATTGGTGCAGGAGGTAACCTGGTGAAGGGGTGTAGCTAGGCAGGCTACTGCCATCAAATCAGCTTCTCTTAGTGTCTTATTTTAGTAGTTATATAATTCACACCAGCCTGACACATTCCACCACCCTGCCAGCAGAGGCCTCCCTCCCCTGATTTCTAACTTGCCACTTCCAGTATGGTCCAATTGTGTTCCACAGGAAAAATATAAGAGACAATCTTAAAGAGAAGCGTTTTATCTTTTATAGACGTCACTCAGTTTATTTTTCATAGTGTAAGCTGCGAAAATGGAGAGGCGACAATGTAAATGCTCGAAATCACTTCAAATCAAGTTGATTTTAACAGTGCTGGAAAGTTAACTGGCCATATGCAAAAATATCACCTTTAACTAAGATCTTACCATGTCCAAATTTGTTTATCAGATTACATATAAATGTAGCTAGCTTGTCGGCTTGGTTGGATTAGGTTAGCTAGCTAGGTAGTCCGTAGTGAGGGCAGGAACTGTAACACACTTCATCCCATTGACTTGAATCTTGAAGCCATCTTGGGCCACCCTATATACAGTACAATCTTTGTATAAGGCCAACACATGCATTGCATCCAGCTGCCTCTGCTACATGACAACCAGACAAACCTGGCCTATGTTGAACAAAATTAGCAAAATATATGTCGACATTATACCACTTCCTGTGACCATTTTTTTGTTTATACACTGAGATTCTAAACTGTCAAACAACTTCCTTTTTCTCATCAGATGTTCACTTTTGTTAATTTGGCATTCCACTACTCAGCTACCCGATTAAGATGATATAAGGCATATGAAGTATCCTGTATACATTGCAATACTACTGTTTTTGTCCCCGTACAGTGTGTGCCTGTCATTCAAAATTCATAATAATTCTAACAAGCGGGCGCTAATGAGCACATCTTTGTTTAATCTCTTACAAATGCAGTTGTACGAAAAGCGATGAGCGCTAACCCCTTCACCCTAGCCTTACTCATTCATAACTTCTGTAAAGAAGTTGATGTGTCGTACGAAAAGGAAATAGTGATACAGTGGCGCTGTATCTCGTTTACTGTTTGGCAGAGCGCAAAGATGCCAATTATAGTTGATACACATGGCACCTCAGAGTGAGTCATACATGAATGTGTGTGTGCGTATGTGTGAGCAATCACTGCCTTCACATTTCCTCTTTCATTACAGCTAGCTCACTGTAGCAGCCTCCATCTCAGCAGATGCTCACATTATTGATTGGACCTGTGGCTGATTTCTTTGCATGACCTGTGTCCAGCTTTATGGATCATCTACACAGTCAGAAGGTGTCTGTGGGTGAGAGAGGGCATTATATTTCTGCAGCCTGTTGCATCCTACACTGTTCACCTGCATCTGACCCTCTTCATGTTCCACATTTCTTATTTAGTCAATAGCTGCATCTTAAATAACATTCTATACAAAATATCTTGTGCACACTATGTACTTGAGTATGTAGTACCTGATATTAAATTAATTAAAAACTCTAAAGGGTTCTACAGCTTGTCTCTCCAGGAGAACCATTGAACGTTCTATGTAGAACTATACAATAGTGTGTCCCAATCAGAAGTTTCCAAGTGGAATCCTGTTAGGAGTCTGATCTAAACTTTTTGAACCTAAATTGTGTAACAATCTTATCAATTGTCAATCAAGTGAGTCCTTAAACCACAGCGCCCCCTGGTGGCTCCGCCCCTTCTGCTGCATAGAGAAAACTGCAATCACTGAGTGTCCAACACTTTATTTTTTTTCCAGTTTTAATACATTATCTGGGTATTAATTGGACACTAATGCCCCTTATTTACTAAAGCTAATAACATGTAAAACTCCGTAACACATGCAAAAACCTTGCAAGCTGATTTACTAACAGGGTATTCAGAGGATCTTTCCAATAGCCAAAATACAATGGACTTTTATCCATGGTTCTGGAAAAGCCTTTATTAAATATGTCAAGCACATACACTTACATCCATAGTTTATAAGCTTCAATTTCCAGGTGATTGCATCACCCTGGCCTGACTGCATCTGTAGCCCAGCTCTACACCTCTCCGGTCTGATCGGATTTAGAGATTGCATGTAGCAGAGATGGCAGGAAATTCAACAATTTCACCTATAAATCAATGGCCATCCTTCTGGGAGACAGCGAAGATCTGAAAGTTTGAAGTTTCACTAGTACACACTGTTTAAAATTTTGCATTGTGAGAAAAATATGCAGAGTAGCTGCCACGAGTGAACCTTAAACCACTTCTGCATTTGTAATAGAAATAAATGATCCATGTAGTACATTAATCATACAGAGCATTAATGATAAAGCCAAATGTCAGCATGATTCACAGTTTCCTCGACACACACTGTCTTGTTCATCTCGTCATAGCCGAAAAGGCGTTCATCTGCACTGTTTTAGAAACCTGGAAATTTAATAAGCTATGCTGGCAGGCGATCAAAACGAACAATCACTCATCTTCCTGTGAAATATAATGAAAGGAAATCCAAATCATTTGACTGAAACCTTTCCACCGACAGAGGAGAAAGAGCTGAGATGCTATCAGCGCTCGCTCTCGTTATTATCATAAGTAAGCCTAAAGACTCAGCAGCTCTTCCGAAAGTACTTCAACATCAATACAGAAACACCCCCAGCACTTTGCGTGTGTGTGTGTGCTCTTTTGCTGTGCTGTTACCTGCTGAGGTGATCGATGACCCTTGTAGCTCAAGGTTACATGTATTGCTCTATTATTACAGCTATTATCTTTTATTACTATTATTATGACAGATAATATAGAGTCATTATCCCTAAATAGACCTCGCTCAGGACACGGACATGGAGCAGAATCAAAGAAAACATTAGTTTAGCACTGAGCTACCTAGCAATGTACAGAACTGGACAGAAAGTGTACGCTAGCAGATTAGCTGAATTAACGTTAAACTGAGGTGTCATGAGAGTGAGGTAGTGGATGGTAGCTGTATGTGAGGACCAGAGATCATAATAATTTTAAACCTTTCACCTCAGTCCCCATAAAGAAAGCCAGCTAATGTACCCTATGTTCACACTAGCAAGTGACAACCATTTTTTTAACGTACGTTTCTTTGGTTCCCCACTTACAACTTTAGCTCCTACCTGCAAAGAAAAACTCATTATATTTTGTCATATACAACCTTTCATTAAATCCGTATAGAGACATAATGAAGAAAAGTAAAGCTCAGAAAGAATTGGTGCCTCTGGTGAGTGTATGTAGCTAGCACATTTAGCTTGCTTTGCTAATCTGCCAACAAAGCCTAACATTTAAATCAAACTTAAATACATTTTAAACAAATACATTTTATGTGATGTCTATGAACCATAGACTGATTTGAAGGCTATATATTTTGGCTACTACTGTTTCTCATCATAACAAAAAAAAAATGCTGGCCATTGCACACACACACACACACACACACACACACACACAAATGACAATCTAGCGGTGACTACACACCCAGAACAGACAAAATACAAGTGGCACAAGTGCTTGAAAGCGTGAACATAGGAATGAACTGCACCACCATCTTGAATAGAGAAAGAAAACAAGAAATTTCTCTGGTGTACTTTTGACAATGTTTTTTCATTTGAGGGACTCAATGCAAGAGGTAAAGCAGGAGTTAGCTGCTAGCTAGGTGACAGTTTGTCACTAACCAAACCTCAGTAATTAGCCAATGTTCTTGTACGTATGGAGTTTAATGATTAACTTGTGGATTTGTCGATCAAGTTGGAAGTTACGATAGGAGCTTAGCTTAAAGACGTGTCTGTCACATTAGCTTTAGCTAATATTGTTTCTTGATCAATTTATGAAAAAATTAAAAACTTTCTGATATCCCTGCTACGTAAATTTCAAATAACCTCCCTGCTCTGATTTATCTGTTCTGATTTACTCCTATTAAGCTATTATTGTCAGGGAAAGAGCACTGATTTTTCAAAATGCCTTTGGAGAAGAAACAAGAAGCAAACATCCAAACTACACAAAGGGATGACAGAAGCACAAGTTTCGTGTGGTTTGAATGAAAGATCTGGCAAGTGTAACTTTCCTGGTTGCCATGTCTGCTAATCAGAAGACTCCTGGCATGGTTCTGGATTTGTGTAATAGCTTAATCTGTACAATAAGACTCCGTGCTGTAAGACTCAACCATAAACTTTGGTTTATAATAGTAACGTGGAGTTATTAAGAGGTAGTAGAATTTTTTTTTTGCCCTATGATTAAGTATCATAGCCAGACGTTAGTGATTGTTTTATCTACTGTTAGTATGAAGTACATTTAAAATCTTCAGTGGCATTAAAATACTTGTCACGCATTTAGACAGCTACAGTCACAGCTTTCCTCTCACTTTCCAGTTTTCAACAGTGCAGGTGTATTTACTGTTGGATTACCTGCTAGAAATGTGTGACAGCTATAACAACAAAAATCTGTGAAAAATCAGCTGAATACAAAACGAGATACAGACCTAAATTTGTCCACAGACTTGAATTGGCTGACAATCAAATCTGGCTCCAGTTGATGTATCACATTTGATAGCAACCGTATCTAATATACCATCTGCTCTTTTCCTGTATCTATGTGTGCGTCGTTCTCTTTGTATAACTATCTCGCATTGTTTTGGTCCAGTGTTTAGAAACTTTAATGGAGGACTTTTATAAGTGTTTGCTTGGATTATATTCTTCTTCACTCCTGAGTCCCTTTGGATAAAAGCCTCATCACTAAATAAAGAGATGTAATCAAACAGAACTCTAAAACACAGCAGTGTATCTAACTGGACATAGTTTTAAACCCTAAAGGAATGCTTAAAGGAAGTGAGAGAGAGACACGAGATGTCTGTGAAATGTCTCTCTTTTTTTTACATAACTCATAAATCTACAGCCAAATAAATAAATAAATAAATAAATAAATCTAGCTCTAGCTATGAAGCCATTTTTGCTTTGGATCATGTGTCATGATGCATCGCCCAGTAAACAGTCTCACTAAAACTTCTTAATTTACATTCAACTAAAGCACGTTTGTTCCACTTTATACATGTTTCATGTGGACTCGGTTTCCTGTGTAATTGTTCAAGACTTCTCACACAGCAAAAAATGACCGAGCTCCAGTGGCTCCAGATTTATAATGTTACAGAATGACCACAAAACAAAGTCTGACTGCACAACAAAATTTAGGGAAATGAAACCTTTTGCACTATGGCCTCTATTAAATAGTACTGACAGACTGTGAATTGTTATATTATTAATCAACTAATTAATTATTAAACAATTCAGCAAATTGGCTTTCACTATACAATAACATCACATTGTAACGTTTATAAAATATTAAGAAAACATTAATAAGTGATGTTTTCATAATTTATTAACTATTATAATCTGTTTACAAACCATTAGAAAGCTATTGGTAAGTAAGTAGTAACCCATATTATTATATATTATTATAGTAACCCAGAATTATAAATATGGAGTTTTTCCACCACCCAGTTGTTTATTTAACATTTAAAGAAGGAGTCTCCAGTGTCAGCACTATGCAACAGTCATTAGGTTTTCTGCCATGGAAAAGTCTTCAGGACAGAGGGGTTCTTCCAAGTTTCCCAGGAACATGACTAGCTATGGATTTTGTTTGTTTGTTTGTTTTGCTTATTAAGTTCAAGAGAGAAAAAAAGATAGGATGGCGTGAGATGTTTATTTAACATTTATGGAAGGAGTCTTCAGTATCAGGGCTTTGTATAAGACAGAGGTAAAACTGTAGCTTTAAGTTTTCTGACACAGGAAAGTCAAAAAAACAGAACAATTGTTTATAGCTGCTGTAATATAAACGATAACAGGAACTGGAAAACTCTATGTCCTGAATGTTGGAAAACTGAAAGTTACAGCTTTATCTCTGACTGCTGCAAAGCACTGGCACTGGAGACTCCTTCCACAAATGTTAAATAAACAGCCCTTTATAGAAGGCTTCACCAAATCAAAATTTACACATTTCTCAATCTTTTCATATAGAGCGTCCACCATACTGTGTACGTTGTTACTGTAGAAACGTCTGTCTGAGCTGCTTTTATGGAAAATTAATCATCATCGTTTGATCAATCAGAATCGAGAACTCAAAGATATTATTAGATGAGGTTATTATAAAGCTGCATTATTTTATTAAGCCTAAAATAACATTGTTTCTGGACTGATTCGTACATTTACCTGAGGAAAAGAATATATTTATATAAATGCATTTGGCAAAGGCTCAGCTTACAAGTGAGCACACTGCTGAGCAGTTGAAGTTCAAAGGTCATGCTCAAGGGTTCAGCAGGGGCCATCTGATAAGCCAGGGATTTGAACTCACAAGTCATGTGTGCAGGACCTTAACATTGAGTTAGCATTGCTTGCATTATAGTCATGGAAAGCCTCAATAACTAACACACACACACACACACACGCAGAGAGAGGACAGAAGATCAAAAGACAATCAACACAAGATGAAAATGAACATGATTACTTGAAATAATCATAATTTACACACTAATTAGTTTCCCTTTTCCACTTAGAATGCCTGAACAGCTAAACACAGGAACAAGTTCCACAATAAATCACGTTTATATGCCTACTCTCGTATTCTCTGTTTTGCCATGACATTAAAGTTCAGTGATTGATGCTGAACCATACAGCAACACTTTTATAGCTCACCGTCATAAATTAAACATGCCTGGTTTTATTCTAATAAATAAAATACCAAGTGTAGACTGCATTTGGGAGGCAGAGGAGCTTTTTTTTCTCAACTGTCCAGGTTCAGTGAGCCTGTAGGCTCAGATTCCTATTCTTGGCTAACTGGAGTCAAACCCGATGTGGTCTTCTGCCTCAAGGTTCAACGTGTTCTGAGTTGCTTTTCTGCTCACCACGGTTGTAACGAGTGGTTATATGAGTTACTGTAGCATATTCGGCATTGCCACCCACAGATCTGTCACTCGCTGGATGTTTTTCATTTATCTGCACAAGCTACAGCTCAGTGTACAGCCGAATCACTGTCTGTCTTCAAACGAAGACTAAACACCCACCTCCTCACTAAACACTCAAGCATCGAAGCAAACACAATATTTTGACTTGTGCACCCTCGACTTTGCTGTACTCTGTTTTTCTTTTTTGCTGTACTAGCTCTCACACTAACTCCTCTCTTACACTGCATTTGCTTTATGGTTGCTTATGTGATATTCTCACACTATTTTTCAGTAGCGGCTATAAAGAACTTCTGTAAGATGCTCTGTAGAAGGGAGTCTGCCAAATGCTGTAAATGTAAATGAAAACCAAAGGGCACTTCATTTTGCCGTACAGTTCGTAGGTGATAAATAAGGAATAAAACACTTGGAGCCGTCACTGACACAAAGCAGCGTTCACCCTATTACAGTACATTCTGAAGTGTTTTATTCCACTTATAGCACAGCAACTTGACAACAATTACAATTTTTATTTATTATTGAGCAACACGTCACATTTAACACTGTCGAACATCCATGAAACTAAAGAACGTACTTCGTTACTTAGTTACTTCCTGTTATTACTCACATATAGCAGATATAAACAGTCGTTCCCTCACCAGACTCTCTTTTTTCTCCCTCTTGAACACAGTAAGGCAAAAAACTCAGCTTGTCATGTTACTGAGAAACCGCAAAGTGCAGTGACTTGAACACTTTCCCCTGGTGGAAAACCTCTGACAGTGATAAAGCCTCCTCATAAATAAATGTCTCCTCGTAGAAGACTTCACCATATCAACAATTATAGATTTTTCTTTGTTAAATATCTATACATTTTTAATCCATTTATTATTAGACCTAGATTATATGGAACATCTTATTAGAATGAGTGCATGAACATAAAACTGTGATTTGAATTATAGACAGATCGACTGTCAAAGATGCGGTTATACAAAATTCACCTTCTGACCATTCAGATTCGAGAACTCAACAACGTTGTGGTATAAATTAACTGTGACACATTTCTAATCCTGAAAATCCTCTATATTATGAAAAAAATATTTTCAAATCAGTTTCAGCTAGGGGAAAATCAGAGGAAATTGCAGTCTTTAAAAAATAATCTAGCACTTTCCAGGACTTTATATTGAACCCTCGCATTGCTGCTGCAATGTATTTAATGCTATCCCCTTTATAAATGTGAAATTGTAGATTTCAGATACTGTGATTTACTGAAGACATACTAAAGTCATACAGTTACTATACTATAAGTCATACCATGAATCTATCATACCTTTCAGCTCTAATGTATGACACATGTAGTGTGACTGATCACTCTGCTGGAAGAAAAAATGTGCTCTTGATTTGTGGTGCTTACAGCCACAAGTCCTCTCTGTCTCCCTCCACCAGAAAGATGGATGTCGTTTCACATCTCATCAGCATTATTTAAGACACGAACAAAAGCGTGAATTCGCCCATAGCTGAAATTTAAACATTATGTGTGGTTCAACACTTTGAACTCGGATTGGCTGATTCCGTCAATGCC
This sequence comes from Pangasius djambal, assembly GCA_022985145.1. Classification (NCBI taxonomy): domain Eukaryota; kingdom Metazoa; phylum Chordata; class Actinopteri; order Siluriformes; family Pangasiidae; genus Pangasius; species Pangasius djambal. The sequence continues at coordinate 15,547,155 of CM040998.1, forward strand.
GTGAGCATTGTGCTAAACTGATGGGTTGCTTGGTTAGCTTAGTTAGATCGTCCTTCCCACCGTGAAGAATAACGCTGCACCGATGGCACTATTTAGGCCAAATGTGTGTGTCAAGATAAAACCGGATTAATGCAAAAACACGGCTAAGGCATTTTTAACTTCTAGAGGTCAATGCATGCTGTTTCAGATGAACGCACTGGAGTAGCATGCTAGCTTTATGGCTTTATGTGTGTATATATATATATATATATATATATATGTGTATGTGTGTATATAAAATAGTTAAATATAATTATATTTTACTTTGTATTTTACTGTGTTATTTTTTATTCACGTTCAGAGAAAATGAAGTACACCATGCAGTGCAGTACATCATTGGGTTCTGTGCTGGAGAGTGTTTGTTACACTAGCTTAGATTATTCGCCCTTCCTCCAGTATTAAACAGCTCTTTTGTTTTGTTTTTGTTTGTATTTACCCGCCAAACACCCTACTGGGACCCCGCCACGACCTCTTGTTACTAGGATACCAGACAGAGGTGCAGTGTACCACAGCAAGGATCTATAACTCATTCAGGGGTAATGGAGAAATATATTAATGAATTGTACACTTTATGTCACCACTCCCTACACACTAACGATCCTATAGGGGTTTGCAGTAATAAACAATGATTATAGCAAGAACCATGGAAAAAATAAATATATAATAAAGATACCTGCTTCATTTAAATGTAAGAACCTGGAAACACTTTCTGTGGAGTTGATATTCATCAGTTAAAGCTATTCCTAGTTTATTTGTAATTTGGTACTTTTTAAAAAGAAACTGTAACAACTAGTCATATACTAAATGTAAAGAAATAATTTATTCCTTGAAAACTTATAAACATGTAACATGAGTGTCACTATTCACTGTCTGAATTGCTCATCCTCATACGTCTCACAATTCCATATAATATCATATGACTCGCAAAGGAAGAGCATTCACTCTGTCGTCTTAAGTTTGAATCCTGGAATTGCCACAGCCATCCATGGCGAGGAGTCTAGAGAGCAAAACTGGCCTTACTCTCTGGTTGGCAGAGGTCAGTCAGGGCGACACTAGCCAATCAGATCATGTATGCAGAAGAGGGCAGATAGAGCTTCCTTCTGAGTGTGTTACATTGCCCGTGACAAAGCGGTTTGAAAAGATGTGGTTGGCTAGCTTCACGTGTCTTGGAGGAAGCACATGGTAACCTTCGCCCTTCCTGGTTGGTAGTTGTCATATATTGCCAGGTGACCAAATTGGTTAAAAAAAAAAATGTGAGAAAAAAAATCATATGACGCAGTTCGAGAAAGCATCACTGTTTTATTCCTTACATATTCATAGATTTTTCCAATCATTGTACTCCCCTTTTCCTGATGTCACACAAAATATATATGTGTACCAGCTGTCAGAATTTTTTTTTCAAGTCTATCTTCTATTTCTCTCTGAAGAGCAGCTTCCTTTAATCCAGAAAACAAGCTGGGCTTCATCCACCCTCGCATGCTACACATAAGCGGATATTTGTCAGGACGTGAAGAAGCATGAAGAGAAAAGCTAACGGAGAATTTTCTCACTGACCCATGCTAAGCCTCTTCTGAACGTTCCCTCATGAACGAAATGACTCTTCACCTGTGAGGCGTTATGGGACGGCGCTCTCTGATCCTGCCGTGACTGTTCATGAACAGAGCGAATCCTCGCCAATTCCTCTCACACGTCAACGCATACCGGGTGAGAAATGGATCCAGTTTATTTCGGAGCTTGTAATATCTTCAGGGGTAAGTGCTCCCTGGAGGGGTAAGAGTGTTATATTAAAACTGTCCATCGTCAGGATGGTCACGTCTACAGCTCCTTCATGCCGCCTCCAGGCAAAGAAACTGTGGAGAGAGAAGGAGGGATTGAGAGAGAAAGAAAAGTGTCTGCAGGACAGTCAGATGTATCCATCACCATCAGTACGAAAAGGGAACCAGACAAGATAAACACAATAAAGGATTAAAGTGTAATAACTGACACAAGCATCAAATCTTGAGTTGGATTTCTGGGCTGTAAAGCGAAATATTTTCCCAGTCCAACAGGAACACAACAAAAAACAGAGAACTAAAATCACAGAATGAAAAGCGGTGTTGGTTTTAACACAACCATTGGAATGACAGCAAAATGTTCATTTTCATATCAGTAGGCTTTTGTTAAGCTTGTTTAGTCTAGAAACCAGAAAATGAGAGGTGTGTAGTATAAAATGTCTTTCCTTATTGGAAAAATCTGCTTGTTTTTTGGCATGTGACCAATAAACATTTGACTGTTAACAAATGTGTAGTGACCTTGCAGGAAGACACCAAAGCAAGGTCAGAAAATAGTCAAAATACAAACATTTCCACATTGATTTGGTAAAATATATTTATGTTTTCTTAAAGTAGATGCAGATGTCAAAGTATATGATGAGCAGAAACACAGTTTTTTTTTCTGATTTCTTGTTATTTCAGGCTGTTTTCTCAAGTCTCGAGTCTTCAGAATGTATTTTTGATAGACTTCAAAGCACTTTTGTAAGTCGCACTGGATAAGGGCGTCTGTCAGATGCCATAAATGTAATGGCTTTGAAGGTGGCCTCAAAATAGGCACAACAAAAAAGTTGAATTTTAAAGAATAGAAAATTAAACAATAATTAAAGAATAATACACCCTAAGAGCAATTCTTCTCCAGATCCTTTAAAACTTCTTTATTTCAACAACACCGAATTCGTAAAGCCATGCGTTTGCTCAATAGTCATCAGCAGCTACATACAAGCTTTACATGTCTGTATGCATGCTACAGAATCTTCCAGAACACTGTAGCGAGTCAGCGCTACCATTACAAGCTTTTGCAGTGTGTTATTGTTTTTGGGCAATTTGCCAATGGAGCAAGACACTAGATGTGATTCTCATCTATTACTCCTGCAGCTGCCCCAAAAATGTCATCCCAGTGCTATCCTCTTTCCCCAGGGCCAGCCTTCCTCCAGTCTCTCGCCTCAACTTTATTTCTTTTTTACTGTTCTGTACTTCACCCGCATTTGGTGTGGATTCCTGGTCTTCAATATAACAACGATGTTGCATTCGATCACTATGTCAGCCTTTAACTGGATTATTAATCATATACACTTCATATCATGTTCACATTTTGCATATCAATGCATTATATCTCTGGGGATTAACCATGGCTGCTGTTAACTTATTGTAGGCTACTTATATTTGGTGCTACACTACACTATTTTAACCCTTTGTCATGTGGGCAAATTTTTATTTTTTTTTTGGATATGCAACAAACAGCTTGCCCCAGATTTGTGATTAAACGCATGTCCTAGACACGACTGTTGTTAAGAGTGAGCAGTGTACTTGAAATGATCAGCAATTAATCTTGTGGGAACACAGGTATGACATTTACTAAGAACAGTGACGAAACTGTCTGGGGAACGAGGCGGCACTAAGAAGAATAACAACATTCAGTTGTGCCCTGAAATTGCACGTGGCATGGCGTGAACAATATCTGATTAAATGTGAAAACTGTATGTAATACATGTGAAAAATTAAGCTTTAGAAAGAAATGAATTACGTAAGGAAAAGTACAAATAGTCATCAAGTAAATACTGGTATTCTGGTAAGAAAATTCCTGAAGTAATTACTTAAATATAAAATAATTTTACACATCTACAATCTACATAGCTAATCCGAAAAAGTTCAATATTTGAAGAATGCATTTTTGAATAATTATATTAACTAACCACGTGAGCTATGCTGAAATGAACACCACCTCCATTATCGACAGGTAATGTTAGCTAGCTAGCTAACATTGTCAAATGCTGTTCGGGTTTCCGTAACTTGCTAGGTCTGTTAACTAGCTAGCTACTGTACGTTTCTAGCTACACAGTTAGTCTAGCAAAGCTGCCCATTGCACATTATCCTCAGTGTTACCTACAGGCCGTAGCAGCACTTAGATGTCCGAAAAGTCAGGAACCAATGGGAATTGGTTACGTTGGGCAAATATGTCATTCCAAATATGTTGAGCAAAATCGGGAAAAACATGATACAGTGACAATGCGTGAGAGTGTGAGAGAAAATTCCAGATTTTTCAGACACCTTGTAAGGAAATTGTTACCAAACATCATGAGTTTAATCCAGAGATTTTCTACCATAAAACATCAATGATCTGGCTAGTTAGTCTAGCTCCCTCAGCTAGCTTATGGCTTACCTGTACATGTTTCCACAGGTTGGATGTTGAATTGTGAAATGTCAATATCTCCACGGGTTTTGGCTCACATAATTTGCAAATTGTTATCATGCTGTTTGCTTTTTGAAGCATTTAAAACTGAACTGTACTTTACTTGTACATCACATTAGGTAAAAATAAAAGTAGCTTCCAGTTAAGTAAATGTAAAACACAAATTTATCACGAACTTCAACTTGAACAACAAAAGAACGCTTGGCTAGTTTAGACGAGATGAATGAATGTACTGTATGTGTGTGTTAGTGGATGCGCTGTCGAGCATCAGCTGCTGAAATATTGATTACACAGCCGTTCTCTGTAGTTTGTGTTTTTTCCCCTGCACACTCGGTCTGTACGGAGTGACATTCTGCTAGAAGTTAATACCGCTCACGATTGCCAAGATGTAAGCCTCTGCTCCTTCTCATTATTCAACTCAAACTGGTCTCTCTGTGTTACTCTTACACACACTTTCTCGAACTCTTTCTCCTTTCATTAACTGCCCCAGCCTCACATCTCGTGGTTGTCAGTAAGGCCACATTTGCACGCTGTGTAATTCCTGTGGGTTGTGCAGCCCGGGGAGCACAAGGAGGCAGGAGCTTTCCTCCAGCTCTGCTGCTAATCAGGTTTCCGTGCCTTAAACTCCGCAGGATTCAGACCAATTTGTCTTGCACAGCTTGAGATCATTGTTTCGATCCACTCGCTGGGGAATGAATCAACCTTGCCTGAGGTTTCTTTCTTTTTTTTAACATTTAAAAGGTCCAAATACCAACTAGTTAAGGTGTTTTGCGGTAGTGTTTGTGTTGCATTCAACTCACTGCAATTGTTATAATGAGCAAGGATGACTGGCTTGTCTCCATATATTGCTGAGCCACCAATTTGCAAGCTTCTCTCACACCGAGTAGTTTTTTTTTTATTTTGCTGCAGTTCTTGTGCATGTATCTGTGTATGTGTGTGTGCGGGTGTGTGTGCTGTGCATGCAGCCATAACCTCTTGCTACATGTCCTCAGGCTGCAGTCATAAGTCAGTCGAAGCCCTCAGTCTCTGTGAACATATGCCAGTCATGTCTCTATAAGAAAGAAGTGGATGGATATACTTTCTCTCATTTATTCACAATTACTCTGCATTAGCCATGCTACATGTATCATAATCGCCAAACTGTCACAATAATGGTTCTTGAGTGCGTGTCTTTGATAGCATTAATAGGCCATCTGTTGAATATAGAGTTCAGATTATGGCTAAGATGAGAAGACAAAAATACTCCCATAAATCACAATAATGTGAACACTTTTGATGTGTAATCAATAGTAATAGCTAATGCGATAACCAGGAGAAAGGAGCTGTAGCGTTTTCCTGTAATACCTCCATTATGGCTTGTAATAGACAATTATTGTTTTAGACTTGACTAAAGAGACTTCTACAATATAGAATAGAATAATACAGTATGTTCTCATAATATGCTGAAATCTCTCCTTATACAGCAGCGCCATTAAATTCTCTGCTCTGATTGATCAGAAAGTCTTGAGTAATTTTCCGTAACAGCATCTCTGACAGTAGCTCCTGCTGTTACAGGAACTAACTTGTTTTGTGAACATTAGACGTAACTATAATAGGAAAATAATCAACTTCAGGTTGGTAACAGTAATCCTAACCTGTTGTTGATTATCTTCCTATAACAGTATTCCCCTAACGGCTTTCCAATTTGACTTGAATGGAATAAGCACTGTTTATGTGAAAGCATCCTAAATCTCATTTCTTTGGTCCATATTTAGACCTTAAGAACCAGTGTTTTGAGGATACCTTCGGATTGTGTGTACCTTGGGGAACAAGAATGTACTGGTACAGTACCTTTTTTCTTATATAATGAACTTCATCATTCTGTGGACTGGCAAAATCGATGCATTTTTCTCTCACATTAACTGATTAGTACAAAGAGGCTGGGGTGGTGTGATGGTTATTTTTAAGTATTAAATTTATATCCATCTCAAGTGATTCGATCACAAGTAGACAGCCGAAACATTCAGCCATTTACACCTGGCATTTTGCGCGCATCTCCAGTGACCATGGATTTCATCCCTCATTTTCTCTGGAGGAAGAGTGTCGTGCACATTTATTACACCAGTCTTCTGCTGCATTTGTTTTCAAGCAGAAATGTCCAGTGAATTCTGTCTTATGTACCTGTACATGCTTTTCAAATGCTTTGATTGCATGGTCTGAAAACAAAACTCTGCTGTTATCACATCACCTTTATTCATTAGCCTAGCAGTGGAAGACTATGCCATTCAGCAGGATTTCCAAATAGTCTTGCAATGATCCCGTATTTTCCGCCTAGACCAATGACTCAGTTGATTAGGAGGCCCTTTGTCGCTGCCCGGGACAGATTGAGATGTGTTCACACTACAAATATTATGTGTTCATATGAGTGATCGAGTCACAATGCGTCTTCAATACACACTTTCCCGCGTTCACACCTTTACTCAGCACTGTCCACTTACGATCAGATCACGCAGGATGCCAGGATCTTAATGCCAGGTGTGAACAGGGCCTATGTACCTCAGGGCCAAGTCATGGACATAAATTGAGTAACTTGAGCCCAGGACTTAATATGTTGTGGAATGTCATACTTCCTACATGGTCTCCAGTTAATTATTTGGTGTAGACGGGTGAAAAAGTTGATTTACTTTTGAGAATTTGCTTTGAGAATCATGCCTTAACAATACCAGTGACTCCAGTGTGTCGTTATTCCAAGACTGAAGTGTAATATTATCAGTCTTCTCCACGCTTAGGTTTCTGTGACCACAGTGGGTTAACTCAACTGATTTCTCTGTCGCAGTCATTTGTAAAAATACAATAGTTTCCACAAGTGTAATTATTTTCGTGACCAACAAATGCATAGATCTTGAGAAATGTAAATAATTGCCATAATTGTGGCATCATTATATTCATTTAAAAATAGCCACCACGTCACTTTAACATGCTCCATAGAGTTGTTTGAGGATAAACAATTACATAAACAACACTCATAGTAATCTCTTACTTGAAATATTTCTATATATCTGAGCTGACTTTGCCCTTTTGGTAACAATTATCCATTTTTCCTTTCCCTCCTCAGGGTCCAGTAGCATTTATGGGTATAAAGTCATATGTCATTTCCACACAGATTTCCTTCGTTAAACAGATGAACCTTTCCTGCTTGGAGTTAGTTCACCATTTCATCTTGACATCGTCCATACTGATAGCCATTGATTCAAGTTCAAATGGTACTCTCTCAATTAGCTTCCAATAGGCTTTCAGTGCCACCCAGGCATTTAGGAAATTGGGCCATGGTTAATTCCTAACATTCACCATTAATGAATTAAATCCAGTTAATGGGCCTTCACATAATAATAAGGCTTAGAGAAAGGGTGATATGGGACGCCTGCGATTCCCCTCCTTCATTATCTTCAAACCAAAGTGTAAAACCTCATCTATAACGTAGTAAAGATTTTATCGCTCGCATATCAATCTGACAACATTTAGCTCTGTCCTATGCGCCTCGTCTGACAAACTCACTCATCTGCAATAAGATGTGTATGAAAAGCACATTTGAGTTTATCAGCTCAAAAATATGAGACGGAAAAAATGAAATCAGAGGGTATGAAAGTCTCATTTAATCCTGAGAATCAGTCTGTAGTATGTGGGTCTTGGCTTCCTCTGAGACAAAATTACAGCCAGATAATTCCATGACCCTACAGCAAAGTCTGACAAAAAAGCAAGAAGATTGCAGTAGACAAGAGCTGACCAAAAGACAGAAATTCAGTAAGAATCCTGCACACACATGTGCTTTTCACACACACATCAGATGTCACATTCATTACTGAGCCTAGACCAGTAACACACATTCATACTTGTATACTACTGAAGACCAAATGTTCTCCTGAGCACACAGGGTTCTTCCACAGGTCTGGAATTTAAAGGGCATTCATTTCCAAACAATTACAGAAAACACTTTGGGAAAAGTCTGAAGAACGGTGCATTAATTAAGAAATACGTCTCGGTGTCGTACTGTTAAAGGAAAATAATCAACGATGGGGTGGTGTGATGAAGCGAAGTCACTGTTACTATCCCAAAGGTTTTCCAATAACAGCACATCCTGTGTTAATCCTCTTATACCACAGCAACTTTTTATCCAATTATAGTTCCATTTTATGTTGTGGAACATCCGCAAAACAAGTTTGTTCCTGTTATCACTTACATTATTACAGCTATAAACAGTTGCTCCCTCACCAGCCTCTCTTCTTCACATTTTAGAATAAATGCATTAATGTAAACTTATGATTTGCCTTACAGCTGGAACTACTGTCAGGCCTGCTGATATACAAAATTAATCCACACCTTCCTTACCAGTCAGAATCAAGAATTCAACAACGCTGTGCTATAACTGTACAAACTGTACCTCTGTGTGTAGTCGGAAATGGGATGATGAATAACATACGACAAACTGATGCCTCTTTGTGGCGCCTGATTTGAAACTTTTGAGGATGAATTCCACAGGTTTTATCATAATTGTGTCATTTATGAGTGAATGTAGCATAACCAGACAGAAGCTGATAAAAATACTTAAGGAGTACGCAGGATTTGTTATCTGTTATAACTGTAAATGTCGTAAGATCGGAACATTAAAGAGAAAGGTTTGCTGATAATATCCTGAGTTCTGAGGTTAAAAACACTATAACTTGTTCCTCATGCTTTAAAACCAGAATTGCCATGAAGCTTGGTCCCTATAAAAAAAAAATGAACACACACACACACACACACACACACACACACAGTCACACACTGCCTTATGGGCTTAAGTCAAACCAGTTACAGTCCCTGTCACAACACATTCAGATAAAGCGTCACATGACTTGTTTAAGACGCTTTTTAAAAAATGACTTATGAAGACCTAGGGGTGTGTTTATACTGTGTTTGTGTGTGTGTGTGTGTGTGTGTGTGTGTGTGTGTGTGTGCTGGGTGGGTGGGTGCATGTGTGTGTGCATGTGTGTGTACAATAGTCCTATGTAGGCAAACCTGAAAAACATTATGGGTACCCTATCTTGTCAGGACCAGCAAGATAGTCCTGACAACATAAATTGCTTTTTATAAAAGGTGCTTTTTTTTTCAGAAAAATAAATTCTTTGTGGTTACTGAAGATAAGATTAGAGTTACATTTAGGGTTAGGTGCTGAAAATGTTTATCAGATATAGATAGTTACATACATAAAATATGTACATTACATACTGTATATGTAACCGTAAGTCCCCAAATGTCACAAAAATAACCATTTGGCTGGTCCCCACTATTACAGCTTTTATTTAAAAAAAACTAAAAGAACTGAAAGATTTCCTTTTGGTTACTGAGGTTAAGGTTAGGGTTTAGGTGTAGCATTCCATTAATTAGCTGCAGTAATTATTATATCCTCACAAGGAAAGTCCTCACAAGGCAAGTCAAACATGTGTGTGTGTTTTATATCTCTCCTTCAATAGCACTTTCTCTCTTTAGTCACACACTTGTTAAACTAAAGCCGTGCCACAGCATGGGTCTCCCCTCTCCTTGCTAGCGCACAGCGAGATGAGTGGAGCTAATGCATCTAAAACAATAGTGGATCATTTCCTCCAATTTCAAGCTGATCCCGCAGCTGAGTATCTCTCTTCTAAGCTTTGCTATTTCCCAGTGTGATCCACAACATACTTTAAACAGGGACACTTATGGAATTAGAGAGCGGGGCTTACTGAGAGGACCTATTGAATTGAAAAGTGTGTGTGAAAACATACTTCAAAATCAGGATTCAATGATAACTTTCTCACACTGGTGTCAGTATTGTTTGCTAAGAGCTGGTTGGATTGATGATAAATCTCGCTGGCTTGGTGATTGGATATTATCCTATATTATCCTACAATAGTTGCAGAGATGTTTTCAAAAAGTCTTTCAAATTGGGCTGCGTCTGAAAATATTACACACACTGCGTAGACGAGGCTGGAGGCTCCAAACACTCGGCAGAAGAACTTTTTTTTTTTTTCTCACATCACATTTTTCATGCATTTGATAATTCCTAGGCAGAAGCTGTTGGTTCATGCTGGGTCTCTTACACGCATACAGTCACTGAAGGCACAAAAGAGTTCAGGAGCAAAATGACCTCAATGTATAATGATGTGCAAATAATATAATCTCTCTTTCTCTGTCTGCCTGTCTAAAGACACCCTGATCCAGTCCTATCACTCAAATTTTAACAAGTTTTTCTTCATAAGAACCATAATTATACCACATAAATATTCAATTCTGATTGGCGGTAATTAATTTTCTACAACCGCAGCTCTGACAGTAGTTACGACTTTACAGGCACATGTATATTAATGTGGCCATATGTTACTGTTCCATATAATCTAAGCCTAATAATAAACAGATTAAAAACATGTTATTTAAAGATTTCGGTAAGACGATGTTTATTAAACATTTAAGAAAGGAGTCTCCAGTGTCAGCACTTTGCACAGAGGAGATTATGTTGCCTCGGCAACATGACGTGCCAGGAGAAAAAAGAGATGCTGGCGCTAACAGGAAGTTATAACAGGATCGAACTTGTTTCATGACGTTCCACAACAATAAACATAATAGTAAAACTGTAAAAAAAAAAAAAAAAAGTATGCTGTTATTGGAAAATAATCAATTTCAGGGTAGTAACAGTAACTGTGTTACATCACGCAACCCGTTCTTGATTAGTTTCTCACAACAGCACACCCTTGAATGTGTTATTCCATACTTCCTGCACATGAGAAACACATACTTGGTCTAATACTGTGCAATATCAATTTTGGTAATTCATTCATAATAGATTTTTGACACTCCATGAATATTTGAATGCAATAAATTAAAAAAAAGAGTGCATTATAAAGTATAAATATAATGAGTGCAAATATAAAAATAATGAGTACATTTATTTTATACTATTTTCCAACTCTTGCATCAGCCCAAACATACATTTTGAACCTTTTTTTTTTTTTTTAAAACATGACCATTTTAAAATGTCCATCCAGAGCAATAATGCGTATCTCAGAGTTGAATGAGAGGTTCTTGTTATATTGGTATAGTCAATTTTCTCCTTCATGTCAATGTCTGTTGTGCAGCCCTGCAGCTTACGCAGCCTATTCATGATGGATGAGGGGGAGGGAAGCTATGAAAGATTGCTTTGAATCCCAGTGAGGATCAAACCATCTGAACTATCGGCGCTGTAGCGGTGAGTGTTAGCGCTAGTGGAAATGTCAAAGGTGATGCAGCTTGGGGCAGAAATGAAACAAACCTCAATCTCTCTAACAGCATTACACTCATAATCATCCCTACACTCATGTCAGTTCCTAAAGAAGCTACTGAGAATAGAGATGCTGCAATCGGCTGAATTTACACATCTCTGTTGCATATACCTCTAGGATATTTAAAAAATAAATAAATAAATAACAATAAATGCAGCTATTTTTTTTTTGATATACTGGTATTATAACTGCACTCAGTTGTACTCAATACAACAACAACAACAAATTCATAAGTGAGTATTTCATACCTTATACAGTGCACCTATAGGTAGGTGATACCGAAGCGAATCGAAAGATAGGAGGCTGAAATCTAACAACGTCATATGCGTGACAATCAAATGTGAAATTTGTTGCAGGCAAACACGTTATTCAGAAAATCCACTGAAAGGAGATATATGCGCATGTTCAGTCCACAAGGAATTGTGGGTGCTAACAGATGCTTAGCTGTAGGCTAGGTATTTAGGAACGGCAACTCAGGCATACTTACAACAACCATGTATACAGGAATATTCCGATGCCTGTACGCATATAAACATCATATTGGCCGCAACTCGAATATTAGACCTTAAACAGAGTTTGATGTGCATGTAAACGTAGCCAATGATTGTCTAACAATCATATTTGTGATTTCTGGCTCTGGCAGTTCCTCAACCTCAGCTACATCATCAAGATCGTAACTGGTTTCAACTATAGATGTGGACAAGACTGGTTTTCATCCTGCTCACACAGTTGGCATTTATGTTTGTACCTGCTTGCAGAAGTAAACAATGTAGCACCTCTTACCTTTAAATGAGTTATTCTGTAAATATAAGTATCTGCTTTAGATCAATCATCATACAGACATGTCATATTTGCTTGTTAAATCTATAACACTGACTACACAGATTGCTGTTTGAGGAGGGAAATTTACAACACAGTTAGCTGGCTAGCAAACTTGTTGCTAACAAAAGGCACACATGGAGGCGTCCATGTTTTTTTTTCCACTTTGTATGCTGAAAGCGCCAAGGTCAAAAAATGACATCTTCCAACCTGTGGATTAGCATGTACACTATAGCGTTAGCCCCAGCCTCGTTTCTCACCTATCGCTACCATTCGGTGTTTTTTGGCTTGTTTGTTTGTTTGATTTTTAGAAACTTTGGTGGCGCTGTTGTGCTCCGTTTCACAAAAATCCAAAATAATCCGCTGTATATTTGTTAACAGCAAATAATCGGATGTAGATGCCAAAAGGGATATGTTATAGTCATGTTTTTTTTATCTTATAACTATAAGAAAGGGGACTAGCCCTGCTAGCTCATGAAATAATCACTCAAACCCTTCTGTTGTACATTAAAGTAATAAATTAGGAGAAGCTTTAAAATTGGATATGTAGTGTATTACATCTCATACCATTTTATCGTGCACTTACAGTATATAGGAAGTGGGAAAGCATTTGAGATTCAGCCAGTGCATATATAGCTATGATCCCCGCAGGAGAATATAAACCAGGGAAGCAACAGCGCATATTACGATTGAGCAAATCCAGAATAAAGCCCAGAGCAAGATGATGATGATGATGGATTTATGGCTAGGTTGTTTTTTTTTTTCGAGGCCCATTTCCTGAATGATTCCACTCATGAAACATTTAAAAGCTGCCTGATGCAAATGAACGTTTGGCACGGTTCCAGCGATTGAAAGTTTATATTTATGCCTGTCAGTGCTTGTAAAAATATGTGCTGCGAGTATTTTAAATGTTTCTGCATTAAAGCTAAAAGCGAATATTTGCATGTTTCCATATTCCGCTTTGGAGGGAAGCCAAGCTATGACTAACTCGAGGGCTACAGCTAATCACGGAAAGGAAAAAAAAAACAATATTTGCATTTACTGAAGTGGTAAACACTGTAACGCTTCATTTTACAAATTGTCTTATTCTAGTAATGCATTACTACGTGCTATTTATTATAATGAAATGTGTGTGGTGTGCATTTTGGATATGTCAGGGCTTGTATAGATTAAATCAACTCTAATCTGATGAGCCTGTTTGTGTTTAAGTTTTTTTTGTCAGGTTAGATTTTTTTTAATCCACAAACTTTCTTTTTAAGCTTTTTTTTATTCTTGGCTCATCCTCTCAGCATCGACATGCTGTCCTGTGCATTATGCTAATTTCCTGCAGCCATGGCAGCCTCCCTGATCCTCATTGATGACAGGCGGTAATGCCTCGTACAACAGGCTCTGTGTTTTGATTAATTGTGGTGTTTTAGGGCTCGTGCCAACCGAATCACAGCAAGGATGCTTATAGTATAATAACTAGCAGCAGCCCTGATCTAAAGGTTAAATACCAATTTAGTAATAATACAGGGCCGAGGAGGGAAGGCTAAGAGAAGTGAAGCGAACGAGGGAGTACAGCGTGTAAGTGTAATGGGGCATGGGGTCTTATTTAGGACAATAAACTGGCAGCCCACAGAAAAGGACAGAAAATGGAAGATAAACACACATATCAGAGCCAAAATCTGAAGGCAATAAACCTGTTTTAAATCTTTGATTAATTTGAACTAAAGGTGTATATGGAACTCATTTAAAAGAAATAACTGACCAGTAAAACCTTTGAAACTGTCAAAGACACATTCTTTAAAGCTTCATACCACAGCGTTTATTGAATTCTGATTTATTCAAATCTGATTGGTCAGAAGCTTGTTCTAATATGTTATTGTTTCCATAGTAACAACTCATTCACAGTATGACGGATGCTACGCAAAATCTAAGCTTAATAATAAATGGATTAAAAATGTGTTGTTTACCAACAAAGAAAAATGAAAGTTGTCGATATGGTAAAGCTTTTTGTGTGGAGTTTATTTAACATTTATGTAAGGAGTCTCCAGTGTCAGCACTTTGTAACAGTCACGGGACAGGCGTAAACTGTAAATGTGAATATAAATGGATAAAAAAATGTGATGTCATTCATTAATAAATAAGGCAAATTGTAAGTGGTGGCAAATTGCTGTGGTATATGAGGAATAAAAGCCTTCAGGACATGCAGTGGGGTGGTAACAGTATCTCTGCTTTGTGTCGGAATGCCAGTGTTGATTACTTTCCTACAACAGCACACCCCTGAGTGGTTTTCACCTTGTGTGTTCTCTCTTAATTTTTGGCAACCCTTGTATGAAATATATCCTCCATCCCAAGCTTCATTTTTTCATCTCTCTCATCCCCTTCCCCCTGCAGCGCTATGAAGGCGAGGGCATGAAGGGCATGGACACAGATGGGCAGAGGAGCCCCAGGAGACATGACTCAGATCTTGAGGAGCTGCACAGGAATGTGTACAGGTCCCTGCAGCGCTGCATATGTGTGTGTTTGTGTGTGTGTGTATGTATAGTGTGGTGTTTGCGAATGAGCTGATACATGCCTATCAAGGCCACTGAAGGGCTTCCCGGCTGTTGAATTATGAATGACTTTCCTTTTTGTTTCTCCGTCCATCTTGCATTCTGCATTTTATTTTTCGTCTTACGGGGATTCGGATTTATCCGCAGATGAAAGTCAGACTTTAGCCCGGCCTGGCGAACAGAGGGGTAGGGGATTGCTTTAAGTTAGTCTCTCACGGGGAAGCAAAAGTGGCTATGTAATGCTTGGTTCATGCTTCGTCAAAGTGCTTCTGCTGAAAGCCCGGAGCATTTATGAGAGGATGTTAGCTGTCCATCAAACAAGGGGATGGGGAAGTAAAAAGCAAGAAGTAACAGGTGAAAGAGAACAATTTGGTGTTATCTGTACAAACAAAATGCTGTCATTTTAACTAAGAGGAGGGTCCCTGTGGCCTCGACTGAGGAGGATAAACAATTGTACCATATATTGGGAATTTCTGAGGGAACATATTACAGTTTTACAAATTTGAATGTTACATTTGTGAATTTTATTTATTTAAAACAGAACACTTGTCTCTAACTTGTCCAAACACTTCAGTATATGCTAAAGAATGAATATCTTATTAGTACCTTATTTAAATGGTCTCGTATTTTTACCTAACCTGTTTCTCCATTATTATTTTTACTAACTTCTGTTTCTAGCATCGTACATGAGCTTTAGGCCTGGTTCATAGTCTCCTGAATGAGACGTGTCACGCTGATGTCAGACACGCTTCCTGGTTGCGAAAACATGGCAGGAGTCTATAGTGATTTTTAAGAGAAAGCCAGGCTTTGTTTTCTAAAATGTCACGTTGTGCTGTTGGGTGTCTGAATCAGAAAAGTGTTTTGCAAATGGCATTGTTCACATACCCGCCTGCATAACCTGTGAAGTATTAAAAGTCATATCCACTAGAGGGCAGATCAGAGAGAGACGGAGTGAAAGGGGGAAAAGGCTGGTGCTGTAATAAAAGTGATTATCAGAACTAACTAATGTACACTACATTCCACGTTCCACAACATTAAAAGTAACTACAAACGGATAAAAAGTATGACCTGTTATTCTTTAATTAATAATAAAAAATTGCTGTGGTATAAGAGGAATAAAACACTTTAGGTGTTAGCTCTTATTGGAAAATAATCAACTTCAGAATGATAATAGTGACTCCACTTCATCACCCAACCACGATGTTGATAATTTTCCTATAACAGCACACCCGTTGTGTTTTGTTTCAATTCAAAAGGTGCTTGAGTCGTTTCCT
>CM040998.1:15563451-15615523 GCA_022985145.1 Pangasius djambal
CCCAGGACTGGTGGACCAAAAAAAAAAAAAAAAACAAGCTGGTAAATAAAAGCTGGAACAAAACACATTTGGCTGTAAAATGCTGTAAAAAGAGCAAAAGCTTACCCTTAAATTCTTTCAAAGATCTTGGAGTGAGCTTTATAAATGCGTAATTGGGAATAAAACACAATACAATACAATAAAGCTTCACTCATTTGGTTAAATGACAATTTACAGAAGCATTGTAACCTTTCGCTGAAGTGTGTGCGAGCCCCCGAGCACACTCAAAAAAACAGAATTAGCGGAAATCGTGATGGCCGGCATGATATTTTCAAAGGTCAGGGCGTATTTTGTTCGCCCAGTTGTTTTCATGGCTTCATCGATAAAAAGGTTGCACTTGTCAGCGATAACAAATCAGTGGACGGATCAGCAGGCGGCATGCCATTTGGCTTTCACTCAATCAGCAACGTCGGGATGAAGTTCTGGTCAACGCACTGCCTGATCCACACAGCAAATTATCTTCTGCGCAAACCAGCCAACATGGATTAACAAAGCTCGGCTGTCGATCACGTCTGCGGATAAAATGTTCCAGAAAGTCCTCAGGAACAGTAGAATGGGAGGTAGTGAGAATGGACTGGGGTTTAATTGGCGATTATGAAAATTGAAACTCAAAGTTGCAAATTGCTTGTCATTTCCAAAAGGTTGGCACAGAATAATTTAGCCACTCGGAGCAAGAACAAAATCCATTCAGCCACCATTCCACTTTTCATTTGCGCTCTACATGGTGTTCTGTAGTTTCTTGCTGTATCAACTGTGACACAAATGTCAGCCTGTAAGACGCCAAGTAACAAATAAAACACTCGGGGTGTGTGATTATAGGAAAATAATCAACAATGGGCTCGTGTGATGCAGCCCGATGCACAGTGGAGTTACTGTTATTTTCCAAAAAAAAGCACATTACCAAGTGTTTTATTTACTACTTAGCATCTAACATGTTGGCATTTGTGTCAAAGATGACTCAGCAAGACACTACAGAACACCAGGTACGGTGCAAATGAAAATTTGCGACAGAGACGTGACTTTGTCAACACTTACAATTGTTTATTAAATGAATCTTTTATCCATTTGTACTATTTTATACATTTATAGTTACTTTTAAATGTTGTGGAAGGTCTGCGAAACGAGCTAGTTCCTGTTATAAACAGTCGTTTCCTCACCAGACTCTCTTTTTTCTCTCTCTCTCTCTTGATGTTAATAAGACAAACAGTGCAGTTTGTCATCTTAGCTGCAAAGCATGAAGTCCTTTGTCCTGAAGACAGAAACCTACAAGTTACAGTTGATGTCTGGTAAGATTTGCACTCCTCTGCCTTTTCAAGATTCAAGTACTGGCCCCAATGTTCCCTCTAATTTTTTTCTTGGTCAGCAAAACCCTTTTCTATGGGCAAACCCTTCCATATGAGCAGAAGTACCCCATGCAGATACTTTACCCCTGCCTGGGTAGCATTAGCTGTCTAGCCTGGGAAGACAACTCTTGTCAGCACTGCTATCCTAACAAGATTTGACATATAATTGTCAGACATGTTGAACGATTAACCTAGCTTGCTAAGCTCACAGGCAATGTAGCTAGCTAGTGTTATTTGTGGTCGGGACTGAATTTGGGTGGAAGTGGGACTGTCTCTGTTTTGATGTGCATTCCTGTTTAGAAAAATAAGGAAAACACAATGCTGATATAAGAGTCAAGTGTACCTGTGGCTGGTCTGAACTGCACTTCAATCTGTCATCTGTCACTTACTGCAGTTAACTAACTTTTTATACATTATACATTTTCCTGTTGGGGTTCTGCACAATGTTATATTTTCTTCTGCATGGGAGCATCATCAGAAGTGTGCAACTATGCACATGCAAAGCTTAAAAAAAGAGTGATTGGCAGCCTTGGCTGTGTTTTGGTGTGTGCTATCAAGTGAAATTTTGCTCCTTTTTATTTTCTCTAAAGGCTATAGATTAGAGTATTGGGTTGTGTGCTGCAATTAAACACACAAACATGATGTGTCTTGTGCTCAATAGTTCATGCTGTGAGAGAGCCGCATGGTCGGGTTACATATATTTTAATTTTAAATGAGATATGTCTGGTTTTGAGTTGTATTTTCCTAATAGTGCCACATTTGTCACCACTCAGTAACCTCCAAAGAACTTCCTACTTTCATGGCGAGCATTATTTGATAAACAGACACACACTCGACCAGGAAACAGATAGTCCTGGGTTTGGATTTGTAACCAAGCAGTGATGTGATGTTCAGTAAAAATGCACTACATATCTCTGTCTTATTGGTGAGTTATGGTAATAAGCAGTTCTGACCCCATATGTTGCAGGCCTTCAGCACTGCATTACATCCATTAAAGAGATTGATGTGTCATGTGGCACATGTTGAACATGTTTGCAAATGCAGGTGACATTTGAACATGCGTCAATACCATCAGTGATTCTTGAATATTATATGCCTCAATCTGTCATAGCCTTTCTCCCACCTTTTGCACCAGCAAAGCATTTTTGTATGAGCTATGAGTTATGCGGATTCTCTATGCTGAGACAACTAATACAATCCAGAGTGACAAACATGCTCTCATTTTCCCATCTGTGTTTACTGATTTCTACTTTCTTATTAGCAGATGATAAACACCTCTGATAAACACCACTAACCATGACACTGTTTATTTGATTGATCTATTTGTGTTATAGTAATTTGGGAGTGTATCATACATGTAAAGGTTTGTGGGGGTGTGTGGAAGAACCCACGGGAATAAAAGGTGTGACATCACAGTGTAAGGTTAGAGAAAAAGAATCTGATACACATGTATGTTCATTAATGCATGTCTTTGCATGCCATCGATAATTAGTGATGGAATATTCCTGCTTATAATAGCTTTCCCGTCTATAGTGATATGATCATAAGGATCTACTGTACCCACAGAGTAATTTCGAGTTTAATGTCCAGACTGGTTTAAGCTGACAGCAAGGCTACGGTAACTCAAATAACCACTCTTTACAACCACGGTGAGCAGAAAAGCATCTCAGAACGCACAACATGATGAACATTGAGGCAGATGCACTACAACTACTGAAGACCATATTGGGTTCCATGTGTATTGTGAGACAATTTATCACAATATTATATCATCATAAAGTTTTATTTATACTTGTAAGCAATATTTTTGATGCATCTCAGTGGCATGTAAATAGCATGTTCATAATGTGGTCTCAGTTTGCTTGCTGTTGAGGAAAAGATGTTGTCCTGCATGGAAATACCCGAAAACGATTCGGATTCGCTCTTCTTGGCTGCAGATGCTGGTTTTATGGACACTGTACACAAGCAGCCAGCAGAAACACACACGTCTCTGTCTCACTCTTACAGTACGGGAATCTGACTCGCCTTCTCTGGCCTGTCAATTAGTGTGAGTGAAAGTGTGTGTGTGTGTGTGTGTGTGGCTCAGGAGTGTTTGAGACAGTGCAGGCATTAGTTACATGGCAGATAGAAAACAAGCATTCTGGAGTCTAAATTTGGTAAATTTGCAATCCAGAAAGCAGGCTTGCAGAACGCCAGAAACCTCACACCCACACAAGAACAGTAATCATTATTTTACAGAGGATATTAAAGGAAATTAAAGGATATTAAAGTTTTGGCCAAATAAATTATTTAGACAGTTTTCCTTCCTACCACAAATGCAGTCAATCAGCCAAAACATGTTTATTGTCTTTAGTAGCTAATGAAGTCACACAGTCTGGCCCAAATTGTTTTGTTAACTATTTTTTTGCTGCAAATTCTAGCCAGTTCTTTGTTGAAATCACACAGAGATCATTATCACACCGATGTACTTCCTGTTTACAAATCTGTTTCCCAAGATTCTCGCTACTTCTACTTTAAAACTTTTCCACATTTTTTCACTACTAAGAATTTCCACGCTCTATATTTATTCCTCTCAATATTTATCAGCTGCTGCATTTTTCTTTCCTTTTTTCACTTTTTTTTTTTTACATTTAATTTCAAGAATATTAATGTTTCTCTTTAAAGACAGCAAACCAGACTATTCTGCTCCAAATCCTCCACCAGGAACCAAAAAATAAATATAAGTAACATCAATATTTCAGGCTTCACCTCACTGTCGCATCTTGCCAGCTTATTAGGGATCTAGATCTATGAAATTGCTTTTGTGACAATGTCTGTTGTTAAAAGCATTATACAAACAACATTTAATTGACTGACTGTCATCTAAAACATGAACCAAACTTCACTATATAGTTGAATGCTGGAACATCTTTGACAACCAGATTCTTTTTTTTTTTAAAGGTTATTTGTACCAGAATCCTGAGAAATTTGCAGAACATTTCAGTCAAATTTACTTTAGTCAAAGTTAACTAATGCTTTTATTTTAAAATGAGATTACAGAACTTGACAATGTTGTTTGAAGACTTTGGGTGTGTACTTTGTATCCCTCAGTTCTGAAGACTTTCCCGCGGCAAAAAACTTTCCGACTGACTTTACAAAGCACTAACACTGGAGACTCCTTACAAAAAAACTTGTCAACACCATATCAACAATTAGGCAGTTTTGTTTGTTAAATAACAACACATTAGAACAAGCGCTTTAATCTAAACCTGTGATTTGCTGTGAGATCGTCCACAATCTGAGCAATCAGATTTAAGAATTCAACAGCACTGTGCTATAAATTAATATAACGTATGCGTTTTTTAAACCCCATCACCGATACACTCTATATTCTGGTAAAAAGCAGCTCTGATGTTAATGTTTGGAGACCGCCATGCTATTTAAAACCTTCATGTGACAGTACATTGTAGGCAGTTGACAGAATTTTGTCTTGAATATTGGGATATAAAATACTGGCGAGACAACATTTGCTTCTCTGACGTGTATTGCGATATTTCAGTTTAATATTCATTATGAGCTCTACCTCTTCTTATACACTAGCGGCAGCACCAGAGGATATGGCATACAGAGCACGAAGTTTGTATGTGGGAACCTAACTCCCTCGAAGCATGCTTACTTAATAGTCCAAAAAGTTAAGCTAATCAGAAGGAAGTGTTCTAGCTCGTGTCAAACCCAAGGCCAAGTGCCTCGCTTCATTTGGCCCGCATGAACTTGGAAAAAATAATACCAAAACAATCTGTAGTACACTACTGCTCAACATTTCACACTATCCAGAAACCACAGCAGATCTGTAGCTTAGCCATCAGAGAGTAGTTACCATAAACCACCATATATACATGCACTCAGGTTTCTACTGTGATCGCAGTCAGAAACACGAGTTAAAATCAACGTCTGTGTGCTGTGCTTGATGTAAGTCACACTCGTGTCTAAAAATGATTCAGAAGCACGTTGTGTTAGCAGTCGCATAATCAGAAACTAATTTCAGTAGGATAAAGAAATATAAAAAAACAAAATCACAGTTGTTTTTTCTCAATTAAATTGGTAAGTGTGATGCGCTTATGCATTTCAGGCGGATGTCAGACAGCAGCAGGAGTGGTGACGACACAAATTTGTTACTTAGCCTAATCATTTCAGGCATAATCTTACATCAAACATGTTCTTTTCTTCCAATATTAAGAATACAATGTATTGATGCAATATCCAATATTGCATCAATACATTGTAGTCATACACATTACATTGCATACACAATACATTGCATCAATACATTGTACTTTGTAGTCATTCCAAAATAAATCTATTAAAATTTAAGATTTTATTTGTGTCAATATTATCTCATGAAGTCTGTATGGGGATATGTCTCGTATCGTGGCTTTAGTGTATCGTCCCATGCCTAGTACATCCATTAATGTTGAATGTGTTTGTCCATGCATTTGAGTATATCAATAATTAATGAATGATAAAGGTCTGACTTGTTTTTCTCCTTCTTCTCTCTCTCTCTCTCTCTCTCTCTCTCTCTCTCTCTGTAGTGCTGTGGTGTGTTGTGGAGAAGATTGGTGTTGACCCCAGAGGTCAGTGACCTGCATTATCACATCACATCCCTCAGTGCTCATGCTGAAGATGTTTGCACCCAATTGACCTCCTCAAGATCAATAAGCAGTGACTGATAAAAACCTATTAAACACATTAAAACACATTTCCTTTTTTTTTTTTTTTTTGATTGTCTGAATTAATGCGTGTCAGTGATGCCATTTTTCGTTTTAATTATTGGCAAAAAAGTGCTCGATGTAGGTTATACAACACCATGTTCTACCCTTTGTAGTGAGCATATATAATGAATAGGAAGCCATTTGAGATTCAGCCTACTCTAAAAAAATAAATAAATAATAAATAGATTTATGTGTGTACAAGTACACTTTCAAAAACGGGTTATTTAGGTGTTCATTGGATAAGTAAGGGTTCTTAGCTTCCTAAAAAGTGGTCCACTTTGGAATAGTTTAATGATAGGGAAAAGCTGTTGTAGGGTTTTTTACGTACAACCTTTAAGGGTTTTCCCAGAGAGACAACCGAAGAAACCTTGGTGGATTTTTCCAGGGTAGTGTAAGAAATGTAAAATCAAGTTAAATATCAGGGGCAAGAAAATATTACTGTGGATGGATGGATGGATGGATGGATGGATGGAGCTGAAGTTAGAAAAAATACAATAAAATGATGGCATTGCCTACTAATCACTTTCCATGGAATAAGTCATATATACGCAAAGTTTCTCTGTGGCTTATTGCTAAACAAATACTTTTGAATACTAATTCTTTTAAGTAATTAAGTAAGGAATTTGCCAGCTCTAGTATGAGTTATTTTCTCTCTCTCTCTCTCTCTCTCTCTCTCTCTCTCTCTCTATGTTCTCTAAGTTCCTGATTCTCTAGCCCATACGGAAATATAATAAAAGCAACTTCTTTGTTTCCTACTTTATGTAGTTGAAGAACTTCCCACTTTGTTGGACATCTTTTATAAGTGCATGCATTTTAACTGCACTCAATGGGGCATCGGTAGTAAAGCTGGCTTAATTTGATTTGTTCAGTGGCAGGGCCTGTTATGGAACTGAAGGATCAATTAGTATGACATGCATATTCATTTCTTTAATCTGCATATATACTGTACATCGCTGTGGTGAAGGCATTAGTATTCACAGGAACGACTCACAACACACAGAGGAGTGGAGTTGTGCAGAATCATGTGGCTTCAGCTTAATGTAAATTAGCATGTAATCTGCTCTGGTGGGGTGTAATACACTGACATATTGACGCTCACGCACATCTTTAGACGGACTCCGGCGCCTCGGTGCAGCGATATGGCTGCTCATAATGACTGTCAGTTAGCAAAGAGAAAACCCGGGACTATTACTCTGCATCTCAATCATTTAGTATTAAAAAAACGATTGTGGTAATGTGCTTGGAGGTGCCCTGAAGAGATTTTTTGCATGTGCATTGAGAGAAGAAAGGATGTGAGCATTGGGAGAAGAAGAGCGAGAGAAAGAACAGTGTCTTGTCATTTGCTCCAGCTTCTCTCTCCAAAACACTGCATCTGGACTGCAAGCTGCATAAATATGAGCCTCATCACCATCTTTCCCTCTACACTGTTTTCTTCCCTCCTAGCTCTCTCTCTCTGTCTCTCTCTCGCTCTCTCTCACTGTCAACATGCTTAGTGTCCTGCCACTTCCTTATCTCCGGCCTCCATGTAGTGATGCCAACCGTGACAAACGCTGGAGCTTAAATTCCAGCTGGCCAAGCGCATCACCCACTCACCGTCTCTGAAAATACCTCCCACACACACACACACACACACACATACACATGATTCTCAGCTCTGCACAGGAGCACCAGTGCATCATGGATATCATGGGCGGCTTGATTACTGATCGCCAAAAGGAGCTAAAGATCTGAAGGCCAGGCTGGAAATCCTGAGCCTCCACTGAGAAAGGCTAATTCTGTGACCCCTGTCGGTTGGGGGTGCGATTCCAATGGCACAGTGGAAAGTAGACGGTTTGGTTTGGAGGCTGTGCATTACGCTATTAAAGGTCCTAAAATTCCTACTTACACTCTTGCCATGCTACGAAGTGTAGATAAGAATTAGCAAGAGTCAAATTGATATCATGGATACGTTTCTATTGGCTAAAATAACCATGGACATTTCTAAATGCTCACATGTAGCCGGTTGTACTGTACCAGATTTATATAAGTAGATTTTTTATTTTCAATTATTAAAACATTTTGCTAACATTTTGCATAGCCTGAGTTAAGTTCGCTCATAACTTGTTACATGTTAGCTAAATGTAGCAAACTCCTAATTTAGAAGACTATGGGCTGTATTCAGCGTGCATAGTGAGTAAATGAGAGTGTGAGATTTACATAATACCAAAATTCAGATCTCAGATGTTAATACAGGCTTAAGTGCCATTCAGAGGTTACAGGTACATAAGAGCATTTTTCTTGCATGATATTGACTCCAGTGAAGAGCAGCATTAAGTCCAGTGCTGCTGTCTGGCACTTGTTTTTGTATGTTTTTGGCTGTAAATACACTCAGAAAAACTGTGGGAAGCTATTAGCCAACTAGTATTTGCTTCTTCAGTCTGCACTCCGGTTTAAAGGCAGGTGCTTATGTTCTAGAAGATATTGAAAATCCTTGTCCTGGCTGCTTGTGCTCAAGAAAAATTTGGCAACCTCATGGAGATGATGTATATATTCTGAATGGGTAGCCCAGAAAACTGACTTATGCAGCTGCATAACCCGATTCTGATTAGAGGTAACAAGTAAATGGTAGTGTAACTTTTGGACTCCAACTGTGAATATGGTCCTTTGCTGTAATGTCCGACCACGCAACACTGGCGCATGCCAGCAGAGGGAGGCGCAGACCTCCTTCCGGTAATAGCTTAGTCCTATGAGAACTACATCTCCCATCTTGCAGTGCGGTCATTGCTGCAACCGGCTGCACCTGGGACTACCCTATTTAAGCAGGCAGATGACCCACTCAGATGCTGAGTCTAGTCTTCTGATTAGATGAGGTTGGTAAATGGTATATTTTCTGGTGCTGTAGTTGCAGAGCACTTTGTAGGAGGGGAAAAAAAGAATTTATGATAAAAAAATATATATATATATTATATATATATGTATGTATAGTGGTGATTGGCTGGTGGATTGAGTAGCTGGCCATCTCCCACTCCCCTTTTCTCTCAAGTTAAAATTCCTTTTCTATCCTACACCTCTTGTAGCTTAATCAGTTGAGTGCTTGCCTTTGCCCAGGAGGCTCCATCTTTGATTCCCATGGTTGAGCACTCTCTGTCTCTTGCTTTATTCTAACTGCTCTCCTAGTTCAGGCTTTCCAGCATTTCTGCCACACCAACTGTTAATGCTGCCCTGTAGTTTAACGTGTTAGGTCTTTTGCTATTTCAATACTGAGACCTGGATTCAATTCCCCACAGGCACAACTTTCATGTTGCACACTTTAACTAGCCAAACTGTGGAACCACAAAACATTCTTTTGGGCTGGTCTGCATGAGAGGGTTGTAAAGACACTCATTCTGATTACAGGCATCTTACAACCCTGTTGCATTTTATGTAATCTTTTAATCTTGAGTTACTAATTGCATTTTACAAAGTTAGTGAAATCGGCCACAGTGATTGCTAACTGTGCATTGTGTCTTTTGATGCCAATATTCAGTTCCTGTCTTTGTCATGGCTGGTTTGCAAAAAATGACAAGAAATGCAAACTTATAATGTGGCTGCAGCTTAAGGGTGCATTACTGATAATATAAAAAAAAAAAAAAAAAAAAGTGGAGGGGTAGGATTAGTGCATTTCATACACCCTGATTCTTACTACATGTAACAAAAACGAGTTCCATTTAATGTGAAGTTTGTGTGCAATCAACTTGACTAATTACCGAGAACAATTATTGAGGACTAACAGCATAGTATCACGCTCGGCATGAATTCGGCCCATGCACACCTAGCAGCATTTCTCCTAATGCCAAAATGAGCATACGAAACCATTCATAATGGCAATGACTCATCAGAGAGCATCCTCTCTCTTTCAGACACGAAAACAGTGTGTCTCCACGTTCTGGGACACTGATTAAAGCCCAAATCAGGCAGTGTGCCCTTTATTTATATATAATCAGCATCTGCAGTAGAGGTGCGATGAACATTTGTCCCCTCGCAGTGCTGAACTGTGAGTTCGCACCTTCCCTATGCCTTGAGCAAAATACAATTAGAACTCCCACACTACTTTCTATTAGACACCCAAAGAATCTTCACTCTCTATGCTATTGACACATAAATAATAAACAAAGAACATCGAGCCTAACAATGTTTGTCCTGAAAGTGCTAAATAATTCACTCAAATGATCGTCTGAGTCGTTACTGCCACCCAGAGGTCAAGTGTGATGTTACAGCATATAAAAGAAAGCAGTCAGTGCTGGTGATTGGCTGGAGTCTGGGGGAAATTGCACATGGGATTAGAGCAATGAAGCAGCGGATGCCCCTGTGGAACCAAGGGAGAGTGGCTCTTTGCTCTGGCATCTGTGTGGCACCAGATGGTCTCTGAAACAATGAGTAAGCGCGTCACAGCCGGAGAAGCCATGCATGAGCTTTTATCAGCTTTATCAGCCTGTCGACACACACAGATCCCTCGGCACTACTAACTTGGTGACAATTGATTTTTTTTTTTTTTTTTCCCTGTCATCACAGATCGCTTCTACCCCCGTCCTCGCCCATGTTAGCGACATCATTCATGCACCCACACACACAAACCAACACACGCCTGTCTCCCCAAAACTCTGAACCGAGTTTTACTTCTTCGGTTTGAGTTTTGACAAGGATAACCAAAGTGCATTTGTTCTTGCTTCTGCAAAAAGAAACAACTTAAGTTTTTCTACAGTGTGCTAGCTAGAACTGCAACTGCATAGGATTTTTTTTTTTTTCTTTTTTTTGGCAAATCTATTTGTGCAGTAGAACTACAGACACTTAAGATAGTAAAATATTCTTCATAATAAAACAAAAAATTCTTCGTTCTGATTGGTGTTTAATTTTCTATAGTAGCAGTGGCAGTAGTGCCAACTGCAAGTCAAATCCCCAGTTTAAATCGCATTAATATGCTCATTCTAATATTTTATTGTTTCTACGGTAACAACTCCTTTGCAGGTACTTGTATGGTGGGGTCACATGAGGTTAAAAATGTTATTTAACAAAGACAATGTATGATCTTTTCTGTAAGGAGAAGTTTTAATATTTTTGGAAGGAGTCTCCAGTGTCAGTGCTTTTGTTATTACCTTCAAGAGAAATAAAGAGATGATGAGGGAATGACTGTTTACACCTGCTTGTGGACATTCCATGCCATGTTTAACTAATAAAAATTGTAAATGAAACGCGGCTTGATGTCAGACTGCATCACACCATCCTGTCCCTGATTATTTTCCTATAACAGCACACCCTCCAAGTGTTTTATACCTATTTAAACTGGCTGATTCTTAGTGCAGCAAGAGCACGCACGGCTCAATCCCCTCAGCACAGCGCAGGTAGTTAGCAGGATTCAGCCATGTCTGGCTGAAAGAAATATGAGGGAAAGTGTGGGTGGAATGGAGAAGGAGACACAACAAAGCAGTCTGGCTCACGACTTGATGATTCAACAGCAGATCACTGAAGGCTCATTCAGTCGAAAAATGGGAGTCGCATTACAGCATTATTCCAGCACAAAATCTAATGCAGCCTTTTGACTTCAGATACCACGAGGAGACATCCTGTAATATGGACCACTCAGGGCTTGATATCACACTGCAGATGAAACCATGTATAGAGTTCAGTGTACTGGTGTATTTTGGTGCATCCTCTATGGCCATTATCCTCTTCTTCTTCTTCTTCTTCTTCTTCTTCTTCCTTTTCTCTTTCTACTTAGACCCATACTGAAGTTGGTCATTAACATGCAAGTGGTGCAGGGTAATGAAATGAAATGTGATGTGCCAATTTAATTTCAGCTGAAGATTGACTGTTAGATGATCTTCCCTTCAAAGGTCAAATATTAAATCAGGATTTTCTCTTTTGCCCTCAGCCCTTCACCCTCCTTTCCCCCCTTTCCTTTGATTGGCTGCCTCCATCCCCTCCTCAACCCTTCTCTCCTATTCCTAAATCTCATCCCAATTTGGGTTCTGCACTATTTAAGAGTTTGACATTTCAGGACAGAGTATAAGCTGATAAACATAATGTGATTACGGCTGGTTGTGTGTTTTGTAGCTCAGAGTTCGTGCCCTTGGTTTAGATAATCGGCAAAGACACACAAAGTAGGATTTGCATTCGTCAGATTAGAGCACAACCTCGTAGAACACGAATTGGTTCTCAACAATAGCTCCAGGATAAGTAATTGACGACATAAAAAAAAAAACAAAAAAAACAACTCAGCCCTTTAACCCTGCTGTTTCCTCTGAGGGCTCGGGTCAGAAACTGCTGGGAAGTGTTTACAACTCGGTGTGTGTGAGCTATGCTAGAGCAAGGAAGGGCATAAAGAAAATATGCTCCATTCTTATGAGCCATTATGTATGAAAATTTACAAATGAAAAGAAAACACAGAAGAAACAGCTGTGTTTTGATCAGTGATACCCTGTTACATATCAAAGCAGCAAAGCTGAGCCCATGAGCACTTTGAATAGGCTAATTTTAGATACATGCCCAGTGGAAAAGTTTGTAGAAAACCTGTCCATTGGCATGCACATCCAGGGTGTGTTCCTGCCTCATGCCCGGCGTTCCCAGGATAGGCTCCAGATCCACTGACCAGGAACTATCATAATTGTGTACAATAGAAAGCAGGACCAGGCAACAGATTTATATGAGGAAAATACACACCCCGGAACCCAAATTCCTAATATTCCACTTCTTATAACATTTGACAAGTTGGAATATTTAGTAGGTTAGGTTGATTTAAGGTTAGGCTAGGTTAGTATGTTAGGTTGATTCATCACTGGAGGAAAATTGCATGAAGGGAACCCTGTCATATGGTGATGGTGTGGAGCGAAAATAAATCTTCTGCAAGAATGGGTGCTGCCTAACAACACTGATGGGATTAAATCACACATTATACTACAGGATGGCTGAAAATAGCAGATGATAAAAAAATATATATATATATATATATATATATATATATATATATATATATATATATTTATTTATTCCAGTCCCTTTCCACAGGCTAATGATCGTCAAACAGAGCTTCCTTTTTTAAACTGCCCTCATTAATTTGATCATTCTGTCAACAAATCTGATCCTTGGGCCAATGAAGCCTCGTATTTGAATTGTTTGCTCATCCAAATCATTAAACTGTAGCATTTTGACAGAAAACAGCAGTCTGATGTGACATTAATCCAACAGCAGAGAAGATAAGAGCAAGAGAAAGAACAGGGCAGGGACACATGAACGAGGATGAATCAGCCCAACAACACAGAAGGTCAAGAGAGCATCATGGCGCCAAAAGCGCTCTAATCAGCTGCAGAGCCTTCGTTCTGACAGCAGGAAGAGGAGCATTAATATTACAGGAGGATGATTTTTTTTTTTTCCCCTGTTGCCTACTTTCCCTCTTTGGGCACTGAAAGATGCATGTGTTATGAATACATTTGCAGCAGTGAGTAGGAGACAGACAGGGCGAAAATGTGAGTGTGTGAGACTTGATCAGAAGCCATTAGGAACCTGCAGTCACTTAAAAAGAAGATAAGAGATAAAAATGAATGTGAGAGAGACTTTCAGTAATCGAACCAGGGAACGTTTTAGGATTGAACCAGGTATCCTGGAGTCGTGAGGCTGCAACATTATCCACTACGCCACCACCCTGCACACAAAGCAGCCTAAAAATTCATTAGTAATACTTTTCAATCATTCATAATTCCTGTTTATACGTCACCTCGACCTCAAATTAAATCTTTTATTGGATTATGATATATTACCTAAAAAGCATGCAAGCAGAATTGGCCTGTTAGCTAACCCATGACCTCATGCTAGTTTCAGATCCAGACCTAAACGCCACCACTAAATGTTTATTTAATGCCTGGTAGATAAGTAACATGAGCTAACCCGACGTGATTTCTGAGGTATTTTTTTATTAAATTATATTTATAAATGTTCATTGTGTTCATTTAAATGCCAGCCTGCTAGGCAGCATAAGCTAACCTGAGAGGACTTCTGAGGTTTTTTTTTTTTTTTTTTTAAGTTATATTCATAATTGTTCATAATGTTCATTTAAAGTGCCAGCTAAGTAACATGGGCTAACCTGAAATGTGTATTTACTGTCAGCTAGCTAGATAGCACAAGCTAACCAGACAGGATTTCCGAGAGGATTTTTTTTTATCATTATATTCATAAATGTCTATTTAAATGCTAGCTAGGTAACATGAGCTAACCAGACAAGATTTCTGAGGTATTTAAGTTCATAATGTTCATATAAATTGCTAGCTAGCTGGGCAGCATGAGCTAACCTGACAGGATTTCTGTGAGGGATTTTTTTTTTTAATCATATCCACAAATGTTCATTTTAAATGCTAGCTAGCTAGGTAACATGGGCTAATAGAATTTCTAAGAGGATCTTTTTTTAAAACCTATTCATAAATGACTGCTAGCTAGATAACTCCACTAATCTAACAACAATCTCTGCTCTCTAGAACAATTCCTATAAATTTGAGCAAGGGAAGACGATGAGGTTGGATTTTGGTGAATTTCACTCCTATTATTAAAGGAGGCAGAAAAGAATGCATAAATTCCCTCTGAATTCATGAGGAGGGACTCTGGATATTAAACTCATAGTGCTGTCAGAAGTCACTCAGAAATTCCGAACACATCATTCTCCGAGCAGCTGAAAGGATGTGATGGTTAGAAAATTGCAAAAGTGCCTCTTCATGTGGTGAACATAGTAATGAACCACTGGAGAAAGAGAGACACTCCAACAGCTCCACAAAATGTTTAACATGATTTGGTAATTGTAATTGTCCTGCAATCGATTAAAGTAGTCATGCTTCAACAGCTCAAGTCTGGAAGATCTCGAGTCCTGCTGATTTCAGTGCTATAACTTGCACAATAACATTACAATAATGAAAGAATTATTTCTTAAAGAGAGGTTGCTAAGACATTTACAGAGTACTGGACACTTGCGCTGCATTCTTATTTCAACCATAGCAAGGTTGATTTGTCAAATCAGAAGGTGAGAACTCTTTGTATAACAGTACAGCTCAAACAGTAGTTCTGGATGTAACATGAAGTGACGTGACGTGTGGCCAAGTATGGTGACCCATATTCAGAATTTGTGCTCTGCATTTAACCCATCCAAGTGCACACACACAGTAGTGAACACACACCCGGAGCAGTTGGGGGTTCGGTGCCTTGCTCAAGGGTCTCACTTCAGTCGTGGTATTAGATTACATGTACGATTAGATTAATATTAATATGCTTGCTCTAATGTTATTGTTTCTATAGTAACAGCTCATAAACAGGGCACTGTTGGCACTCTGCTTGCACGTTGCAGCATATCAAACCACCCCCCAACCCCCACCACCACAAACACCCCTTTATTTATCAGTGAGAAATATCCTTTATTGTAGCTTTTTATTAAACTTTAATCCTTTTTTTAAGATGATTCTAAATTGACTGGAAGTAAGTTGGGAAGCAATTTTCAGCCCATATAGGAAAGAACAGACTAGCAACACTGCCACGGTTAAATAAAGATCCAACATTTTATCCATTTTGATTGTAAATAAGGCTGTCAGAGCAATTTCAGGTTACAAACCCAAGTGTAATTGCTCTGTAATTGCAACAGCCCACAGTCCAAATAAAGTTCGGCCATTTCTTTTTAATTTACTTCAAACATGGTTTGTAAATTAAAAACAAAAGTGGTGTGCCTCCCGCCATGGCCCATAATGGAAGAGTGTTGGCCTTTTCATTTAACATGAGCAGGGCCGAAGAGCTCCCAAGCATATTGTTACTGTGGTCTGCAAAAGCACATCATTAACAATGATTAAACACAAGATAGAACAGCCGGTGTTTTAAAGTTAATTTAGAGCCCTGAAGATTCAGAGATAATTATGGATGGCCAATTTTCTGACTTTG
This sequence comes from Pangasius djambal, assembly GCA_022985145.1. Taxonomy (NCBI): domain Eukaryota; kingdom Metazoa; phylum Chordata; class Actinopteri; order Siluriformes; family Pangasiidae; genus Pangasius; species Pangasius djambal. The sequence goes on from CM040998.1 coordinate 15,579,500, forward strand.
CTAAGCGACTAAGTTAATAACTCCCAGCTTTTTTGCAAACTGCTCATTAAAAATTTATAGCTCATGTTGTAAAATAAAATTATAGCGGTATTTTGCTATTTAGTGTATAATGTAGCATTTACTTAAAATAAGCAGAAAAATATTCAATTGACTAACATTTTTTAGTTGTAGAATTAGTTATAATATAAGTTTACACTTTAAAAAGGCTGATCATTGTAACTGTGTAGTTACATGTAGATGGTGGTATTAAATTGCTTTTTCATGCTAAAAAAGCAGCAGTTATGTTATTAATATTCATAACTTTCTTAATATGAACAGAAAAGTGAACAATTTAAATCTGTTAAAAACAGATCTGTTTATGCTTTTTCCTCTTGAATATATGTAATTGCATTATTGGTTATAGTATTTATCTTCCACAGGAACAATGCACATTTATTAGATGCGTAAGTGATTTATTATTAAGATTAAGTTGTGCAAAGAAACGATTTAATGCCGTCATGTTGCATTACAAGTGTAGATCATTATGGTTTAAAAGCAAGAAAGTGTAATGCAACTTTGGACCTGTGAATCAGAATGGGGTTTGAGCTTACACGCAATTTGGCGCTAGTGATTCTTTCTGATTTATTTTTTGGGTCTCTCATTTAGAGCTCAGGTTCAAATTCTTGCATTTAAAATTTTGTTATACAAGTATAATGACTATAAAAGCTGTCTTTCTTACTTTTTTTCTTTTTAAAAAAAATCAGATGTTAACATTCGTAGCTTGACTAATGAATTAATTATTTCATGTACAATCCATATGAAATTGTACTCATTTGTTCCTACAAATTTTTTTAAATTAAGTTTTACTAAATACCGAAAAAGCTCAACTCGAAAATGTAACATTTAGTGGAGAATTTGGATCGTAATTGTATAGTTGCCTTATGTTTAATAAAAAAAAAAAAAAAGGATAATGACTTTCCCATTATGTTTAGGTTTAAATTACTAAAGACAACAACCAATCAAGAAGTCTAGAACAGATTTAGCAAAATTAAAAAACAATATCCAATTATACACCCTGTTTAGTATCAATAAACCTGATAAATTAGCATCTGGAACTTCTCACTACAGCTGCGTGGTTTTGTTAATTTCTAAATGACTGCTGAAGGAGCATTATTTTTTTCAGCAAACCATTTTAAAAGGATCTTAAACCAGTGGTGAAAACTGTTTGCTCTCCTCAATTTAAAACATCTGCAGTGTTGAAAACAAGCAGCATGCAGCCTTGATAAATATTTGTGAGCTTTGGGATCTCATAGTACAATTTAAACTTTCACCTTGGCCAGATATCAGGAAGCTTGTTGATCAAACCAGAGAGAGAGAGTTGGGGGGGGCGGGATGCAAAATCCATCTGTAGCTCTTCCTCTCAGGGTCACGCCTACTATAAAGTTAAGTCTATGACATCACCTTTTTTCAACTTTTAGATTTGCTTTGTTTTGTTTGCATGCAATATATTTATGAAAAATTCATTCTGATTGCAGTTTCTGAATCAACTGCATACACTTACCTTAAACTCTGCATATGCAAAGGGTGCTGTAACAATTAAGTGTGAATATTTAAGCTTAATAAAGAGAAACTTCCTGCCAGAGTGTAATAATAGCTAATGTTCATTCTGCTTGTTAAGTTTCAACTGCATTATTCTGTGCAACAAGTCTTAAATGTTGTCCAACTAAGGAATAAAACATGTTATGGTGTTTTGCTTCAGGAAAATAATCAATGATGCAGTGGTCTGATGTGGCCTGATGTGAAGTTACTGTTAGCTCCCTGAAGATTATTTTCCTTAAACATATTTTTATTCCTCATATACTGCAGGAATTTGGCAACAATTACATTTTTTTTAAATTAAAGAAATAGTTTTAGAACCAGTAACTAAAGAATTAGTTACTTTTAATGTTGTGGAAGGCCTGCAAAAAAGTTAGTTCCATGTTCTCTTATTCCTGTTATAGCAGCTATAAACAGTCATTCCCTCAGCCTCTCTTTTTTTTCTCTCCCTTGAAGTTAAGACAACAAAGGAGGAGTAAAAATGTGGGGAGTAAACAAAAAAATTACAATACATTTTCAAAAAAGGTCTTTCTCAAATCTTTTATCTAATGTCCCTTGTAGAAATGGTTCCACAAGGCCAACATTTTCACTGCTGTTTAATTTTCTCTTCCATTTTTTTGACTACTTTCTGCTGAGAATTTTCAGTTTCTGAAATATTGGTGCATCCCTAATAGTAGGTAGATATATGGATACATGGTTAATTAATGTTAACTTGCCAGTTGTTAGCCAAGTCAATGCATGATGGATTTTATTTAATATTAATAAACCCAAAACCCATATTTAATGAATTCACCATGTACTGTAAGGGCATCACATCAGTGCATCTTTCAGCAGGAAAATCATTGCAGTGCACTTGGCAGATCTTGAAATGGCCAGTCAAAATTTTATTTATTTATTTATTTATTTGGTTATTTATTTGCAGTAATTAGATTATTTTAAACATTTGTATGTATTCAATTAAGTACTTTGCCAGATTGTTATTCAAAGAAGCTATGACCTTAATCCATACCAATGTCAGTGCACATGTTGTTGTTGTTTTTGTTTTGTTTTTTTTTAAAGCATGCTGATAAAGAAACATTGCTTCCATCCATCTATCCTAATCAGAGTAGCAGTGGCTCCAAAGCCTATCCAAGGGACAGGTTACAACCTGAGCTCAGGATTGAATTGAGGACCCTGGAGACATGAGACAAGAACACTACCCACCGCACCACCACACTGCCATAATGTTGATGTATTTTTCAATATTTTCTGTTTTATCTCCTTAGATCCACAGCATCTGAGTATTTCATAAGCGAGAGTCAAAGCAGTAACATCACACCACAGAGGGGGCAGTTTACAGTCGAGCCAACGACAGGCTTATATAGAACTTTATGCAGGTCTACACACAGAAAGCTTTACACACAAGTTGAAGGATAAGCATTGCTAAAACAGAGCATCATCTGTATTGGTGCCTTAATGGACAGAAGTACATGTCTTTATATATATCTGATAAGTCATGGTTTAATGCTTTGCTCAGGTGAGCCTTTGTAGGCTTTGTAGGTGGTGGACAGGGGTCAGCATGGGACCAGTCTGCATCTATACAGCCCCATATCCGGCAAGCTGCGATGCACTGTGTGTTCTGACACATTTGTCATAGCCAGCAGTAACTTTTTCAGCAATTTGGGTCCATGTCACCAGTTCACCGGTTGTCCTTCCTTGGACCACTTTTGGTAGGTACTAACCACTGCATACCGGGAACACCCCACAAAACCTGCTGTTTTGGAGATGCTCTGACCCAGTTGTCAAGCTATCACAATTTGGCCTTTGTCAAAGTCACTCAGTTTCTTACGCTTGCCCATTTTTCCTGCTTCCAACACATCAACTTCAAGAACTGACTGTTCACTTGCTACTGAATATATCCCACACCTTGACAGGTGCCATTGTAACAAGATGTTATTTATGTCACCTCTCAGTGATTCTAATGTCATGGTTGATGGGTGCGTCTGTGTAATATATATATATATATATATATATATATATATATATATATATATATATATATATATATAATGCATACATGCTTGCAATGCTGTTTTATATACTATCAATCGCATACCCAAGCAATAACACATGAGCAAGTGTGGTTATACTAAATATAAGCACTCTTGGAATCAACCAGTCAAATTAGTGGACTGGAACTAACTGTTGTATAATACTATATACCATAACTGCACTATACACATACATTACAATCTACATGCTATAATACAAACTCATAATAGTTTACACTGGACCAGATCAGCATAACCCATGTGTTTCTTCCTGGAGGAATGAGACCTTGCATTTTAGCCCCAAACCCTAAGTCTCTGCATTATACACACCCTCACTAACCTGCTGAGCCACTGGTGCTGACAGAACTCGTAGCAGCTGATGATACAACTCCTACACAGAATGCCTAAATGTTGGCATGTCTGTACAAAAGTTATTATTAAATCAACTGCAAGGAGAGGATTTTGGTCTGCACAAGTCTGCACTGAAATACTTTACAAATGCCCATCCAACCTCATAATTATTTTAAATAATTTCATAACATGAACGTTTTCATTTTGTTTGTTTGTTTGTTTTTTTCAGCTGCCATATTGGTCATGATTCAGACGCACAAAGTTTTCAGTTGTGAAAGTAACTGAGCTTGTCCATTTTTATTTAATGAATTTATCCATTTTGTTTTATCGGATAGGAAAAATCATTCTCATTGTCCTCAATCGCACTTTTTCAATTTAGGCATATACATGAAGTTTTTTTTTTTTTTTTGCCATGGTTAAGCTATTAATAAGATTATCAGATTATTAAATTGTATGTCAACGTAGCATAACCATTGTATCTAAACCTGCCGTCACTTAATGATTTCCAGCCATTAGTCCCACAGATACCTGTTACAGCAGCTTTGGTGTGTGTGTAATTGCTTCGTAGTGCACTTATCCTATAGGGCATCTTGTCTTTTAGTGAACAAAAAAGGTTCATAAAAATATTCAGTAATAGATTTCTATATTTCTATGTTTGAATAAAAACTCCTAGCATAACAGGTTAAATCACCCTGAGAATCTCCTAGTCACTCGGGTGCAGCGTGCGGAAAATGTACTTGGGCCAACATAATGGACGTAACCTAATGAAGCCTTCCACATCATTAAGCCCCCAGTTAACCAAATAAAATCATTTCCCCTCCATCAGACAGGCAGGTTCTGATTGCTGGATAAATCCTTTAGTGCTCCAGAGATTCCGATAAGGATGGGACAAAAAGACAGCATGCTATGATTGCTAGCAGCTGCCTGCAAAGATATTAAAGTAGCAAGGGTCTGAAGTGGCCGATATTAACGCCAGAGGTGGTTAGAATCATGCTGACAGACAAAAATGTATTTTCCCTCCAAATGTTTGCAGTATATATAAAGTGAAGGACTGAGACCAAAGGCCTCTTCCAGAACATTAACTTCTGACGGGTTTTATTCTGACGAAGCTGCATCAGTGTTGCATAACAGGAAGTCCACCTCTTCACTGCCTCTTGGCGTCTATAAGCATTTTTTTGTTCATATGATAAACATTCTGTACTGTATTCTGATTCTCAGCTGAACAGGACATCGTATTATAAAAACTGGGCCTAATGGAGGTTTCCATAGATACGGTTAGTATTTTGTACACTTGTGTATACGACTGTTTGTTTTTTTTTTTTGTTTTTTTTAGCTTCACACCAAAATCAGACAAGCCTAATCTCTCACTGCCTGTAGTGCCGCCATTCATAAATTATGGGAAGTGTTACCTGGAGGTCCAGCAGATGCCTCGACTCGTGCGGATGAATCTATTTGAACAGATGAAGACGTTTATGCGATTGAGAACATTGCTGACTCCTGGTAAAACCAAAGGGAATAAACAAGTCCTTATCGAGGTCGAGGCACCAGACAAGACCATCTGGTGGAGAAAATTACATTTCCTGCAAGCCTCTACTTCAGCATGCTGCTCACACCACTGTGAAGAATAAACCCCAATCCTCACGCACACTGAACAGTTCCCGGCTAAGTGCTGAAGCCATGCCCATTCCATTTATTCACTTAGACCAGCTATTCATACAGCCCACAACTCAACTAACAGGGCTAATACCACTTGCGTACAAGCTTCTGGCTACCCAGAAGTCATTTTTTTTCCATCGGAGCCCAGGCACAAACTAATCTTTGTTTATGGTAAACAGAAGGTCATTAAATATGAATTGCTGAAGTAGTTAGCAACATTTAATATGTAAAACCCTGAGTTCAGCTGCTAGACAAATCACAGGTTTATATTAACCTGGTAGTTTTCATACCCTATCATTTCTATAGTACAACTTACACAGGGGGTTGTATAGTGTTTACATAAACAGATAAAAACGTGTAATCCTTGATATGGTGAATTGATGTAATCCTTGATATGGTGTTTCTGTAAGGAGACGTTTATTTTTATTGTGGAAGGAGCCTTCAGTGTCTGTACTTTGAACAGGCAGTACGTTTGTGCCTTGTGGTTCTCTGTAACATGACAATCTGTTTTTTTTCCTTTTCTTAAAGCAAGTAAGACAAAGATGCTGCTGAGGGAATGAGCATTTATAGCTGCTATAAGTTGTGTCCCAAATGACATGCTGTACACTATGCATTTACCCTATGTACTCTACCATCTAGTGTATGAATTTTAGAAGAGTAAGATTGTCTCAAATGGAACACTAACGGTTTTTTTTACTATACCGGAAGTATAAGCCGTTTCCCAGTCGATGGCAAATGACGTCAAACACGTGTAATGTGACGCCGCTAGCTTTAGCAGAATACAAAATGTCACTGATAAAGTGGATTTTTAAAATGTTGAAATATAAACCACACAATATGGATTAATTTAAAAGAATTCAACTCATATTTGTAAGATGTCCACCGGAGTGTCGTTGGCCATCTTGAAAAAATCTTTCTCATCCAGCGTCAGTGCCTGGAAGCCCCTCCCCTCAATTGCTACGTAAGCAAAGTTGCGACCGTTGAGTGCATGAAGTGTCCAACATTCCACACTTCGCTTTGTCAGTTGCATCTTCCGGGTACTTGAAGCGCACTACTTCTTGTTGGAATTTTCAGTGTGAACACACTACTTACACTATTTATATACAAAATGGCATAAAATAGTGCATAAGTATGCGATTTGGAACGCACCTATAATGTAAGTGATAACAGGATCTAACTTGTTTCACAGGCATTCCACAACATTAAATGTATAAATGGATAAAAAAAAATTATCATTGGCACATTGCTGTGGTATAAGAGGACCTGATGTTATATGAAAATCAGCTTCGGGGTGGTAACAGTAACTTGGCTTCATGTCGGGCCACACCGATGTTGGTTCCTTTAACAGCACACCAAAAGTATTTTATTCATTACTTATTAAATCCTGCCATGCAGCATTCTGTGCCAATCACAAATCTTAGACGGAAGGCTAAGGCAAATGCAGCTTTAGAAAAATCAATCCCTATACATTTATACCATTAAAATGTGCAAATTACGATGACTACATAATCAACCTGATATCATGCCAAATCTGAAGGAACTCTAATGAGCAAGAATAAATTGGGTCGGATTTCATATGATTGACACCTTATTTACAGCTGTAAATTTTGCACTCATGATGATGTTGATATAATTTACATATTGAAGTAATTTATGTCACTTAGACTAAATCACAGGAGTGGTGATTTTCCACTTTTCAAAGGAGGCTTAATCTGCAATCCAGTACCTCACTTCCTGTAAAGAGTACCTTCACAGACATGAAGATATGCTTTGAAGGGCCCTTGGAGACTATTAAGTGTGGGTCCTTAAAAAAAAAAAAAAAAAAGCCCTTTTTGTAAACACTTCTTCAGAGCTTTTGCCACAAGGTGAATTCAATTCTAAAGGATCCTCTGCAGAACCCCCACCTTGAGAAAAAGACACTTTTTTTTTTCTTTTTTTTTTTTTTTTTTTTTAACACAGGGACAAAGAGCGCTATGAAGTGCCCTTTCAGTTCAAAGAGTGGAGGGACGCCAGATCTATTAAGTTTCATCGACAGAATACGGCAGAGGGGTTGATGAAGTCTGGCTTTTAAAATCCACTCCTTTCCCTTCCAGTATCGCTACATTTAGTGAATAATACACAATTCCCATAACTCTTTTATACGCTCCAATTATTGTAAAGTTAGAGGCTTTAGGACCGAGGCAGAGGGCGCCATCAATCTGTCAAGGCTTGATCTTTCTTTTAACCGACTCATGGCAGGAAATTAATCAAAAGAACTCTTATTGCCAACTTGTAGAAGTGAGTTCAAAAATAGATCGTAGACAGAGATTTATTTGGCGTGGATCTTAAAACCAGAGCTGGCACATTATCACATAATGGCACATTTTACTCTTCATTTACGTGTACTCATAAAAGCTGTCCCAATACCGACAACCAATAGCATGTGATTATTATGTGTCCTAAGGCTAGTGTACACTGAGGCGCTAATGAAAGATGATAAAAAATGATAGCGATCTGAACGTAAATTACGATTAATGATGCCACTCAAAGCGAAGCAGACTGCAAACTGTGCCATGTGATAACTACAGCATCTTCCTACAATGCAAGTCATCTGATTAACTCCTCATAAGTTTTTTTTATATTTATGATGTTTTATCACTAGCAGCACACATCAGCAAATGCTAGCTAGGTGAGAAAATGTCACTGACAGCGATGGATTCAGACAAGTGTACTTTACATAAAGCTGCGCAGAAGCAAAGAGAAACAAAACTTGCTTTTCTCCACTGCAAGATAATTAAGCTAATGCACTTCATTTAACATCAACTAGCTGACATTATAAAGTCTAGTAGCCAACGTCCATGAACACACACGTTTGCTTTTATTGGCCACAATTGAAACCTTGGGAACATAAGTTCTGTGATGTCCCTGATTGATGCTAAGTGCTAATTCACACCAGAGACCTCGCATAAAGGCCCCATTCAAATATAGATTTTTTTTTTTAACTCCTGTGTAGCTTTCAAAATAGGCTAATTCCAATCATTATTAAATGCTAAACAGAATATTTTCTCAAAAAAAAAAATCCAGCAGAAATATAAATTCAGCTATACTCTCAACTGATAATTAAATACTAAAAGTTGCCCAAACGGATTAAAATCAAAGTGTGCTGTTGCTCTTTCTCCTGCAAGTATCTCGTATGGAAATGCAGCCAAGATGTGTATCATTACCAAAAAACATGAGTACCAAAAAAACATGTTTTTTGGTACTCAGTCTGAAAAACATTATTGATGCAACCCTAGTTTCTCTTATAGACAGAGCAATATGTGAGGAGTATAAAAAAGAGAGAGAGAGAGAGAGAACAAGGAAGGAAAAAACCATGAAGCAGGCAATCCATGCCTTCAGGTTGCAGTTGTACCTTTTCATAAGCCACCAGCCCTAGACAATGCGGGTCAACGGTGGCTCAGACATCTGCAGGGCCTTCAGTCTGGGCGCTGACAGGATTGAGTTATGTGGGCAGCGTCCTGTCAAATGCAATAACTGCGACGAAGCCTTGGAAAATCCAAAGAATTTTTTTTTCCCCTATCATCTGCTCAGCTCTGTGGCCTGTAATACATCAGCTCAATCTCTAGCAGAGGCCTTAACACAATAAGAGGCTTTGATATGATCATATTCTGTGCTGGGTGCCTGTTCATGGGAGAAAGAAAAAAATACAGCGAGCCAAGATAAATAAATGTAAGTGAGAAATAAAAAAGAGACAGATGGTAAAATAGTGACACATTATTCAAAAAGAGAGCAAATTGGATCCATTTCATGGTCACAGGTTCGACATCAAAGCATGAGCAGAACCACAGAGCACAGACAAAAAGGATTTGACAAAAAAAAAAAAAAAAGAAGAAGAGCCCATCACATCCATCGACTCTGCATTCTCATCCTCTACCATCAGTTCAAAAAGGCGAGCAGAATCAATAAAGCCGAGATGACTACAAAATCCATAATCAACACCTCTTTTTTGTTATTACGGTGTTGAAGTTGCAGGCAGGCCGAGGACACGTTGTCATGGAAACAGACCGTCTGAAGGGCTGCGGCGATGCTGAACCAGGTGAGACGGACATCAAGGCAGGAGCCTCATTATCCTGTCAGAGGCCGCGCTTCTTTTATTGTGCGTTCGAAATCAAATGTTTCTGACTGAAGCGCAGATTGCAGGCTCGGGTTGTTCGGCTGAATATTTCAAAACAGGGTGGAGACAAGAATTAGCTGAAGCTTGGAAGCCGAAAAAAATATTTGAATACGGATTTCATATATTTGAATTATACATGTCACATTAAATACAGTTTTTTGCTGGGGCATACAGTATTCAATAAATTTACATATTCACCAATGTATTTTTTTTGTTTGTTGGTTTTGTGTTGTTTTGAACTTCCTAGGGGTTAGAGTTGCCTTTCAAAATATAAATTAGGCTCCAGAGTGGAACAACAACAAAATTGTGTGTGCTCTCTGGGTGGGAGGGGTGTCGTGCTCTTTCACCTGTCAATCACAGCAACCCAACCAATCGTGGGCATCTGTGAGCTTATGTATGCAGAAGAGGGCAGATAGCGTTTTCCTCCGAGCATGTTACATTGCCCTGTGATGCGGTTCAAACTGGTGTGATTGGCTGGCGTCACGTGTCTCGGAGCAAGCACGTGTTAGCCTTCATCCTCCCTTTACAATAAAGGAGAGCTGACTTGTGTGCTGGAATTGGCAGGCGACCAAATTGGGAGGAAAATTGTGGGAATAAATTTTTAATATAAATCAAAATTATAGGTTATCATTTTGAGATTTAAAAAAAAAAAAACAACCATAATTACAAATCTCAAACATTCAAATCATAGCAATACAGATTTTATGTAAAAAGCAGACGCTTTCAGATTGCTCAAACAAGTAAAAAAAGAAAAAATCTTCTCACGTTCTACTCAAATAGCTAGTTTTCTACACTTAGTATCTGCCCTGTCAAAAATGTACATTTATTAAATATACCACAGAAATGTAAGTTTTATTGAATGTGATGTGTATATAATTGAAATATATGATATCCATATACTTTAGTCAGCTTTCAAAAATAGAAACGGAGCTGCTCTGTTGCTCCTTAACAATTAAACGCTATATTATGACTAATACTCTCTCGGCGTGGTGATAAAGCACACATGCTCAAATGCTCTTCTTTTGAGTCACCTTGCACTAGCACAATTCTATAATTTCTTGAATCTATTCTTCAGTATTGTATGGATACTTAATACTTTAATTAGTATCGCCGCTTTTGACTGACAGCAGGTAATGAGCAACCCTTCCTTGATAACGATGGCGAACCTGATCATCACTCGCTGAGCACGAGTCACTGTGCAGCTCACAGTTTGACTGCTCGCTGCTGAAATGAATTATTAACCCAGACTCCTGAGTAATTACTAAACATAATTGCATTTCATAAGAGCATCGTGACCTGTACCTGAATCTTGGCTAATAAACACTGGAATGCTACATAGGACATATCCTAGAGGGCAAGTGCGACCTGCCCCATGTGTGTTTAGCCCTCGTGGCCCTGCTGTATGTCTAATAATGACTAAAACTCATTGTGAGTGGAAGATGACCCTTAACAATGTAATTAAATCCAATATTCTGTTTAGTCAGCATCCTGTTTGGTTTCCTATACCCAGGGCAGGGTGACCATAACGCTTTCCAATGAACAGCACACAATATAATAACATCAGGTGGTTTTAGAAAGTTATCGGAAGAAAAAATAGCTAGCAGGCTTCTATAAGAGAGCACATTTCATTTCGAATCTGAAAGTACTTTACATCAAAAATGTTTTAAAAAGTACTTTTGATATAATCACTTTAATAATCAATAATCTTTAATGAATAAAAACATCAACATTAGTAGAATGTGAGGAAAAAAGGCCTGGTAAAATTTCATTTTAAATCTGCATTTGAATTTTAATGACTGTGTATTTTCAGCATAGAATGAAAGGCAGACACTGTGTTTGTGAATTGCATAGTTAACTGGCTGTATATAAGTAAGGACATTAAAAAACTTAGGGGCGTGCTGTTCTAGGAAAATAATCAACAACCAAGTGCTGTGAAGAGGTGGAGTTACCACCCCTATGTTAATTATTTTCTTTCTTTTATACCACAGATATTTTCTTTTTTATATACGGTTATAGTTACATTTAATGATGTGGAATGTCCGCAGAACAAGTTATCACTTACATTATAGCAGCTATAAACAAAAATAAGCAGTCTTTCCCTCACTAGCCTCCTTTTGTTCTTTTTCGTGAAGTGAACCAAATGCAGCTTGTCATGTTGGCGAGAAACCGCAAACCCCTCTTTCCTGAAGAATTTCCTGTGTCGGAAAACATGCTGTTCCAAAACACTGACACTGGAGACTCCTTCCAAAAAGGCTAAATAAATATCTCCTCACAGAAAACATCACTACATCAACAATTACATGTTACACCATCTGAGTAAACTCCACCCCTGGAAATTTTGGATTGACTCCGCCCAGGTAGGAGGAACTGGACAGGATCAGGTCCAACTCCATCCCCTGGACTTTTGGTTCTGCAGCAAGGGGTACTTGAATAAATTGATTATGATCTGAGGAGTAAAATCTAAACCAACTGTTTAGTAAAATATCATGGTCAAAAGAGTCAAATGCAAATATTTACCAAAACAGAAACAACTAATTCGCCTTTTATTCACCAGGATCCACCAGGAAGTCCCAAAGCTTGTGATCTTAACTCATGTGTCACTTTTTTTATAGTCATAATTTGAGTAAGAGTATGAAATATTCACATTCGGGTTAAGAATGCCGCAGATTATTGAAGAACCCGGGTATCTTTTGAGCCAAAACATAATTCCGCCTATGATTGTAACCACATTTATGTGAAGCCTGAACCTCTTGTGTAAACGTCTGAAAAATCACATCAAAATACATGGCATTAAAGTTAAAGAACGGATTTTGTGAAAATCCTAAGCCCACTGTCTGAAGAGCCAGAATAGGAAAAGTGTCGGAGATGAAAGCCGAGATTTTGCAAGGGGATTTACATTGAGAAAGAATCAATCAAAGTAAATTGAATTAAAGGCTTTAATTATTCAAAAAATGTACCCTTAATACTCTGAATGAATGTGCTTTGCATCCAAAAGGTAATAAGATGACTGATCACAGAATGGCACAGAATACACTTATTATCCTCCTTATCTTCAGAGAAAAGCTTTTCATTTTCAACTCGTCGAGTCCCAGAGACATAACCAGAGGCTGGAGATTTCTTTAATTTCTTTCATAACTACGATTTTTTCCCACCCTTCTTCCCTCCTACGGTTTCAAAAGAACGTCTTATCCATTGATATTCTTTCTAATCCCGCTGATGTGCCAGCAGCTTGACGCTCTGCCAATCTTTAATTAAAATCAGGGACTACGTTCCCGGGGGCTTGTGCACACACAGGAAGGGGTGTTTCCTGTCACGTTTCCAGATGTTTCATACTTTTGCCTGTAAATGCTACATTCGGCTTGTTGTCGATCGATTTTGCGGGCTATTAATTTCACTTTGCAGCGCTGCTGGCCTCTGCTATTGATTCGTATTATAGTTCAGGTGAGTAGGTGCTCACCGGGATAATTTCTAGTAAAGTGGTGAAATAAGGCAGGAAATGGATCTGTAAAATGGTTTGTGTATTTTCATGGCGAAACGCAGAACACGGTGAGAGAATGTCTTTATTTGGAAGAAATACAAAGCTCATTTACCTGTATTGACTCAGGTAATTAGGCCTCATCCTGAGATAAATGTAATTACAGTTTTAAAACTAAAGGCAAAAACGTGGTAAGGAGGATGACGGAGATGATTTGTGCTCATAACGCTGCCTATAAACCCCCCGCTGCACCCTTGAGAAGCTTCTCATTGCTGAATCCTTCCCAGAATCCCTCCTGCCGTCCTCATATCGCAGACTTTGGAAAAGTGCCACAGTGAGGCAGATACCTACAGGAGGAACATTTACGTACAAAAAGCAGAGAGCGTCCTGGTTCCCTCAATATGCGTGTCAAGATTTCATGAATCTTTAAAAGGGGAGGAAAACTTTATATAAGAGCACACCTCATGGAAAAAAAAAAAACATCATTATCATTATCACGTCTACGGGTTTGTGAAGCAGGCGCAGGATGCGTTCCCCTGACAAGCGCCTGTTATCTCCTGCTTTGAAACTTTTCTGCCACCAATTAAGCTGGCTGTTGCTGGAGCGCTGGAATGAAAACCTCATCAAACAGTGGACCTATGCTAATCCCTACCCCAGGTTTATGTAACAAATTACAGATGAGCCTGATTTTTTTTTTTCTTTTCATACGCTCTGACAGACCAAAATAGCAGATATGTATGTAATTTTAATAATCCCTATAACTATTAATGGCAAGCTTCAAAAAAAGGAGTGTGAAGGAGGAGTTCTGAGTGCTCAGATTTTCAGACGCTAAATCCCCTATTAGCATTAATATCGCCCAAGCCGCAGTGGTCTGTGATATCTATATATATTTATATGTTAAATATTTAATGTTCAGCTTCTCACAGATACATGTGGAGCTGAGATCCAGGAAAGCCATACTGTACAGCATTCATGCTGACTCACGTATAGATACTGAAGACTGATTAAGACTTCTGGTGCCACTTAGCCATTGTAACTCTCAAAAATGAAACTCTGAATTTAAGAAACTATGGATTTAATCATTCAAAATTGTCTCAGGAAGCAATGCTGCTTTGAATTTTGCTCTCGCACGATTGAGTTTCCTAGCAAAGAATTAGCAAAAACACAAAATGTAGTTGATTTAGCATCTATGCTACTAGCATGAGAGCATTAAGGACATTTCTAATGATTTACTTAATGTTTTTAATTAAATTAAAAATTTATTTTGTGTAACTTTTGTTGTACTGTCGATGTGACCGCGTCCATCAATATCGCAATCTCAGTGAAAAAGAAAAAAAGAATGTAATTTTCTTCCCATGATATTTAGGAAATTTGTACGATGCTACTTCCTGGTGAACTTCTTGTTGAACTTGTGACGTGTGGAATAAATGAAATATTTTAATAATAATATTTCAATTATATAAAATATAATCGTGAATTATAGGCATGAATGTATTCAGGTAACAGGGGTAACTAAACTAAAATATACACATCTCATAACCTCTACTTGATTTTTATTTAAAAAAGGATGTTTCAAGCTGTTATGTAAAAAAAAAAAAAAAAAAAAGAACACTTTACCTGTGCTTAAAAAGTGCTTTTCATAACAACCTATGTGCATGTTTCAGATAAATAACATTATTAAAACATCAATAACAAATATAATCAAATATAATCATTCAATACGTTAAAAATCATACTATTTTTCCATGAGTGTGCTTGAACCATTACAGTATATCATTAGAATGCCGCTAATGTCCTCATCCTATTAGCACAGGTGCTAGTTAACTGCTTTTTACTTATAAAAAAAAAAAAAAAAAAGGCTAAAAACACGGCTTACGTAAAAATGCAGCTTTTTTAAGTTAAACTCACAAAAATCACTTACATTGCAAATATAATAAAAAATCAATTCAATCCTAAAAAAAATTTTTAGATAATCATGTCTCTTCATATGTAAACATTTCCAGTTCCAAAAAAAAAAGTTTCCCAACCCAATCCCAATTTTCTTTATTTGTTACAGGATCCGATCAATTTTCTCTGTACTATCCAAATCCAATCATTTTTGCTGGTCCCTGATTGGTGCCAGCTCGCTCTCACACATTTAAATTTTTTAAAAATTGCACAAGATTGGGTTGAATTTAGTCCTGGACATGATGACCATTAAAAAGTTCATCAACCTGAGTTTTAAAGGAACAGGTTTTCTCATCTGTGGTAACTGTACAAAAGACTACAGATGCGTACGTGGTGATTAGGTTGAAACTGACTCGTCACAGTGAGCTCTGAATTACTGCCGGTGATGTTGTCAAAGGAGGTGAAGATGAGGGCGGGTTTAAGGGTCCTCAGCAAACGGCAGGCTCAAGGGGACGCCATGGAGCGAAAGCTGTCCAGGCTGAGCGAGACTGACCTGCCTGGGAGCCTAAAGTTTCCATCAGCGCCTCTGTTTATTATACTGCCAAATTCTTGCATGTGTCTGTATTTATTTTGTCTGTCTGTCGGTCTGTTTTGGTACATTTCCATCATGTTGTGATAGACAATAAGGTTTCCTGCATGTTTATCAGTTCCTTGTCTGAGTCAAAGTGAGAAGCTAAAACAAACGCACCCTCCTGCTCGGTGCCCTCCTGTGTGCCGTCCAAGTCCATTTCTGTTCTGTGAACTGTTTTTCTTTAAAGCTTGTTTTCTCCCGTCTCTCTCCCCCTACGCTGCTGCTTCTGACAGCCTCCTGTTTTTCTCTCTCTCTCTTTCTTTCTCTCTCTCTCTCTTGCTTTCAAACTCAATTTCAAAGAGTCGGTAGAGCAAAGCGGTGGCTCCAGAATTGGTCAGTCACATTTTCTCATTAATTTGGGAACGTGGTACACGTTTCCCGATTACAGCTTGAATAATAAATAGGCCACGTGTGTGTGTGTGTGTGTGTCTCTCTCTCTCTCTCTCTCTCTCTCTCTCTCCCCGTGTCTCTTTACTGCCGTGGGTGGGAGACGTTTAATTCCCAGCCAATCTGCATGCATTAAGGAAATGGGGTCTCGGCTACGTGACGCAGGCGTTCTGTGCTTAATAAACAAGTGACCGAGGCCTATTACCACAGGACAGACGCAGAGCGGCGCCACCATCCTCACAACGATCCTGTCGGGATCTCAGAGGTTTTCCTGTATCCTCAGATGTTTGTTTCGCTTCTTCTTGATTAAGAAGTAATTAAGATTTTAATTAGTGATTTAAATTAAATGCCGTCTGACAGGTTACATGCAGAGACACAACAGGAGTATGTGGGAAAAAAAACAACTACAGACGGAATAAATCATTTTACCCTTGACTCTGGAATCCAAACTTTAATTGTGCCCTTATATAATCACACGTCTTACGTCTTACAGGAAAAATCAACGTGTAAAATGATGCTGCATGTAAGTAAAGTCTCGCAGCATCATTTTCAGGTGACATGGTTCCCTCTGCAGTCTGACTGAGGTATTCAAACACACACACACACTCACACACACACAAACTCATAAATCTTTGAATTGCTAAGTGGATTTCTACATAATTTAGTTTATCCCCCACCCTAAGCAACACTACAAACTGGCGCAATAAAACAATTTCGCTGGGGCTGTATCTAATAAGGGTGCAATGTTTTACTGTGTGTCCGGAGTAATGACACAATCGAGCAGAAACTTGCTCCAATTACAGCCTAATGAATCAGTTCACATTACAGTGTAATAAGACGCATTAATCACAGCGAGTACAGCGGGAACTCGCAGGCCGAGGACCTTAAGTCAAAGACGTTTTTTGAAGGGTTACATTTGTGTGAACTTGTTTGTTTCTTGTAAGGGACAGAGATAAAAATCAGTATATGCTGTATGCTATATATAATTACACCACAATGCTGCTTAACAGCATCAAACTTCATATTTAAATGTAAATAAAAAAAAGTTTCCTACCAACCACTAAAGCCAACAGGTACTAGTTAAACGCTGGGCTGTTACCTGAGCTAAAATAAAAAAATAAATAAATAAAAACATTTTTTTAATTTTGAAATTCTAGCTAATTTCTACTTAGAGCAACAGCACCAGATCTGTCTGTCTTTTAGATTTAAACGCACCCAAAGTGGGTGTGTGATTCTCATTTCTCTGAATTTCTAACAAGTTTAGTTGGTTCTATTGAAAAATTGAAACAAACTAGTCAACTCATTTAAATATCACCGCAGCCCTGACCAGGCGGTTACTAAGGATGAATGAATGCTGTAAATATATCACAGAGTGATTCAGGTTCATGTCCATTGTAAACATGGTTTTTCTTTGTCCCATAAGCTTCATATCTGACAGCATAAAAATAAAAACCTCCAGCTTGCTCGAAGTTTTTTTGTTGCTGTGTCCTATGAAGTTTTCTAAACAAACAAACAAAAAAAAAAAACCAGTGCACCTCCTATTTGTACAGTATCCATTTAGAACACGTGTTCATTTTGAACAATATATCCCTATTTGGTTACACCCCTAATCCACAGTGTACATGTGATTACATGTAAAATGTGTTTTTGTGGACCACTTTCATGGATTTTTCAATATCAGAGGCAGATTTAATAATTTTGTGATTTCAGTTGGCCAGGAATATTTGTAGTGACTGGATCACAATTCTCACATGATGCATTGTTTCCCCCAAAACAGCACAATATGACCACACAGATTAAAAACAGACTTTTAATTTACCACATATTCAACTTTACATGTTCAAGGGCACGTGATTCATCTGCAACACGGCTGCAACGTGTATACAGAGGAAGTGTTTAACAGTCCTTCTCCACCACCTCACAAGTTCTCCCTCAGTTTCTCCTTTACCTTCTCTTCCAGATTTGCAAAGTATTTCATTTGGGTCAGGATCTCTTTGGCTGACTGCAGGTCCCCTGAGAAATTTGGGGTTAGGACATAAAAAATAAATATTAAAAAAAAGAAAAAAAAACACTTTCTCCCACGAGTCAAGGAAACACGCTCCCTCGCTTAAGAGCAACCTTGGCAGCGTGTACCGATATCAAATTTACAAGGAGTGAAGAGGAAAATAGGAGGATACCTTTGTTTAGAGATGCATTCATCTGTTCAGTCAGGTTTTTCAATGTCACTGGAGGAGGAAAGAAAAGATGACATGTATTTACAGCATAATGGTACCCTCGCATAAATGAATGGAAATGGGAATGCCGCAGCATAATTTTTTTTTTTCATCCTGTCAAAAAAAATAAAAAAGAGCACGCTGGGCACAAATGACTAACCAAACCGATAAAGATAGAAGCATAAAAAAGGAGCGAAAATGAAAATGTAGCCTTGAGCATTTCTATAAAGCATGCATGAGAAGTCAAATAAGCAAGGCCTACATGTGGGTGTAGAGATGTTCTCTGGCTTTTTTTTTTTTTTTTTAAAACACGCTGTGTAGCGGTGCTCACCTTGCACTTCCTGGCCTATAGCGTTGACCTCATCGAGGCACAGAGTCTCTGCCAGCTTCTCATTGACCTCCATGAGCTTTAATAGCAAGACTGGATCTGCTGCAGAGTCTGTGCCTTCCTCCAGCTCGACTCCTCGCAACTGCAGCTGCGATGAAATCATCGTCATCATCATCATCAAGACCAGTGAATGTTTTTATACCACAAAATGCCTTTAATACCACAGTGATGAAGAATTCTCAAATCTGATTGGTCGGAAGGTGTTGATTTAATTTTCTAAAACAGCAGCTCTGACAGCAGTGCAGCTGCAAATCGCAAAGTTTCTATTAACGTGTTATGGTTTCTATAGTAACAGCTCATCCACGGGGACTTGTACGGCAGACGCTTCCTATATAATATAGGACTAATAATAAACAGATTAACAAAGAAAACCATATCAATGATGATTTGTTTGTTTTCTACAAGGGGAAGTTTATTTAAAGTTTATGGAAGGAGTCTCCAGTGTCGGAGTGAAAGCAAAGTGTTCCGGAAGGATGACTTTGTCTTTTGCGGCTACTCGGGAGAAAATTGGAAAATTTTGCAGTATTGACTTCAAGACCGAGGAAAAAAAGTGAAAAATTGTTTATAGCTGCTATAACGTACATGTTGTGGACGGTATTGTATTACAATACACGGATAATATTTAAATACAATGTTCTTTAATAAATAAATAAAAAAACACTGTTCGTGTCGACAAATTGCTGTTGTGTAAGAGGAATAAAACACTTCAGGATATGCTGTTATAGGAAAATAATCAACTTTGTGGCCGTAACTTCGCTTCCTCACACCACCTAATTTTGTTCATACAACAAACTTGTGCACAATCATAAGGGGGCCACGAAAATGTTCAAACGCTGGAAATGTGTACTTGGCGGCAGCAGCAAAAAAAAAAAAAGAACTCCTAGTATCACTAACACCATTATTTTATGCAAAGAATATGACTATGAAGAAATGAAAATAAATATTACTGGTGATTTTTTTAAAGAAGGTTTTCATGCCTCAATGTCATGCTGCAGGAAGCTAATTCAAGATTCTGCAAATAAAACTAAAAAGCTTTTCTTACCAAATAGACGCTACGTGTAAGAGGTTTCTGGAGAGTCCTGTAGGCTTTGTTTACCAAGGCTGATTGCTCTTCAGAATATCGCTGCTCTGTCTGGAACAAAAAAAATCATCCAAACTAATGAACTACGTCTCATTGTGTTCAAAAATCTGACACGCACCCTGCTAAAAATAGCTCAACAGGCAAACACAGGGTGTCAAAAGGAAATTGCTCTTTTGTAAGTTCACAAAAGGGGGAAAAAAAGTAATCTAAGACTCTGACATTTTGCTCACAGCAAGTCATTCACAACTATCACACAGGTTCAGAACAATCCCAAAGCACACAGCTGCTCTCTCGAATCACGGGTCCTCAGCCACGTTGATAATTGGATTTTTCTTCCTCTTTCTCAGGTGTCTCCGTGTTTGGGTAACGGCGGAGGGACCAGGAGTTAGTCGGCTCTCTCTGGAGTGAGGACGAGGCGAGAGACGGGTGTCGGGTAGAATAACGCAAGGGAAATGGGGGAGAATGAGCAGCACAAGGAGAACCTTTTCAGCTGTCAGGGTTCGTAAAACCTGTCTGAATCAATAGTGCCACGGGGAGCTTTGTGGTCCGCGCACACAGCTCGCAATGATTTTATGTAAAGATCGCAACTTTTTGTTTACATGATCACTGAGCTGCACTCGCTGCTTTTTATAGAAACCAAGTCACACAATGACCTGGGGAAGCAAGACGCTTAAGAAATCATCCGAAACAAACTTCAGAAAGCCAGGAGCGTTTAGTCTTTCCGAAACAGAATGAGGGTCTTAGCTGAACATCAAACAAGAGGGCGGGGTCATAAACCGCAGGGGCTCTGGCACTGCTATCAGCAGGTAGTCGAATGGCTTTGGAAACCTTTAAACAACGTGCAAGTCGTTCATTCGTGAAGTCGTAATGATTTCCTGGGATTTTCACACACAACAGTTTACACTAAATGGTGCGAAAAACAAAATAACATCCAGTGAGCAGCAGTTCCACAGACAGAAACTCCTTGTTGATGAGAGAAGGTTAAAAGAAGAATGAGACTGGTTTAAGCACTCTTTACAGCCGTGTTGAGCAGAAAAGCATCTCAGAAAGAGCAACACGTCAAACCTTGAGGCGGATGGACTACAAACGTGAGGCTATAGTAGGCAAAGGGTTCATGAAACTGGACAAAAAAACTAAACATCAGCTTGAGGTCTGATGAATCTTGATTTCTGCTGCGATGTGCAGATGGTGGGGACAGAACACCCATCAACAGCATGGATTCATGGACCCAACCTGCCATGTGCAAACACTTCAGGCTGGTGGTGGTGGTGTAATGGTGTGGGGAATGTCTTCTTGGGCCCCTTACATTTTATAATTGGTATATGAATGCCACGGCCTGTCTGCGTATCATTGCTGATCACGTGCATCCCTTTATGGCCGCAATTTATTCACCTTATAATGGCTTCGAAGTCATCTCAAACTGGTTCCATGAACATGACATGGAGATCTGAATCCAATAGACCACCTATGGGGTGTGGTAGAGTGGGAGATTTTGCAGCTGACAAATCTGCCGTAATTATGTGATGTGTTCATGTTAACACGGACCAGAATCTCAAAGGAATGTTTCCAACACCACGTGAAATCCATGCCATGAAGAACTGAGACTTCTGAGATCAAAGCGCATCCCAGGCAATATTAGCAAGAGGTTCCTATTAAAGCAATCACTGTGTCTAAAAGTTAAAATTTTCTACAAACTATGCAAAGACACTGTGTTCAGACTTGACTATAATTCCCCCATACCAGCAGCAGAGGACAGTGTTTTTCTCTCTCAAGCACCACTTCGTCTAAAGTAAAACTCTGTCATGAAAAGCTCAGTACCTGTGATTTCTGGCTGAAGTTGTCGGGATGCAGAGATCTCTGCAGCTCTATGTATTTTCCCTGAAGCTTCTGCATGTCCAAAGCAAACGTCTCATCACTAGAGTTGAAAAATGTAAAAAAAAAAAAATTTAAAAAAAATTATACATAAGAGGTTTTGATTTGTCTGATCTCAACTTTTCTGATTTTCCAGTAGTTGCAGTTCATTGCATTACAAATGAAGTAATAACACGAGCTCAGCTTGAGGTAGCATGAAAATGTCACCACTGTTCCTGACTGGAGTAAAAGTAGCCAGACGAAAAGGAGCTAACAGTGACATTTAATATGACTTCACATAAAGGATGTACTGCAGTACTCCATTCCTCTTTATGTGTTAAGTTATTGAGGAGGATCAAGAAGATTACGCAACGTGACGGACCAGGAATAACAAACTGCTTCATGGCATAAATATTTCATCATAAAAATATAAGATGTCTAAAGCTGTTGTTCATCCCCAGGGTCTCTAATACAGTATCTATCCTTTAAGTATGGGTCAACAATATAACTACTTGATGATGATGAATTAATTGTCATTAATTTAATGATGTCATTAAATTTAAAAAATGATATCACACTGGTGGAGATTACAAAGCACCAGTACAAAGGTTTTTTTTATTTTTTTATTTCATAGTTGTTATTGGTATTTTTATTACGTTTATACGTCACTTGAATTTGAATGTGTTAAATCTAAAATGCAATAACTTGCATGAACTGAGTATTCCTGTATCTAAGCAAAAGAGTGCTGTTGAATTCTCTATACTGGTCAGAAGATGTTGATTTAATTTTCTACAACAGCAGCTCTGACGGTAGTTCCGGCTTACAAAGGGACTTGTGCGGCGGATGCTCCACATAATCTGATCTAATCTAATAATAAACAGACTAAAAAATGTTTCCTTTAGTTAAAGGAAAACGTTATCAATATGGCGCAATTTTTTTTCTAAGAAAATATATATTTAGCATTTTGGGAAGGAGTCTCCAGTGTCAGCACACTGAAGCAGTCAGTAAGTTTTCCACCATTATCTAACAATTTAGTATTTTATGCCATTTCTACCACAGCGCTGTTGAATTCTGGATTCTGATTGGTCAGAAGGTGTTGATTAAGCAACTTGTACGGTGGACGCTCCACATAAAAGGAACATAAAATGTTTAATTGTTGATATTGTGATATTTTCTGTAAGTCTAAATGTTTAAAAATGTATGGAAGGAGTCTCCAGTTTCAGAGCTTTGTAACAGTAAGTTTTCCACCATGGGAAAGTCTTCAGGATGGAGAGCTTTAGAGATTTCTGACTTACGACTCACATGGCAAGCTGTGATTTTTGTCTTATTAGCTTCAAAAGAAGATCTAAGAGAGAGGCTGGTGAGAGAACGACTGTTTATAGCTGCTAAAGCATAAGTGATAAGAACTAACTTGTTTCGAAGACGCTCCATAACATTAAATGTAACTATAAAGGGATAAAAAAATGTATGTCATGACGAGTCATTCTTTAATAAATAAAAGTTTTGTAAGCTTTGGCAAACCACCACGGTGTGGTGACAGTAACTCTGCTTCATCAAACATACCATCGGTGATTATTTTACTATAATAATAAAAACTTTTTCCTATAATAATAATAATAAAAAGGTTGTAATAAATGGCTCTAATGGTTGTAATAAACAATGCATGCGTGTATGTATTCATCTAATGCACTAATAATTAAATAATATAAATAATTCAAATAATTACATATATTTTAAAATATTTTTTACTCTTAAAAATGGTGTGATCATAAATACGTCTGTGGATGTTTCTGTTTTATTTAAGCATTCAAACTGTCTAGCAGCTTTTTAAGGTGTGCTGTGGTATCTGTGCTCATTGTAGGAGCTTTCGGCAGTGGACAGGGCTCAGCATGGGCACTCTGACCAGTCTGCGATCCACTGTGTGTTCTGACACCTTTCTATCATAGCCAGCATTAATTTTTTCAGTAATTTGTGCTACGGTAGCGCTTCTGTAGGATCGGACCAGACGGGCTAGCCTTCACTCCTTACGTGCCTTGGCCGCCCACGACCCTGTCTCTGGTTCACCGGTTGTCCTTCCTTAGAAATCTTTTGGTAGGTACTAACCACTGCATACCAGGAACGCCCCACAAGACCTGCTGTTATGGAGATGCAATGACCCAGTTGTCTAGCCATCACAATCTGGCCCTTGACAAGGTTACTCGGGTCCGCACGATTGCCCATTTTTCTTGCTTCCAACACATCAACTTCGAAAACTGACTGTTCACCCCTTGACAGGTGCCATTGTAAGGTGATAATCAATGTTTTTCTCTTCACCTCTGAGTGGTTTCATGTTATGGCTGATCTGTGTGTGTGTGTGTGTGTGTGTATACACACTGTAAAAAGTTCCTGGTTGCAGAACATTTGAGAAACCTGGCCAAATATTATACCCTGTAACTTCTTGTTTTAATCAGGAAAGCAATTTGAGTTATGAGTCAGTACTAAAGTCATGTCATGTTAAGTGAGTTTTTTTATTTATTTATTTTTTTATTATATGTAACATATTGAACTTACCAGTTTAAAATCTGAAAATAAGTAGCTTTGTCATGAGAAGGCTGGATGGTGTTACAGGAGGAGCAGAAGAACAGCTGGGCAGATGATCCGCAGCTCCAGCACTTTCTTACTGATGAACATGAACACAAACTCCGTGTCAGCTTCAGGGTCAAGAGCGATTTCGCCTCTTTAACATGAAAAATGTCTTTTCTGACAAAGGGGAGCGTTTTTCCAGGCGCTGTACATGAAGCCATGGCGCTGCAGATGTTCTGTAGGTTCAGGACACATCTGTGCGCCGCGCGCAACATCTGCACACACTGCATGATTCTCCAAAGTCAACAACACACACACACTACTGAATGGCCATAACTTACTACATGAGCCGCCTACACTTCCGGGTTGGCATTGCGCATGCGTATTCGCATCCACTGAATTTTAGACGCGGAAGAGTGTTTGTGATATACATTTCAAAATAAAAGCCGCTTTTTAAACACTTAAACCACACGAAAAATACTTTAAAAAATAAGAAGTTGGAATCAAAACATAAACCATTTGCACCTTTTACTGATTAATGTTTTTTTTTTAAATCACTGATACAATGTGTAAAAGGATATACTCTTGTGAAGAAAACTAAGAGAAAAACTTTTGCACAAAGTATTTTTATTGTAGCACACAAATGAGATACATCATGTACAAAGAGACCAAAATGAATTGATCAAATTCAAACAGATTTATCAAACAATTTAGTATTTTATGACACATATACCACAGACTGGTCAGAAGGTGTTGATTAAGCAAGCTGCACAGTGGACGCTCCACATAAACGGATCGAAACGATTGTTTAATCGTTGATCGTAATGTTTTTTATTTGTAAGATGATGTTTAAAAATTTATGGAAGGAGTCTCCAGTTTCAGCGCTCTGTAACAGTCAAAGTTTTCCAAAACGGAAAAGTCTTTAAGATGGAAGACTTTGTGCTTTCTGGTTTTTCTGTAAAATTACAAGCTGCATTTTTAGTTTTATAAACTTCAAGACAGAGAAAAAAGAGAGAGAGAGAGAGAGCGAGAGGCTGATGAGGGGACGACAGTTTATGGCTAACTTGTTTTGTGGACATTCCACAGCATTAAACGTAGCTACAAAAATGGACAACTGCTGTGGTACGAGAGGAATAAAACATTTCGGGATGTGCTGTTATTGTAAAATAACATCCCCTAAGTGTTTTATTCCGTATTTAAGGGATTCAGTAGCTCAGCATGACTGTGCCACACGTTAGTCACCTCTGTGTATGCCATCAAATATTTAGAGGCAATTCAAAGACATGAATAAATACTGAAGTACTGAGTATCTTACACTCCATACACATCCTGTGATGGGAACTTACAAATCCTTTCATTGAGATCATCAGCAGAAACTCTGTACATATCTGTATACATTCCGTCATCAGAAGGCAATATGTGTAATATTCTGTAGTAAAAAATAAACCGTACACTCTTCCCTCCACACACAGTCCTCACTGAGATCATCCAGTGAAAGGCAGAGTGACAAACCCACACGGAGTCTTTTTCCGACATCCGGAGTGACGCGTGTTTACTCCACACTTAACACCTTCCTCTTTTTGGCCGTGCGCGTGTAGGCGTGAAGACGCCACTCCACATCCGCCGTGCTCTCGTTCTCCAGAGTGCCCAGCTTGATCATGTACACTGCAGACGAGACGGAAAAGACAAAATCACCGACGTTATTGCTGTCTGTGTCTCTGATTAGTATTCTGAATAATCATCTTTACCTTCCTACTTTTAATAAAAAGCATACCATGTAGGCAATTTCAACTCATGTGTGAGTCATGCAAACGCACAATGTCCAGGAAGGCAGTCATGTGACCTAAATCATGTCTACTTTATACATACATCTACTGTGTAAGGACTGTTGATCAAAGCCAAGACTAGTCAGAGAACTCTGTTAATTATCCCTGAATCACTGTCAAACACACACATATATATATAAAATATGTTGTATAAAAAAATATTATCTTGCTTGTGAGATAATCAAAAAGTTTGAAAGCACAACAGAAAATTTTAGTAGTTGGTTTTGGTTTGCAGTGGCTTTGCCTGAAATAAATATTTTTTTAAAAATACAAATGAATTACAGAAATGACCACTATAAGACGAATATGACAGAAATCATTTGCTGTAATAAATAACTTCAATCTATGGCTAATTAACGAGTCACTTACATTTCATTTCAAACCGGGGTCCAACTTCCGTCAACTCAACGTTCTTGTGGTTGGTTTTCTTGTAAACGTGGTGCCTGGAACGCACAGAACAACAGAAATGCATTTCTCGTTGAAAGAGTCAAGTCTGGAATCTGATGTAAGGCTAAACCCCTTACAGCAGCGATTAAGGGGGCCAAGCACTTTCTGGCCTAACCCCTTAGTGACAGAAGGAGACCGGAAGCCATCAGCGCTTGTTCCCAGGAAGGTATACTAAATTTGGGGGTGAAATGTCAAGCCGCTGCTGAGATACTGCATCACTTCCTGTTTTCAGTAAGCCTCGCAAGTTTCAAAGTTTGTTTACTAACATCAGGTTATGCTGCTAAACATATTTGCCAAGATTGGTGTCAATATGTGAAAGCATTGCTGAGAAATGGCCTCAATCTCTGTACGGCGACTTTGCCGTCAAATTCGTACGAAGTGGACGTAGTGTCCCGCGGATCGACAATCCAAGAAACAAGTTTTTGGTCTCATAATGCTGTAATCCAAATTTCTGATACCTGGATACCAATGTTTATATGTTTATTTATATTTTTTTGTTAAATTCAAAATGGCCAACTTCCTATAAAATGAAATATACCTGCAAGAAGCACAAAGCTGTTACTTCAGCACTCTGCACCTTCCAGGAAATCATGATGCTGATTGTTGAGTGGTTCAAAAGTTATGTTTTATAATGTGAAAAATCGCTCCACCTACAGATGAATTTAGACAAAACGTCTTGGGCTTCCTTGGAGTTCCTGACCTTTTACTCATACAAGCACATACAAGTTATGGACGAACTGTCTCGCATATCAAAAATCCGAGGAACAGGTGTGGTTCAGGCTGGTCTCACATTGCTCACATTGATCCACATTTCGTGATAACTGGACAACATTTTTAGGAGAAAAAAAAAAACAATGGCAGAAAATAGCAGAGAATCCAATATGGCAGAAATTTACATCATTGTGTCCTTTGAACTCACATGACCCAAAGAATGAGAGGAAATTGGATTTGTGTTTCTATGATGTTTTGCTGCAGAGTTTTTATTGCAAATGGATGTCCAAATTTTCCATGTAGGTGGCATTTGAGTGCTTAAGGGGCATACACCAAAACTGCTGTTCAAGTAGCTAAGACTGTCCTTTTCAATTTCATAAAAAAAAGTGTACAAATCGTTCTATGGGCTGCCATAGACTCCCATTGTGGAAACATAACAGTAATAATGAGAAGACGACGACAAAAACGTATAGTTCCAATAAGGATGCCTATGCAGCTTGGCCCCTAAGAAGAAGAAGAACAAGAAGAAAACATACAATTCAAATAGGATGCCTACGCATCTTTGGTGCTTGGCCCCCTAATAATAAGAAAACATACAACAGGGTGCCTACAGTGCTGGGCACCAATAACAGATTTATTCAAAATTATGCAGGCCGTAATCACACCTGCACAAACGAACACTAAACCCCATTAACTCGAAATGACCCAATAATAAAAGACAGAAATTTAGTTACCTGAAGGAGATGAAATCATCTTGATTGGCAAATGTAATAACACGTCTGCTGTCCTCTTTGGGAACAGGAAACAGGTACTTGAGGATGTTGGACACCTGTAGAGGGGGAAAAAAAAAAAACAAATCATGCTGTATGCTTGAAGCTCATGGTGAACACCACTCCAACCTTACAAACACCTAAATACACAGCATCGTAAAGATCACATGATAAACGTCCTGGACAGAAAATAAGTTGCATCCACTAACATCAGCACTTCCCTCTGCATTAATAATTCCACCAACAATCTGCCGTACTGGTATCGGATTGAGGTTTGGTGATTGTGCAGGCAAGTAGAGGTGTCCCAGTGGTCCATCGGGCTCATCCACAACCACACACACACACACACACACACACACACACACACACACACACACACACAGAGATGTGGCTCTAAGGACCCTATAGCTGTCATGCAGAAATTTGGGAACATACCGAAGAGTGGATGCAATTGATATTTTTGTCCATGGAGCTTATTATTAACTCATCTTTTTTAATTTAGAAAAATCCCTAGAGCAGCTCGATTTTTTTTTGAGTTTCTAGCTATTATAATGCACTGCATGCGTTCACCGCCAGATGGTGCTACAGCACTGCATTTCCAGCCGTCGTCGGAGACGAGACGCCAGTTTTGGTAGTCCTTTGCCTTTCTAATGTTTGCAAGTTTGTCAAGATCTCTAATTTTTTCCTCTTACAGACTTTAATTCCTATTTAGTACATCTAGCGCTAATACAGAGACTCTGCGGAAGAGAAACAGGTCCTGTGTTCGGCTAAACGACATCCGAGACAAAGCAAAGCAAACCAAACGTCCAGATGTTAAACCATTAGTTTGTGCTTTGTTGGTTACATCACAAGTTGTGTTGTGTTTTTTTCTTTTTATCTTATTAACTTCAAGAGAGAGGGGGGAAGAAAGAGGCTGATACGGGAACTACCGTTTGTAGCTGCTAGAACATAAGTGGTAACAAGAACTCGCAGACTTCCTACAACATTAAATGTAACTATAAATGGATGAGAAATAAGACGCTGCCTTTCTAAATACTTTTTTGCTGCATTATGTAGCTGTACAGCTACTTTTTTTTTTTCCTGTATCGCATTATACGACAACAGTGTTGAATTCTTGAATCTGATTGGTCAGAAGGTGTCGATTAATCATCTAGAACCGCAGCTCTGACAATAGTGCAGCTACAAATCACAGGCTTATCACATCGTTTCTATGGTAACAATTTCCACAGGAACCTATATAGCAGCTACTCTACATAAATGGACTTAAAACGTGTAATCGTTGATATGGTTTGCTTTCTGTAAGGAGGATGTTTATTTAGCATTTACGGAAGGAGTCTCCAGTGTCAGCGCTTTGTAACAGTCAGCAGTAAAGCTTTCCACCATGAGATGGAGAACCATGTGCTTTGTGGTTTCTCAGTAACACGACAAGCTGCATTTTCTGCCTTATTCCTTTCAAAATAGGGAACGCAGAGACGCTGGCGAGGGAATGACTGTTTCTAGCTGCCATAATGCAAGTGAGAACAGGAACTGACGTGTTTCACAGACATTCCGCAACATTAAATGAAAGTATGAAAGCTTAAAAAGAAAAACGGTATGCTTCTTCGTCTAATTATTGAACTGGGGTTTAAATCATGTGTAGCAGACGGTTTGTTTTAAACACTGAGTAACTAGTTTGTTTGTTGACCAGATGATACGCGAGGTCTTCCTCCGTGACTCACCCGTCTGCCGAGGCGAGAGGTGAAGCTGTGAAAGATGAGGTGGGGGAAGGCCTCGGACATGGTGCCGATGTCTGGGATGTCGTGTCTCATCACCACGTTGTACAGAGTGAAATACGCCGTCGGTCCGAAAGGCAAGTGGCACACGATCAAACCATCTAACGACCCAAAAGGCACACAGACACTCAGCGTGGATGTGCGGGCAGATATGATCACATGGGTTCATGTATATTTTTAAATATATATAATCTCGATCGTACCAGGCTGCCCTCTGGTCTCATGTACTATCACCAGATCAGTCACGTTATTAGCCTTGCACGCATGCACGAGCGTGTCAACTTCATGGTTTCCTCTGTTCATCCGCTGGGCCCCTGGGAATATCAGCTTCACTTCCTGTGGTTAACAAGCACTGACACTTAACCATCATGTGCGTGGTAAACGTAATGTTTTAACATGATCTATGAGAATGTGTAACTTAGACATCAAAAAAATCAAAACCTTGGCGAACATCTTGAGTCTAGAGCTCGGGTCTCTGGAAGTCGTCACCATGACTTTCGGGTCTTCCACGCCGGCCCACTTGTACTCATCGTCCATATGCGAGCTGACGCCTGGGATGAACACACACAGCGATCGATTCTATTAGTCTAGCGTCGGGATGGAAAGGACAATCTTACATGCACCATGTCTCTCTTCTGCACTGACAACCAAACACCAGCATCAGACTTTTGCTGAGGTTAATGCTTAACCTGCACTGAATGGGAAAATTAAAATGTACACAAATGTTTAATAAAACTTGAAAAAATGAGGCCTGGTGTTTTTCAGTAGATATACGATAAAATAAAGGCTAAGATAATGTTTTAAAAGCAGCATGTGTCCTATTCGGGGAAAAAACTCTTCATTTAGGCAACAGAATGCAAAATTCAAGGTGCATAGAGATGTTTTACAATCGCATCTTAGAGACCTGAATTAAAATCATGAGATTTCTCAAAATTCCCACCACTAATCTGCATCATATCGGTACAGAAATCAGGTTATAATCATCACTTTAATATGAAGATTTGACTAAATACAATCCTTTTTTTTTTCTTTTGCATAAAATGAACTGACCTCGTTTACCAGTTCAACCTAATTTGTATAAATTACTGAAAATGTGATCAGTTTAAATGCGAAAGCGTGTCCATGTGTATTAACGTGCATCACTAAAAACGTGAAAATGTGTGAAAAATATTTATAAATGCAAACATGAAACTGGGTGAATAAAAACGTGTATAAAAAGTGAAAGTGTGTGAAACGGTGTATAAATTAAAATAAGAAAATGTTTTGAACTTCTCAGATTATGTTTAATTCTTCGCAACAGATTTGCTAATATTTCATTCAGGCCACCATTTTTAGTTGTATAGTTATTTATTTTATTAGTTATTTATTTATATAGTAATTATTTATTTTGCAGTCATTAGCAGTGAAAAACAACATGTAGGGAAAAGCATGTGTAACGAGGACGTGGCATTAAAGCACCTCGTAGTTTACTTTTAACACTTATTTTTACTTTTAGGTCAAATATTAGGCATAATATTTGTAATTTTTTTTTTATTAAAAATGGACAGAATAAGGGCTAAACAGAGCCGTTTGAATTATTATGTTGCTGATTTGCTGATAAACATTTGAAATGTTTATATCATGATTATGAATCCTGATTTTTCAGGTAATTTAGGAACAAGACGGTTTCAGTACTCGCAAATCATTGCAGTTTTTTTTATTTGATCATTGTAGACTAACCTTAAACAGCTCGATCTTTCACATCGCACATTAGAGGTCTGTCACATTACAAGCGTAAAGCTCACTAATGGCACAGTCGAAAGTGTTTATATCAGCAAGAAAAGCTAAAAAAAAACAAAAGATAGTAGCGGTGATAAAGATTTACCGTCTCCGCCCTCATCATCGAACTCCAGAAGCTTCTGCAGATCCAAGGCCTGTTTGCGAATCTCGGTAGGTATCAGACGGTTATCTGTGGAGAGAACGGCACAAGCGCATCGCTGACACGTTACTTTCACTTCCAGCTCGACATCTCAGAACATCTGATGTAGAAAAGGTTAAAAGACTGAACGCTATTTACGATAAAGGACATTAACGAAAGAAACGTACAAGCATCAACGAACTAAAGTGGAACTAAAGTCTCCAGAAAACGGCGCAATGTGCGAGTAGAGAAAGAGAAAAATTACCAGTGAGGGGAGGAAGAAGGAGGGAGAAGAAGAAAAAAAAAAAGAAAAAAAAAAATCTTAGATGCATCTTGAATCTCTCTTTTAAATAAATAAATAAATAAATAAATAAGTCTTGCTTCGATGCACAGAACTTTATCAGAGTTATTATCAGAGTATTATTTTTTTTTTTGTAAGAAATAAACCAGTTTAAATGTTTAACAACGTGAAGCAAGTCATAATTTAACATCGTTTAAATAATAATCATTTTAAAAATGATCATTTAATATTTTTGGCCACATGTCTAGATGAGCTGAGTGGTGAATGTAGAGGTGGAGGCTAGAAAGCAGCGAAACGAGTGAAGCTAGCTCGCGGATCTGAAGATGGACAAACTCTGATCTGCGTCCTCTGAAGAAGAACCATGAAGAACCTTCTGGAACACACCGTATGCGTAATCACATCGCACGTTTCCAGGCGTAGCTTGTTGGTAGAACGGTGTTGAGGAGCTCGCTATATATTTCCTAACAGACTGCTAGCAAAAACCGGTTGTGCTACATTCAAAAACATCCCTAAAAATGATTATTTATTGCCTACGAAAAATAAATGAACACTGAAAAGAACAGAAAATCTTTTTTTTTTTTCCCTTAAATACAATTTTAAACTTTCAAACAGTAGAAAACAATTAAATCAGCTGAAGGAGTAGCAGGAAAAAAAAAGTTTATATGCACAAAGAGACACGCCCCAAGGGGCGGGACTTACACGTTCTAGAGATTTTAATTGGACGAACACAAGACTAGTACAGGTTGAGTCATCAGAAGTTTTTAATCGTTTTCTCAGAACTGACAGCCTTTGAAATTACAATGAGAGAACTTTTTATGTCTAGATATAGCGTCATATTTGTTTCCGTGACACTTTAATTACTTCGCGTGTTCAGTGTAGAAAAATATCTGTGTTTGTGCCGAGGTACACGTTTTAAGCATTTTACTTTAGCTTTAAAAATAAAAAGTGGTCACATACATTATGGTGGTCATTATACATAATATAGATATAATTATTTATAAGCGCAGCATGACGCGATGAAACGAAGTCGCACGGAATTGGGGGATATGACGATAATACCGATATCGTGATAAATTAAATCACGATACTCTTTTCTGGAACTAAATGGAATTGAATAGAAGCAGCTGATGTAAAAAGGTATCATTTCGGTTCAAATAAAGATATCAAACAATTAATTAACAATTAAGCGTTAATGCAGCACTTCTGTTTTAACAGCAGCTCATTAACTAGACTGTACATCGTGATACATATCGTGTATCATATATATGGTATGATATTTTTGTCATATCGTCCACCTCTATTAGGAGGCCAAACATTCTCATCCTTAGTGTTAAAAAAAAAAAAAAAAAAAAGACGCATGTTACACTTCCTGAACACACTCCTGCGTTTAGTTTTATGAAAAACGAGCACACACGGGGAAACAGGACTCACCGTCTAATGAAGATTTGAGTTTCTGTTTCTTCTCCTCTACGGAGCGCAGTCTGTCCTCCTGAGCCTTCCTGTACAGGTACTCCTTCCTGAGCCGAACCTCACGCCGCAACTGGAACACATCAGGCCATACGGGAGCAACGTTAGCTAAACAACGCCGATTTTTCCCCCCATCCGACACTGCGGCACGGCTCGACAAATTACACCACGATCCTACGATTACACCGAGTCCTGAGCTCAAGCGTGCGTGCTGAATTTAGTTTCCTGCTCAGGTACCATGTGAGCCGAGCCGGGACGTGTGGGCGGAGCTCAAACCGGTGCAGACCACTGATTGGTCAAAAGCAATCACTGAAGTCACTTTTCTCCCCGAAGTTTCTTTCTCTCTTTTAAAATCTCCTGTTTCTTGCAGAACTGAGACACAACACCACAATTTCATCCTACAGATATTTTTAAAAAGTAAAATCCTAAAATAAAGCCAAATACCAAATGGCTTCCTATTCAATTTACTTGCACCCTATGTAGGGTAGAACGTAACAGAGTCCCACTTCTCTTCTGATTAAAGTATTGGCACCCTCTTGTTTCGGTCATGCGTTCAGTGCTACCTGTTAGACAACATGTTAGGTTTCTGTCCGTTATCTGCACTCTGTACTAACATCACAATGTGTCCAGTTATTTCCATGACACACACACATTATATATATATATATATATATATATATATATATATATATATATATATATATATATATATATATATATTTCTGAGATATAGATAGATAGATAGATAAATAGATAGATAGATAGAGATCACGACTTCTATATATTTCCTAACAAACTGCTACCAAAAACTGGTTGTGCTACATTCGAAAATATCCCAAAAAATGATTTTACTTATTGGCTACGAAAAATAAATGAACACTGAAAAGAATAGAAAATCTATTTTAATCTTAAATACAATTTTATACTTTCAAACAGTAGAAAACAAATCAGCTGAAGGAGTAGCAGGAAAAAAGTTTATATGCACAAAGAGACACGCCCCAAGGGGCGGGACTTACACGTTCTAGAGATTTTAATTGGACGAACACCAGACTAGTACAGGTTGAGTCATCAGAAATTTATCGTTTTCTCAGAACTGCCAGCCTTTGAAATTACAATGAGAAACCTTTTTTTGTCTAGATATAGCGTCATATTTGTTTCCATGTCACTTTAATTACTTTGCGTGTTCAGCGTAGCTATGCTAGCTAAGAGAAATGCTATCAAACGCTGTTAGTCAGCTCAATTAATAATATAAATCCATATATTTTGAATTATAATTGTTTTCTTTTACCTTTCCTGTGGCTATAAAACATAAACCCTTTTAACAGAACTATAAGACTACTAATGCGTGTTAAGTACATACAACGGAGCAAACTAGCTTCTAAACCCGAGGGCCACATCCCAGATACCTGTCCGAGGGACACATTAGTGCACTACAAAGGCTGCAGAATCCAGTATTTCGCACCCTATGTAGTGCACTAGTACTCACGGTAGAGAGATTTTTGGGATTCAGCCCAACGTGATGTACAAAATCAATCGTTACCGGCTGCATAATTCATAATTAACAGACAATCCACTTAGCTTGTTAATTAATCGATCGTAAAAGTTAGATAAATGTTTAAATCTAAACTATTAATCTTACCATTTTGTAATTATTTTCTTCAGCTCGTTCACACGTGCCGCATCGATGACAACAGTAACCGAGCGACCGACCGACTAGTAACGCTGCTTCCTATTGGACAATGGAATAAGCCAATCAAAAAGAAGATTAACGTTGCTTTCAGAATAAAAGGCAAGCAAGTGCGTAATTATTATTCAATTTTTATTATTTATTTTTTTTCAAGATTTAAAAAATTCCTGAAAAAAAGATCTTTTAATAATCAGACAACGCGATAAGATTATGTGATTATTATTCAATTCATTTTGATGAATATTTACTTCAGTCTGTCTGGTTTCTGATTTATAAAAACACATAACTTTCAAAGAAATGTTTGATAATCCTGCTTTAAAAAATATATAATATATAAGTGTGTATGTGTAAAATATATATATATATATATATATATATATATATATATATATATATATATATATATATATATATATATATATATATGTGTGTGTGTGTGTATATATATATATATATATATATATATATATATATATATATATATATATATAAATCTTTCTGAGCAATGTTTCAGCATTTTTCACTCATGTTGCTTACTAATTTATTAATTAATCAGTTAAGCAAATTATTTTAATAATTTCCTGTAAACTGATATCGAATTTCCTCTTTCTCTTTTATGGTCATGTCCTCCCTCACACTGTCTCTTCCTCTCTCTGTGGCATTTGCGTGATTGTTTTCCATTACACCAAACACACCATACATCGCAGAAGTTCCCTTTTATGTGCTGTGTGTGATGTGAAACCTGATTGTTGTGTTTGGAGTGGTGTTTACTTGACCTCTCTGCTGCCTTTGACACTGTGAATCAGCAGATCCTCCTGTCACCTAGACCGGAGAGAGTTATCACCAAACCAGCTCTGTGCTGGGTGGAATCCTCTCTCAGGCAGAGATTCTCAGCAGTTCACAACT
>CM040998.1:15626249-15667800 GCA_022985145.1 Pangasius djambal
TATGTAGGATTATTATGAACACATAATTTTTTGTAATGAATTGAGAGATTTAATCAAACTGTTATTTTGTTTCAGGAGTGAGGCGTACGATATGAAAGTGTCCCGATGGAAAACAGGCTTTTAATGCAGCGAGGCTGTTGAGAAGAATGATCTAGTCCAATACTAACTTATATTTTGTGCATAAAGCTTAAAAAATGTGCATGTATATGTGTGCATGTGTGTGTGTTCTTTTTAAATAAGAGATTGGATCTCAGATTATGACTAAACCTTTTTTAACCCTGTAGTTACACACACATATATATATATACCCGTGTGTGTGTGTGTATATGTATATATGTATAAAAATAAAAAGTGTGTGTGTGTGTGATCTCAGTGACTTGGCAATGTTGTTTTCGCCCACAACAGTCTCTAGCGTTTCCACAGAAAGGTGCAGGGAAAAAAAAAAAAAATTCAAGACGTGACAGTTCTGCGAGCGGAAATGCCTCGTTGATGAGAGAGGTCAGAAAAAAATAGCCAGACTGGTTCGTGCCAACAGGAAGACTACAGTAACTCCCATAACCGCTCGGTACAATTGTGGTGAGCAGAGAAGCGTCTCAGAACACATTGAAGCTCGATGTGGATGGGCTACAAGTACAGCAGAAAACAGGAAGCTGTCAGCCAAGAACAGGAAATGGGCAGTTGAACATCTGGAAAAAAAGACGAAGTGATATATTCTTCAACTGTCCAGTTTCAATGAGTCTGTGCCCACTGTAGCGTTCCTGTTCTTGGCTGACAGGAACAGAATCCGATGTAGTCTACTGCCGTTGTAGCCCATCTGCCTGAACTGCTTTTCTGCTCATCACGGCAGTATAGAGTGATTATGCAGTAACCGTCCCATCAGCGCTGGTCATTCTTGTCCAGTATACACACACAGTACATATAGTAGGAAGCCACAGGATTTAAAACACAGACGCTTCCATACAGTGTTTTTGTCAGTGTTAAGAAAGTAGAAATGTTCTCGTCTTGAATGGTAAGTGTCATTTTCCTGTAAAATCTGATCCAAAATCTAATCACCCTGTTTTTTCCTCCTCATGAAATGTACAATATGCTTTTGAGTAACTATGACAGTATTAATGGAAAGTAATGGAGGGGAATAAAAAGTAACAGAAGGTGTGCTGGCTTATAATATTTTTAGCATCAGTTGCTGTAATGATGAAATGTAACGAGTGAGTGAAAACTGTATCTATCGAGCTGTTCATTTCAATTAAAGTGCAATATAATGGTGAGAAATTACACAAAGCTTCTTTATTCCTTTCTCTATTCTTAGTAGACAGCCTGTGCGTTTTGACTCCTAATCTGCACCACAGCTCTGCACCACAGTAAAAAAAAAAAAAAAAAAAAAAAAAAAAAAAAAACAGGAAGCAAGCATGATGGAGGAAAGTTCGTGCTATATTTTTGTTTCATTTTTTTTCCCCACACACAGTTTAAAGTTGTATGAAGTCGGACAGGAAGCCAGTCGTGAGTGGGTGTCTGTCCAAAAGTGCTGTTTGTTTGTTACGAAAGCCAAAGCCACTTGTGTGTGTGTGTGTGTGTGGGTGTGTGTTCAGTGATTTTTATATCATCATCTTAGAGTCTGAGCTCCACACAGAGACAGACATTCAAACTGAGTTAATTACAGCCATATGAACATGGAGTAGCACAGTTTTCTCTCTCAAGTCTCTTGAACTGCTGTACACAGCGCTCAAAAAATCAACACAAAAAGCAAAAAGTGGCAAAGAAAATGGAACAACAACAACAAAAAAAGAAAACAGGAGATGTGTACATTGCACTTAACAGGGTTTGGTCTCAAGCATTAAAGGAATAAAGCAGTAATAGCAATAATAATAATAATAATAATAATAATAATAATAATAAAATTGTGTTTCCACTGGTCATCAGCAATGCATAATGTATCTGAAAGCAAAACTCACAAAAGCATCGCAACATCTGAAATGGAAATGTCTTTGGAACTGCGGTGTTTTTAATTTCTTACTTATTTCCTACCCACACGATCATTTTTTATCCCATTAAGGCCGTTTTCAGACCTTCTATAAAGCAGCTGCAGAGGGCAAGAGGTGTGTGTTCGACGTTTAAAGGTGTAGTTCAGAAAAATAAACCCGTCTACCTCAAATATAGTCGATCAGGCGATATGCGTTCGGTGTCTGATGATAGCTGGCTTTTCTGTTCTTTCAAAGTTTTATCTTAAACCCATTTCTTGAAGTTTAACCAAAAGCTTTTGACTGACAGTGTAGCTTACAAGTAATGCTAAGTCTTAACATCACCTAAAATCCTTTCTGTAAAACCCTTTCTGCCTTCATGTGCTTTGTGAGATAAGCTCAAAGACTGAGTTATACTTGCTTTTGACTATGTGAGGATGTGTAAGAAGGCTGCCGCTCATATCCTGCGGTCATTTGGAGCGTCATTTGTGCGGAAATTAACGCTAACCCAGCTAACCCTAACCCAGCTAACCTATTATAGTTAGTGTTTGAATTTTAAAAACCTCTCACACAGCCATCAAACCGAATGAAAGATCTGTTTTGTGTGCCAGTGTTCTAGATTTTCTAGATTAGTAAATAATTTTGAAGGTCAAGTCAGAGTTTTAGATTGGAGACACAGCCCATGACAACAATCAAGATGACAGCAGTGAGTTTTAAAGAGAAACAAAGCTATTCAGTGTGTTTTAAACATTAGAGTTTGACTTTGGAAACCTGACAGACAGGGATGCCATCTAGTGGACATCGCCTCCAGACGTACATAAACATAACCAAGGTGAGTACGTGAACGATGTCGCTCGTGTTGCCGCTGCTTCTGCACACGAAGACATGCGTCGAGTACAAACCGGCCTTAAAAATCTTAAAGTTGCACATGACCGTCCATTCAAGCTGGAATTACAAGCAGGAAATCATTTTAATACTCTAGTTTCCGACTTATCCCTAAACATTACCCTTTGACCGACTTGGTTAGTTAAACGCAAAAACTTCGCAATCCTGAAACTGTAACGAGGACCATTCTGCATTACTGTAATCTGTAAACATAAACAAAACTTCACTGTGTAGCTGAACACTCAATGTCACAGTGGCGGCCATCTTGGACAAGCAGAATAACTTTTTTTTTCCCCTCAGTGCAGTTTGGTATCGATCCACATTACAAGTGTTGCTTTTTCAAAGTCTGGCAGTGGAATTGTAATGTAACGAACGAGGACGATAAAGCTTGAATGCAACGATGTAAATCCAGACTTGTAGTTCCAAAAAATTTAGGAGACAGACTTCCATTAGCTTCAGCTAGCTAAAACTAAGCGCACCGAACACACCTCGGCTGATCAACTACGACTGAGATAAGGAGAAAATGACTCTTAATTTGATATCTCATCAATCCACTATTTCCTTAAAGATACAATCATTTAAAGGATGGAACTATTTAAATAGCTACTTTGACTTGTTCATTATGTATACGCATCAAAATGGTGTTTTGTAGTACGAAGCAAAGGTAATTTCTCCACTCATTAGTTCAGTGACAAAATATATATATATATATATATATAGGAAGTGCAGTTGCCTTGACTTGTTATTATAAAACACTGAACATGACCTGGATGTCTGAAAAGCTCCACAGATATTTCAGAATGGCGACCAACCTGAGAGCTGAGTGAAATTCTGAAAGAAGTTCAGCCAAAAATGTACACACTCGATTAGCCAAGAAACGTTTAGTCTCTTAAGTTTGTTTCTTTAGTTTTGCACTAAAGTTGCTTATAAATAAGAGAACCTTCTAGCTACTTCTAGCTACATCATCACACAACTACTTCAGTCTTATCTATAAAAAAAAACAGTCATAGCTACATCTTAAAGCTAAATCGCTTTCTTCTTTCTTTAGCACAAAGCCTGACGTCACTCAAAGCCAAAATCAGTCTATGGTAGGAGGTGTGGCCTAAATTGTGAAGGCGGAGTTATCATCATCATTAGCTATAAAAATATGAGATACTTTGTGTGTGATTTAGTTTGCTTTCATTACTTGTTAGCTTCATAGCTACAGTACAAATCTAAAGAAGCTAATTTTATTCAGCTACGAATCGTCTTGGCTGATCAAATATTGATGATCTGGAGTTAGGAGACATTTTGGACTTTTAACATTTTTGGCTGAACTATTCCTATAAAATAGGCCTACGTTTCCATTATACATGAACCAGTGGCAGAGAATCGCTTTTTTTTTTTTTTTTTTTTTTAAATCCTTGCAAGTTGTATCATTCCAAAATGAAATCTACAAGAATGTCTTTCTGGAAATTGGAGAAAAATAATAAGTATACACAAGCACATAGTACAGTACACAGCACACGTCACCTACATTATACACCAAAACTAAATGTACAGAAAAGAACGCGCTAAGCCATGCCCTAACACCGACGATAAAAGAGTCATGCGTTTACGACAGAATAGGCATGTGCCGATATTACAGTTTACTTCCCAATATTATCACAATATTGTGTTAGAATTGCGGTAGCACTTGTGGTAGTTAGCCAGGATTTATTAGTGAAAACGTTGTTGTTATAAGGAATTTCTGGAAAATGCTTTGCATTGCATAGCACCGATGTATTTGTCATAACTCTGGGAATGGGAATTCCGTTATTTTTGACCTCCGTGCATTTAAGCTACAATATCTGGTAAAAACTCGGACACTTCGATGTCTGTCTTTTGTTAGCAACAATCATTAATAACGTTAGTGATACAAGTGGGATAGTTATCTCCTTAAAACAGTGAACTGTAGAGTCAGTGTTATAGATTTAACAAGAGGTGATGTCTGTATGGTGATTGATCTGAAGTAAATACGTGTATATACAGTATAACTCATTTAAAGGTAAGAAGTGCTACTTTGTTTACTGTTGATGCTGTGAGGAGCCATGTTGATTTGACGTCATGTGCTGAACTCAAGGCTGGGAAGACTTTCCCAACCCTCTGAGGAGGCGTTTTCTTTGTTTTGTCCTAGTCGAAGGTTGGAAATTCGGAGCAACGAGCTTTCGTCAAATGCAATATACCTTGTGTCTGTACTGCAGTTCTCGGTGCTACAATGCAAAACTTAGAATAATGTGTAAATTGCTTTTCTTAAAAATAATATTTGGTCATTTTAGAATAGGAAATATAAGTACATAGTAATTAGTGTGAAAAACATAACAGGTGTACCTCAGGACTCAATGCTAAGACCGCTTTATTTTCAGGTGAAATGCTAAATACTGATTGGTGACTGTTGACTCACGTCAGGCTGCATCACGCCACGCCATTGCTGATTATTTTCCTATAACAACATGCCCCCAAGTGTTTTATTCCTTACTTGTTATTTTGTTCCGGTTACTGGTTTTCTTCTGGTTTATTAATGCTGAAGTTTTTCAACTCCTAATGTTAACTAATGCAGTAAATAATGTTAAGGGAACCGTAATATAAAGCGTGTATGTATTTATGGAAATTTCTTAGCATTAAATACCAGGAATTACGTGGTATTTTTGACATTGCATTACACATTACACTATGCACCATGTACCAAGGATTAATTGTAAGTTCTACATCATTAACATTTAATTTGTGAGTAATTATTGCGTTGAGTCATGAGTTATACAAATCTGGTCGTTTTCACACAAGTCACTATGTAACACTATGTAAACTGCTCGTAATTACCACATACACATTACCTTTTAAATACCAGGTACTTACTTGTTTGCATCAGAGGGCATTTTAACTGCTAAAAGATTTATGGACTTCTCATCTGGTGAACAGAAAACAATGTGGGATTGCCTTCACTGCTTTTGCATCTGTTCAAAGAAAAATACCTCAGAAATCCGACATCCCTGTGCTGCTCAATAATGCTTGGCAGCCAATCTCCAAAAAAACAAAAAAGAAAAAAAAAAAAAAGAGCCTACCCTAGCAATATCGTGCAACCTAAATATCGTGATATACCATAAACCCGATTATCGGCACATG
Organism: Pangasius djambal; assembly: GCA_022985145.1. NCBI lineage: Eukaryota > Metazoa > Chordata > Actinopteri > Siluriformes > Pangasiidae > Pangasius > Pangasius djambal. The sequence goes on from CM040998.1 coordinate 15,632,231, forward strand.
CCTATAAAATAACCGCTAATAAATCAATGCCAAGTGGTTCGCTTCTGGAGTGGATACGAAAAAAAAAAAAAAAAAAAAAAAAAGGCAAACAGATACAGTAGAAAAGCGAGTAGCCAGACGAATCTTCACCCTGGAAAAGAGTTACATGCAGGATGCAGGATTTCTCAATGGCTTCTCCACTTATTGCAGCTGGAGTTGCGGGAGGATGCTCCCTTCCCTCCTCCGTGGTGGAAATGACAGGCGACCGAGAGCGGGTTTTAACATCATCACTCTCACTCTGTTCGACACACACACCAGACCACGTCGAGAACTGCGCTGCTGAAATGCCAACGACACGTCGAGGCCAGTAGTGCAGGTGAAAAATTCGCCACGTTTCGTCCTCTAGAGCTCCTCGTAGTCTCCCTCCTCTCTCTTTTCCGCTGCTTCTCCTCCTGCCAGGAAGGCCTCCAGATCGTCCAGCTCGCCCGCTTTCTTGCTCCGGGACTTCTTCTTTTTCTTCTCTTTCTCATCTGCGGCTCCTTCTGGCTCCTCGCGCTCCTTCTTCTTGTGTTTCTTCTTCTTGCTGCTTTTCTCTTCATCCTGGGGAGGACGAGGTGAACGACAAGGTCATACAAACAGCAAGAAAAAAAAAGGAAAGTCTTTCATACATGTTACTTTACAGAAGCTTGACGTTTGGATTTAGAGTTTAATTATGAGGCTTGAGCATCAGCTGTGTCATGAGTATAAAATAATTATAGCAAAATATGTACATATATATAAAACTGTTACAATACAGCTGAAACTGTGTCAGTTAATATGCGTTACAGTTAACTAAACATGCACATTAAAATAAAATTTACATTATATATTTTTTAATCCAAAGACTACAACTATGACTAAATTAAAAAAAAAAATAAATGAAATTAATATAAATTTATATAAACATTAGCACTGGTCTCCTTTAGGTACTTTAAGCATTTTCACAGATTTAACCAGAAATAATATAGTGCTTTAATAAAAACAGGTTTGAAATCCAGTCAGTAATTCGTTCTGGTGTATTTAATTGAAGTTTTAATTACACTAGATAATGACGCTATCCTTCCAATGAAACCAAAGAGTATTTTTCCAAGACTCTGATGATTCCTGATCCTATTTAATCTGTACCTGATGTTCATCTAAAAACTGCCTGAAGCCGTTCTTTCCTTGCATTTTTTTTTTTAAATGTCCTTTTTGTATTCAGCAAACAGTGTGAAATCTACTGCTGCTTATTTCTACCACCTGCTGCCGCATAAACACTACACCGGTGCTTGATTCCTTTCACCTCTTTACTCTTCTTCTTCTTTTTCTTCTTCTCTTTCGTGGAGTGCTTGCTTTCCTTTTCTGCAAAACAGACAGGAACTAACTCAGCCTTCTGCATTTTCACACTTCGTTTTTTTTTTTTTTTTTTTTTTTTTTTTTAAAACACAACAGGAAATTAAAGGACTTGCCATCTTGTTCGTCACTGCTCTCTTTGCTCTTGACGCTTTTCTCCTCGAAGCCCAGGCCGAAAAGGTCGCTGTCGTTCTTGTGTTTGAAGGAGCGCGCGGAGGACTTCGGGGGCTCGGCAGGGACGAGTTCATCGTCTGAGAGGTCGGGAAGGTCAGACCGGACAGGGAAGACGTCCTTCGTAAAGAGAAACGTGAGAAACAAACGGTCAAGATTAATATATAAAAAAATATGGCATGCCATACTATAACAAATGTACATTTTAATCGCGGGCAAATTGCTGTGGTATAAGAGGAATAAAACACTTCAGGACGTGCTGTAGCTATTGGAAAATAATCAACTCCAGCGTGGTAACAGTAACTCTGTTTCATGACGCCACACAATCTGTGATTATTTTCCTATTACAGCATGACGCCGAGTGTGTGGACGCTCCTTCCGTCGCTGCTCTTGCACAGCTGGATGCAGAATATAAACCAGCTTTTTAAAGCAAATCCCTTTGAACAGAGTTTTCCAAAGCGAATTATGGAACCCTTGAACTGCTGTTATTTAGCAGATAGCAGGACGTAATATAATTTCACTTAAACAACGTAACCTGCCTCTTAAAGACCCGTGTCTTACCTTTTTCTCTTTCTGCACCTGCTCCTCCTCGCTCTCGAAATCGGGGTCGTCCATGACGAAGGAGAGCATCTGCTGAGCCACAGGGGCCTCGGGGTCCGTATCAGACGAGTCGCCCTGAGGAGGAGCCGCTTTCGCTTTACCCCGCTTTGGAGGCGAGTGTGTATGCGGAGCGTGTGGGAGGTGTGTGGGAGTCGGCGTGAGGATCGAAGGCTCTGAGATCATCTGAGGCTGGAGTGAAGGCACAGGCTTCGCGAGTTTGGGTTTTTCCTCCAGCGCTAAAGAGCTCAAATCGCCCCTGCAGGAGAGAGCATTAATGAACGTTAATGCTACATATTTCGCTTAGGATTTCAGGAAAGTGACGCCTCGTCTGACGATCAACACTTACAGTTGGATGTCCAGATCTTCATCCTTAGCCACGACTGGTTTGGCTGCATCCTCTTCCTCGTCGCTGGATAACGTGATATTAAGATCTTTACTGGGGACTGAGGATCTGGGCTGCTGCATGAGCGCAGCATCATCGGGGTCCAGATCGTCCTGAAACCCTGCGACCATGGGGTTTCCTCCTCTCCCTTCCCCATCACTGACGGAGAAGGGAAAAAAGAAACAATGGTTGACACGCGGATTGCATTAACATGAACAAATCAACACATTTGAACAACCTTACAAGCCTCCGCTACTGACATGGAGCGCAGTTTCCTCAGGCAACCAGCAAAGCTTTTTAAGAACAATTACATCACGAGTGTTTCATAATGCATGGCGTAAAAATAATAGCCATGGAGGATTTTACAGAGTGTTACTTCTGGCTTTGATATTTTATCCTACGAAAGTCAAATCCTTAAGTGTCTATGCTCAGGACAAGGACATCATCGTAGACTTGCTTTAACTGCTTTAGCTGTTTATTCTAAACATGGAGCTGCTTAAAATAATAAACTAGCTTTTATATCAGAGAGTCCACTGATTCTCGGCGGAAATATTAATTTCACGAAACTACCAAGAATGGTCATGTCTTATTTTCAAGGCAGTCATGTAAATATCTGGAGTTACACAAGTGCCATGGCGATGAAATGAAGCTCCTGATGTCTTGGCTGCATATTAGCACCATCTTTTTCAGTGGAAACATGTGGTACTGTTCCAGATGTGGTCTGTGTGTACTGACTGGACCATTTTTGCACCTGAGAAAAATCTTTAGGAATTAATATTTTCCACGTGAGGAGAATGAGGCTAATTACCGGAGACTTTGATAATTAGCTTCATTCTCCTGGGATGGAGAAATAAATTCACGGAGGGCTTGTTTGTCAGATTTAAATGTCCAAGTTATTTCTGGGTGAATTTCCTTATCGTGTAGCTGACGGAGCGTGCGCTGTACCTGTCACTGTCCGCGGTGGTCGGCTGGGGCTGCGTGTTCATGCTGGGTTTGGTGCTGGAGGGGACGCTGTCTTCTAAGAAACTCTTATCCAGTCCTTCATCTGGCACAAAGTCATCCACACTCTGCACCGTGGACGGAGCTCGGCGAGCTGCTGGCTCCGCCTCTGCACCAACAACCCAAAACACACAATTCCGCAATTCGGAGCAAAATCAAGGCTGGGGAGGTTTCAGAATTTTTAACCTCTGAATTATGTAAGTGATATGAAGAGCAATGAGACATTAATTCTGTACAACCAATAATAATTTATCTTAATTTGATCTTAATTTGTGGTTTCCTCAATTAATTAAACACAATCGACTGAGATATGAGTGAACTTACAGTTCATAAGTTTACACATGCCTTGCGGAATCTTCAAAATGTTAATAATTTAAAAGGATTTACGATAAAAATGCACATTCGTGCACAAATATAACAATTTTACACCGATTTTACAAAAGTTTACACCCCCCTGGCTCTTAATGTATTGTGCTCCCTTCTTGAGCATCAGTGAATGTTTGCACCTTTTGTAATAGTCGTGTACGAGTCCCTCAGTCGTCCTCAATGTGAAAAGATAGATCTCAAAATCATATAGTCACTGCTGGAAAGGGGTCAGATATGCAGAAGATGCTGGAAAAGTAAAGAATGTGCAGGACCTGGAGGATTTTTCTGAAGAACAGTGAGCTGTTTAACTGCTCAGGACAAACAAGGGACTCATGAACAGCTATCATAAAACATAAAAACAGTCGCTGATCTTCCGGTAACACACACAGTAATTAAGAACCAAGCGAATGTAAACTTTTCAACTGGTTCATTTGTGTAAATTCAGTTTTATTGTGTCTTGTGGACTACATGTAAACATCTGTTATGTGAAATAGCTTATTCAGGAGAGTACTAAATAAAAAAAAATGTAATTTTTATGATCCCTCTTATTTATTTTTTTCATTAACATTTTGCAGATTCTGCGAGGCGTATGTAAACTCATGACCCCAACTGCAGCCAGACATTCGTTTATCCTATAAAAAGTTCCTCAACTTTGTACGCAGGTTTAAGATTCAGCTATATTTTCTTTAATAATAAAGCTTTGACTTATTCACAGTATTGTTCCCCATAAAAAAATAAAAAATAAAAATTTTTTTTTATCATTATCAAGTTCCTGCTGATGCTGGGGGGTTACAAAGTTCCCACACACGCAAAGTCAAGTGATCGTCCACTCATGATGTTCACGAGTCCTAATCCTTTGAATTAGTCCATGTCTTGGAGCATTAAGCCCCAGGGGAACTTTTCAAATAGGAAACTGTGTAGAAAGGGTTTGTGTGTGTGTGTGTGTGTGTGCGCGCGCGTGTTTGTGTGTGCGAGAGAGAGAGAGAGAGAGAGAGAGAGAGAGAGAGAGAGAGAGAGAGAGACACACTCACCGTGGACAGCAGTGGGCATCTCCGGGGTGGCGGTCGAGCCGAACAGCCTGGAGATGAAGCTGCGTTTCTGTGGCTGCTGAGCCGGAGATGGAGACGATGCAGAGGCTGCAGGAAGAGCAACGGGAATCTGAGCATCCACAGACGGTGAGGTGGAGGGTAACTGCGGGTTCGGCCCGATGACAGGGGGTTGCTGTGGAGTGCCGGGGCTGGAGCTGCCCGTGGAGCTGGCGCCCGCAGGGACCACGGGGGACTGCGAGCCTGACGACGGGCTCTGACCGTTAGCATCACCAGGAGATCTGTAGCCTTTAGCACGTGCTTCCATCATCTCTAGGAATCTGCAAACATGAGCTTTAGGATTAGCATCAAATCTAATCAGATAAACACATCAACAACTCCTCTTAAATGTGTTCACGCATTTCCATTTATCTGAAAGTTCTGATTGCGTAAGTATTTACCCCCCGTTGACGTGAAACCCCTAAATTGGTTATTTTGGAAAGAATTTTTTAGCTTGCTAATAAAGAATCACATATCATTGGCACGTTTTCTCAGTAGCCGAGTTTATGGATCTGAGTTTATTCCTCTATTTGCCCCCTTGTGGAAAAACAAAGCTCCTTTTTTAATCCTTTTATTCAATTTATGGTCCACAGGATGATTATAATTCAGAACACGGATTCTGAATTCATTTGGTTAGCCAGATTAGAACCTACCTGCTTTAGTGCAAAGGGTTTGTAGAGTATCCTCAATACACCAATATGAGGAACCAGAATATACACAAATGTGTTTATTCACTGTCCCGCCATCTCATCTCATTAAGCTACATGCACTGTAATTACATTTCTAACTGTCTAATCTCCATATTTCACTTACACTGCTGTATGGACCTTTTTCCTCTACATGTAGCGCTTACAGAAGGAAAATGGTTAGGAGCTTTGTAGACTGGATGGAAGATCACTCACACTAGACACGTGACAAATACACATCACATCCAAATGCTAGATGATCTTACAATCCGTTCCTCTGATGAGCACTATAACCTCCTCAAAGATCAACACGCAATTGAGCGTTTTCCCAGTTTTTAATCTAAAATCTACGTGAAATGTCCAGAGGCGTACAGGAGGTCTTACATTTCATAGTTTTGATCCTCTGTCTCCTGCTGGACCGTCAGCTCCTCCAGTGTGGCATCGATGTCCAGTTGGTTGGTCTCCAGCTGCCTTAACAGCGTCTCTCTCTGCAGGCGAAAAAATGTCTATTCAGTACACGAGTTACACGACTGAGCAGGACTGTTACATGAACAAAACTATAACAAGTAAAATTCAACAGACACAGAGAAGGACTGATAGATGGACTGATGGACCGATGGCAAAAAACTTAGATAGATAGAAATTTGGCCTGGTGTTCCTGAACATCAACGTGGTAAGTAACAAACAGAAAGCTACTGAAGAAGAACTATTTCAGATATTCGACCTTGCTGTGACCTTGACCCTGTTTGGACCAATTCCTAAATCAGTTCATCTGCTGGTTTCAATGATAATTCCATATAAACCCACTGAACCACTCGTTCTTGAGATATCACGCTGAATCTTGGACGAACGCACGGACGGACACGTGTTCCCATTAATGTGTTCTCTCAATACTGTGTCCGTGCATCCATCCAAGATTCCCATTAATGTGTTCTCTCAAGAACGAGTGGTCCTTCCTGTCTGAAGTATATTTTAAGGGTATTTCAGGTGTACATACATTAATAAGGAGTGAAATTTAAAAAAAAAACCTTGTACCATACTAGCATAAACTATAAAACTATACAGTATATTGTGTGCTCTAAGGAAATGACTATAGTTAAAAAAAAAAAAATCAATTTCAGCCAGATTGTTTACAATAAAATTAAAAGTTTTTGTTTAGGTCTATTCCTTAATTGCATGTTACAGCATTCACAGTTAGCTACTTGTTTGTGGTTCAACCAAAAAAATTTTTTATGAGTGTTTTGGAAATTTGGACTTGCAGTGCAGTAGTAAGACCCTCGTAAGTAGTAAGACACGTGAACTGTGCAAAATATGTATTATGTAAGGAACAATAAACCTGGGAGTGTGCTGTTAGAAGGAAATAATCAGTGACAGAGTGGTGTGATGAAGTGGAGTTACTATTAACCACCCCAGTGTTGATTATTTTCCAATAACAGCACACCCCAATGTGTTTTCTTCCTCTTATACCGCAGCAATTTGCCAACAATTACAATTTTTTATTTATTAATGAACGACATCTCATCCTTCTCATCCATTTAATGTAGTGGAACAACAGAAACGGACTTGTTTGACAGATATCACCTTCTCTACAAAGTTATATGAATAAAATAAAATGCAGCTTGTTAGCAAGAACCCATAAACATCCGGTCCTGAAGACTTTCCCGTGGCTGAAAACGTACATTTTTTTGGTTTTATCTCTGTCTGTTAAAGCGCTGACACTGGAGACTCCTTGCATACATTTTAAATAAACTTCTCCTTACAGAAAGTCACAAAATCAAATAAATTGTTAAATAACAGCAAGGTTTTTTTTTTAATCCGTTTATTATTAATAATTATTAGATTATGTTACGCCACACAAGTCCTTGTGAATGAGCTGTTACCATAGAAACAACAACGTACTAGAACAAGCGCGCTAATATAAACCTGTGATCTGCCTTGCGGCCAGAGCGGCTGTTATAGAAAATGAATCGACACCTTCTGACCAATAAAGGTAAAATTGCATTAAGGAAGTACATTCAAGTGTTAAAATCAACCCGGTCAACTTACTACAACTGACGCCACTCAGAGGTAAGAGGTGAAGGTAAGCCTGCAGCCTGGCTGATTATATTACAGTCTAACAAACACACTAAGACGTAAACTCGCAGCCTGGAGGGTTTGTAGAGTTTAGAGTTTAAAAGTTTGCCCTACTAATAAAGTGCACTGTAATGAGATCATGAGACGAGTGGAGTTTGCTCAACTCTGCAGCGCTCCAGGGCTGCAGTCTGACACCACTGATCTAATTACTGCTGGCCATTCGAGACACTCCACACACACACACACACACACACACACACACACACACACACACACACACACACACACACACACGCACGCACCTAGATGAAATATTAAGTGAGTGGCACAACAATGAACTCGAGTCTATCCTCTAGAAACTAGAGAGTCAGTCTTAGAGAGACTGGGTGTCATTGTACTACAGTCCTGAAGTCGAGAACCACTTACCTGAAGCTGCAAGAAAGGAATGTTGAAAAATCGGTGCAGGTATTTGAGGCCGAAGCCATTTTTCATGGAAGACTCGGCGTAGTGGATGTAGGAAGAACCCAGTGGCCTGTTTAGGAAGAAGAGCAAAGTCATCAAACATTTATACACTCTAGACATCCACTGGTCTGACAATGACTCATCCAGTACTGAGTGTTTGAAGATACTGGTTTAAATTGAAGGATTGGATATGATATCTTGTCTAATCCGTACCATGCACATGTCTTTTAAATCACTGTTAAAACTAGACATTTTGGCAGATAGATAGATGGATTGCTGAAGCTTTAGCGGAAAAATAAACCTCAATGGTTTCTCTACAATCCACGTGTTCCTAAATCGGATCGTTATATCTCTTGCATGTTATTTCATCATGTCGATGTGTTACACATCAGTATAACCTCAAATATAACCGGATTCTGCCTCAGACGTCACAGCAGCTCCAGAGTTCGATCCTGAGCTCGGGTTTCTGTCTGCGTGGGTTTCTTCCGGGTTCTATGGTTTCCTCTCACCTCCAGAAAACATGCCAGGAGGTGGACTGGCTACGCTAAATTGCCCTTAGTTGTGAGTGAGTGTGTGAAAGAGTGTGTCTGGTGCCCTTCAATAGACTGGCATCACAGACATCGTGTATACCCGCTCCGGAGGTGGGAATACGATAGAAGGAATGAATAATATAGGTAATAAAATTAATGATTCTGCCTTGTTTCTGACTGCAAAGGAAATAAAATTAAATACCAAAAAAAAAAAAAGACTGTGAGGGAAAATCCTAGAAATGGTGGTTTAAGTGAAACAGAGGTCCAGTTACAGTGTTGTGTCCAATATGCAGAGCCGAAACCTTCCTTAACCCACAATAACACAAACAGAAAGAAGAGCACGTATGTGACAAACTTTCTGGCGGATATTAAACGTGGTGATATTTTTAATATCAAAGTCAAATGCACATTGCACACTTGTTCCTCCTCCAAGATACGAGGTCCTGGTGTCTTATTCGTACCTGTTGAGGCTGTTGATGAAGTCTCTGATGTCATCCGGAAGGATGACCCTGTGCTCGCCCATGTCCCGATGATTACCCAGCACACACACCGGCACGTGGGTTGGCACTCTGGGCAGCTCCCGCAAAATGTAGTTATAAGTCCTGTGAAGAAATAAAAAAAAAATAAAATAAAATAAAGAGAAGAGAGCGTTTAGAGAAGCATACCACATTTCCTGATTGTAAGATCTATTCACGTGTATTCCCATAGCTTTATAGCAGGACTATGAGGAATCCCATGCACTAAACATTTTAGCATTTAGCAAATTTTAGCTCTAATAATACGGCTTTAAACCTCATAAAAGACAGGTTAAGTAGCTGACGAGATACTCGACTGTGTTAGAGTAAGAAAACATAAAAATGTGGAGTGTGGAGTTTAGTCAAGGAGTAAGACAAATCGACGCAAGTTAGAAAACATCCTTATTTTTACAAACCTGATTTACTGTTTAAGCATATTATCTCTGATTCTGAATATTATTAACCTTTTCATCCATTTCTTTTATTTTCCAAACAGGTCTCATTAAACCTTTTGCAGTTAAACCGCATATGGAATCTATATTTTTAGCACAGATTTTGTTTATGAATATAATCTATATATTTATATATTATATTAGGGCTGGGCAATCTATATCAATATCGCGCTAAATTATGTACAATATACAATATATTTTTCTGCGATCATCATCTATTTTTACTAACAGTTATGAAGTCTGATTGGAAACAGCTGATATTTTCCAGATTTTAGACTGGACTTTAGACATTAAAATTTCAAAAATCTATATACAGTTTTGCTAATTAATTCACTAATCATTTAAATATTTGGCTCATTAGTGAACTGTTTAATGTGGAATATCATTTATAATTAGGAAATACACAACCTCCTGACATTATAATGATTGTATAATACATATGACAAATATGATATGATAGTATGATAGTTTAATATGTTATTAAATATATATAATAAAATGACAGACTTCCTGGCCCCAAGCTTGCAAATTACAAATTTACAGTAATGATTCAGTTAGAATTTTTTTATTTACGTAATTCCCTGCTCAGCCCAAATGCTCCGAAGTTAATACAGCTAGCAAGTAATGGTACCTCCCAAAATACCACGTAACGTTTGCCAGAATTACATTTGCCTTGTAGCTGCAGTCCAAAGCTAAAGAAGCAAATATCAGGCACAGAAAATATCTGACTGATCCAAGACATTTGGGCTATTTGGAAATCTGTGAATTATTTCTTTAAAGTAAAAGATCTTTTACACGAGCGACCTGGAAAACTGTACAGCGGCGATTTCTAAATTTCACCATCCACATCAAATTAAAATTACAATTTTATTGGTCTCACACACACACACACACACACACACACACACACACACACACAAAAACACCCAGTACGACGTGCAGTGAAATGCTTTTTTCAACTGTCCAGTGTCATAAAAACAGAATGTATATGAATACAACAGTCAGCTTAAATACTAACATACTGGGATTAAGAAGCAGAGATTTATAAGATCTTGTTTTCTACCATTGTTTTGTGATGTCGAACATCATGATGACGCCATTACAGTTCTTATAAACATCCAAAAACTCAGCGTCCAGGGCCATCTCGTTCTCAGCCTGCAAACACACGCACACGCGCACACAGACACACACAGACACGCACACAGGCAAAACAACATCCCGTTGGAAAATATAATATAGTGCATACACAGTATATTACAATTTATACCACAGCGCTGTTAAATGCTCAATTCTGATTGGTCAGACGGTGTTAATTAATTCTCTGTAACAACCCTTTTCTGTAGTAACAATTTACACAAGGACTGGTTCAGTGGAGGCTCCACATAAACAGAATTAAAAACATGCGTAATCATCGATATGATGTTTTCTGTGAGGAGACGTTTATGTCACATTTATGGAAGGAGTCTCCAGTGTCAGTGTTGAAATTCCACAACATTAAATGTAACTATATCTATAAATGGATAAAAGGTATCTGTAATTAAATTATTATTATTATTATTATTATTATTATTATTATTATTATTTTTAAATGTAATTGTTGGCAAAATGGTGTGGTTTAAGATGATTAAAACACTTTGAAACATGCTATTGTAGGAAAATAATCAACTCTGAGATGGTTACAGTAACTCGGCTTCGCTCTGGGCCGCATTACACCACCACATCGTTGATTATTTTCCTAACAGCACAGCACCAAGTGTTATACTCTTTACATATTTTACACATATTCAATAGTATATTGAAAGCATGCAACAATATATTTTATTTCTATATTAAAGATCACAGTAATCAGACCACTGCCAAGGTTCCCTTCATGATTAAGAGCCTGGTGTTATGAGTGATTAATTTTACCTCCTGAGGATCATTCTCTAGCTTCAGGGTATCTCCTCGCTTTTTACCCCTGCCTACACAGACGAAAACAAGGAAGATGAGACAAAACAAGTCCATCAAACACAAACAGTCAGTGTCAGCAGCTGCTCAGTGAAAATACACAACGCAAAAACAAGAGTGAGCAAAATGTTCAATAGCCACATCAAGCTGTAATGAAAACCAACACCTGAAGGAATGGCTCAGCAAAAAAAAAAAATGTTTTTTACTATACCATCAATGTAGTCGATCAGCCAAGACGTATTTTGTGGCCTGACAGTCAGAGCCATGATGGTAAAGCAGATATCATGTCTTTGTTTCTGTAAATATCTAACCTCAAATGATATAAAGACACAGAAAATGCAAATCACAGCAACACGAGCCCATCATACATGGCAACCAAAATTAATTCAGTATCCGAGGGCTTCAGTTAGCGAGACAGCCAGTGGGCTTTATTTTGAATTTGACTGGTCAGAAGCTCCCGGGGTGCACAGATAACCTTATTGTTACCTGACTGAGATCGCAAAGTTCGAATCCCGACGATGCCGAAGACTTGGATAGGATTAGTTTTAAATGAGATGGTGAGGTGATGTAATTATTACTAGAGCATCTCTAGGATTTTAGTCCTTTCCGACTCAGACGTGTCAGTAATTATTTTACAGACTGTGCGTATAAACTTACGCCATATTTTACCTTCTAGAATATATATATATATCCCGTCCAAACTGATATGTTGGTAAAGATTGCATTCTATCCTGTTTGTATTCAGTTTAAAGACACTGCAGGATCAGCTCACGCGTTTCTATCATCACCCACCATACCCAAAAAAAAAAAAAAAAAAAAAAAAAAAAAAGGGCAAGTCATGTTTAAAATATAGATGACATTTAAAAGGACGTACCAGAGATGCTTTTTGGATGCGTTATTGAGTTTCTTACTTAAGAGTCCACAGGTATAGCTTACATACATGGCATGTTATGGTCATGTGACCTACTAATGATCAAGCGCACCACAACAAGCGCTTATAATAACATTCAAAACAATCCGTTTGTATTAAAACGAGTTGCATGTAGTTTGCGCATAAAGTTTTTATTGTGACGAGTACATGGTGACTACACTCCCATCTCTGTGATTTATACAGAGATCACTTATCCCGTGTGAATCGACTATAATTGCTACAGATGTCCTCTGGCAACACTGCTTAACTATCCGCCAGAACGGTACGAACAGTAATAACCTCTCTCAGATACTGAGTCCATTGGTTCGTTGATCAAACTGATACATAGTTAAAAAAAAACAAATGAAAAATGTGTGGAAAAAATTGAATGGAATGCCATGACGCTAACTCTTACATGTCTGATTTGACAAAAAAAAAAAAATTGGGATACGGTAAACACTTAATAATATTCTCATGACAGATTGTGCGATAAATGTCAACAATATTGCATCATAGTTAGCAACATATTAAGAGATCTGTAGTAATATTAGTTGAATGATCAGGGGGAAAACGTATCGATTCACAAAACAGGCTGCACACACTGGGTGGGAGGGGCATACTCTCTCTCCCCTGTCAATCACAGCGACACTAGCCAATCGTACGCATTTTTGAGCTCGTGTATGCAGAAGAGGGTAGAAAGCTCTTTCCTAAGATAGATTCATTGATAACTTTTGGAATGAGATCGATTTGTGTAACTCGTACGCTATGTTAATGGTGTGACTCCAGCGTGAAAAAGAAGACGCAAACATCAGATGTCAAACGCGTCTCGGCTGATCGACTGATTCGGAAAATGAAGAATAAATGTTAATGGATCCCCAAATTAATTTCCTTTTTAACTGGGAAATTTAGGATGGATTTTACTGAATATGTACTTAAATAAATCTATAGTTTAAATGCCAACAAAATAGAATCTGTGAGCTTCAGTTTAGAAAGTGTGTTAGTTTTATTAATCAGACTGGGTGTATTATAATATCCTTTGTCGCACACTCTATGTCGCACACTGTTATAGATCTTTGGCAGGCAGACCCTCAGACATGACCAAGAGTTAAATCCACTTTAATCCAACTGCAGTGCAATGAGTGAAATGTGGCAGCTGTGTTTGCACCAAGATTACACACACACACACACACACACACACACACACACACACACACACACAGCAAAAATGCACACACACGCCCGTTAGATACACACACAACTATGACCTAATATCTATCAATCTCTATGCAGAAGTGGTTTCTCACCTACACCTTCAGGAAGAGGGATTTTTTGGCCTGGGTGCACAGTGAGAGCAGAGCAAGAGAGACAACATTAATACACACGGCGAGTCGGCGTGCGTGGGCCGAGCGGCTCAGTAAACCAGGCCGTGCTTTAATAATGCATCTGATGAAAGCATGGCAATGGGGATGGGTGTAATACGAGCATGCAGAAAGCTAGTCTGTCTCTAAAAGACTCGAAATGATACACATCGACCATCTAGATACCTTTTTAAAAAACATTAAACACTAGCATGGTTTAGAAGTACACAGGTATGTGCCGATATAGGATTTTTACGTCACGATTAACCCTCCAGCCTACAATGTCATCGTGACACCGAATGAATACACAACTACCTGTTAAACTTGTGTGTTAAAAAGCTGTAGTTAAATGCGATTTTACCACAAAAGGAACCTGATTGAGGACTTCACAGCTTTATTTACTCATGACTCCATGTTAACTTGGTATAAAGAATGGTAGAGAGGACAGTAAGTATGTTTACATGCGCTTAAGTAATATGTGCCAGTCAATAAATCACCTTTTTTTTTCTAAATACAAATTGTATGCAGCTCTACAGTTTCTTTGCTACACAAAAAACGCTGCCGAGTGTATAAGTTTGCACCCCCCCTACAGTTTTTAATGGAAAATTATAAAATGTACCTCTATTTTACAAATTATGAACAAACTATTAAATTTCAAGATGTTAAAAAAATTAAATGTATGAAATTCCTGCAACAAAACAACAATCTAATTTTTTTTTTAAATTGGCAGCTATAAATGCAAATGCTGGACATACAAGGTATTAGAGAATATACTGTATCTATTACAAATTAAACGACAGTGATTTTGAATTTTCAAACCTGACTGGTCAGAAGATGTTGATAAATTTTCTGTAATAGCAGCTCTAGCTGAAATAATGTATGGTTTCTATAGTAACAGCTTACACAGGGACGGTCCAAAAAAAATGTGTTGTTATTTAAGAAAGAAAAACATCATGATCATAATCACTGATCACAGCAACATTAACTGGAAGGAGTCTCCAGTTTCAGCTTTTTGCAACAGTCAGAGGTAAAGCTGCAACTTTTTTTCCACCACAGATTTTACATATTGAAGTATCTCTGTAACATGAAAGGTTTTTTTTTCCCTTTGTTTTATTAACTTGAGGCAACGGTAGTTCGTGGCTGCTATAATGTAAATGATAACGGGAACAAACTTAACTGTAAACAGAGAAAAAATACGATGTGTTGTTCATTAATAATTTAAATATTATAATCTATTGCCGTGTTCATTCTGTGCAAGGGTGTGCAAACTTTTGCATTCATTTGCGGAATAACCTAATTAATGCGCTAAAATCAATTAAAAAATGTTTATTGGATTTTTTGAGCTGCTTCAATCCAGAATAAGGATCATATGATCATCTTATTTACACGATCAGAGTATTATTGTGCATGTAAACCCACTAAATGTTTAAGAAACTATCGCGATTTATCGTCTAACCCGATTATCGGCACGTACCTATAGATATTTTTTTTAATTAACTCAATATATTTTTGAACTAATGCACTAAACAACTACTGTGAAATCCCAAAATCTCGACTGAGCCTTAAACAGTTTTTAGTAATAAAATATAAATGCAGGAAAACTCAACCCAGCATGCAGTTTATCAGACTCACCTTTATCCACGACGTCCCACACCTCCACTTTCACCACGTCGTCAGTAGCTGTGAACACACCACCACAGGAATGAGGGGAATCCTTTCACGTTTACAAATCACACTTCCTTACTATCCCTAGACCTTCTCTAGAGTCCACGCTAAGACAGAGAAAAGCGGCTCTCTGTATATTATATATACTGTATAATATACAGTATATTATACACTAGAGATCCATGATCCATGATGATGATGTTTTTCGGTAGTCATTGATACCGATATTGGTAACGAAATGAGTAACCTACTTACCATTAATCAATCAAATTCGGCTCTGTTCACGTTTCCCTGATACACTTACATAGTAGCCATGAAATGCGAACCTGCGCATGTTCACGCACTTAAGCTACTAGGCTCGTGTTTTATAACATTAGCTAGTTGATTTTAAATGAAGTGCACTAGCTAGCTACTACGAGCTATGAGACTGCGCGGGAAATGAGCAGGGTTTCGTTGTGTCAGATTCCTTCGTGGTTAAATGAACGATAGCATCTGATCATCAAGAACAACACACTGGGTAAGAGCTGTTATTTTCACTCACCTAGCGTTGTCTGTAGAGTTTTTTTTTCTCACCTAGCCTGTGTTTGCTGCTAGCGATAAACTCCTCAAGCTGAGGTTTATGTTTCAGGTCAGGATCAGGTGTATTGTAGGAACTAAGTTGTTTCTCCTAGTTCCTAGTATATTTTGCAGTTGGCAGTGTCCAGATCGCTGTTCGTTAGCGCGACAAGGCACACTAGGCTTACTTCACATAAGATGCTGGTATCAAAGAATTGTTTACAAGTATGAGTAAATGAGAAGACCAGAACCAGTATCAATGCATCCTTAAATCTGTAAATGATATCTAGTTATGCTACTTTGACAATGACAGATTGAATGTTTACGCGAAACAGCCTGCGGTATTTATCTTTCTGTGTGCCTCTGTGAAATCAAAGTGAGCACAAGTGCTTCGTGCAGTTTGGTTTGGACCTGCGTCTTTGCCAGAGAGTTGAGTCACATCTCGGCAAATAGCTGCTTTTGATTTGTTTCCAGAATCTCTTTGGGTACAAAAGAAAAGCTAGAGTAGATGCAGTTCACACAACCTAGACTAGGAAAGACATATGGACAGGACGTGCTTCAAACTTGTGTCTCCATGCAGGAGATGGTACTTATGGACGAACACAATACATAGCTTTGATTAGACAGGTTCTGGTGCGTCCATCATGCTGAGCACCATCTAAACTGGGCTGCGTAACTCACACTGCTACATACTGGGGGTTGCGTTTTTCCTCGACGAGCCATCTAAAAGCTACTGATCTATTCTGATCTAGTCTAATGGAGGCTAAAAACGCCCAAGAGTGTTTCTTTACCTGGTTGTGCAGCTACAGCAGATAATAATTACACAAGGGAAGACAAGGGAATAAATATCAGTATGCATTATTTGGCATTATACCACAGCGCTCTTGAGAGCTCTATTGTGATTGGTCAGAAGGTGTTGATTATTTTACTATAACCATATATAATACAATACAATTGTATTGTATGTGTTTTTAAAGGAAAGGTTTTATCCTGAAACACAATGAAGACGTTTCTTGAATATCTACAGGAGATTTTGGAGTGACGTGTTAGACAACGTGTTCTACCATCAGGCAACACCAAATGAGGGAAAATCTTATATATTTAGTATATTTAATAATGTTTAGTGACATCACTAGCTGAGCTTATACATAGCCCCGCCCCCAAATCTGTTTTTAATACAGTCTCAAATGTATAATGATTTTGACCCAAACATGAACTTTAGATTATATAATATAATCATATATCAGCATCCAAGAAGAGTTAATTATGTAAAAAAAAAAAAATTTTTTTATTTATTTTTTTTTTCGGGGTACTTTAATGCGGGGGTTTTCAAATATTTTGTAGCCGGGGACGTCTTGAACTGTAAAATTAATTCCACGGACCCCTTCAGCACACATTTTATAAACATTATTTAAGAATAATGAATAAATAATATTTTGTGTATTTAAATCCAGCCATAGGCGACTTGTTCTTTGAGTTATTGAGGTTTGGGTTCAACCTAATGAAGTCAAGTGAGCAGTCAAAGAGGCGAATAAGAATAAATCACGGACCCCTTGGCTATGTTTCACAGAACCACTGCATTAATTAATAACATTTTAGTGAAATCAATTTTCATATTTTTGACATTTCGCCCAAAACCCCTGGTGTCAAAAGTGTCACTTTTCAGGAGAAAAATAACGTGTTATATATCGGTTATAACACTTACTCTTGTAGTTCCAGTGGATGCTGGTGACCTGGATCTCCTGCGTAGGGATGTATTCCTCCTGGAACTTCCCTCCCTGCAGACGCTGCCACAGTGTGCTCTTCCCTGTGTTCCTGTCCCCGCGGATCACGATCTTCACTACACCACAAACACACCGTCAGATTTAAACACCACGGCAAACTTGACCGAGTGTTCACTACTATCCATGTATCTAGCGCGTGTGAAGAGAGTATCATAGAGAAAATTCCTTATAGTGATGATAATTTGCATTTGTGATACATTAGCTAAACTCTTGCTCATTAGGGATCAAGATTTAACCCTGTTTTCTGCTACGCAGCGTTGTGACGATGGCTATCATTTAAAAAAAAATCAGCATACAAATAAACTAAAATAAAATAAACAAAACAAAACAACATTTGTGTTTTACAGCTCGTTCTAATACGTCTAAATCGTTTCTATAACAACAATTCACACAGGGACGCTACGGATAATAAACATACTGAAAGATGTATAATCGTAAACATACAACAGCTGATTTTGCGAATTTTACTGTAAGGAGACGTTCATTTAGGGAAGGAGTCTCCAGTTTCAGCAAGTTTCTCCAAGAGAGAGAGAAAAACAGAGGCTGGTGACGTAACTAGTGCTTAGTGTTTACAGCTGCTGTGACATAAGTGATAACAGGAACCAACTTGTTTCGCAGACGTTCCACAACTTTAAATGTAACTATAAACGGATAAAAAGTACACGTCGGTCTTTAATCAATAAAAAACTGCAATCGTCGGCAATTGTGGTGATGTGGTGCTAGAGGAATAAAGAGGAATAAAACACCTCAGGATGTGCTCTTATAGGAAAATAATCCCGTCGTTATAGTAACTCGGCTTCATGTTGGGTCGCATCGCGCCACGCCGTTGATTGTTTTCCTGTAACAGCACACCCGAGGTGTTTTATTTCTTCATTAATTCAGCACAAGGCATATCACAATCATGACGCGCAGCACTATAATCACTGTAATCACAAACAACGCTGAAAAAAATGGCCTCGTCTCAAGAGAGAACAATACGACCCACATTTTTCTCCAGCTCAGTCTCGGACTGAACCATTTCCTCAGTAGGGATAATCTGCTCCAAATCCTCTCCACTACTTGAGTGAGTAAACCACTTCTCACGTGATTTAAGAAACGGCGTCTGTCTTTGTTATCATCTCAGCAGACTGATGTGTTAATGTTCAGAAAGAAGAAAAAAAAAAAACAGACTCACTGTTGTACTGGACGCCTTTGGCGAATCGTCTCTGCAGACTCTGATTCATCGACTGCAGTCCCGCGGGAATGTTCTTCTCCCGCTGCTGGACAGGAGTCTCCGAACCGACCAGCTTCTTCAGAGCAGAGAACATCTCGACAGCAGTGATGTGGCTTTGAATTCAACTTCACTGGTCTCAATCACGGTTTAACTCGCAGGCGTCGACTGCAGACTTTCACTCTTTATCTTCCATAATGGAGTACATCAGTTTAATAACTCATAGAGAACCATAACTCTGAATAAACCCTGGCTTTATCCTCATAGATCGAAGTCCTGTGGTGCCTCCATTGACCTCAGATGATATAACCTGGTTTAAAAAAAAAAAAAGAAAAAAAAAAGAAACACAGACGAAGTGATCAGAAAGGCCAGATCTTTGTTAATAAGCTGAAATGGTGATTCGGGTGTGTTAGGCATCTTTGACAGCTTCGTGAACAGCTAATCGGCGGACTCTCTGAAATGATAACCTAGTCCCGTTTTCACAGAATTAATCCATTCGGATGTTTAAAGACACACAAGTCGGTGGTAAAAATTCAAAGAAAAATTTATTTCGACATCTCTGACAATCCCTTTTTTTTGTATATATATAACAAAAACCAAACTGGAACAAAAAGAAGAATAAATTCCCTAATTGTTCTTTTTTTCCTTAAAATCTCTTGCATTGTCGGTATTTATCGCATTGTTGTTGGTGTTATAAGATGAAAAATCTAACTAGCGTGGCAGTGCGCAGCGCTGCTTAGCCAAAAACAGATAGCTGTTTCACTGAGTTGGGTCATCAATGTCGTGTTGTTCTGTGGGTTTCTAAGCTGTCGTGTGTGATAAAGATAGAAACATGCTAGGAGTGGCAGCAGAGGTAGCAACGTAACATCTTTACAAAAGTATTGGATTACACAGCAGTGAGGTCGGCAGCTTTCTCCCCTCCCAAGCGCCTGGTGGTTACCGTAAAAACTCTGTATATACACAGCCACCAGTTACCACTGCGGTGGAGAAACTGTAGTTATTGTAGTGTGATTTAGGGCGAGTCTGGAGGGACGGGTTATGACATTTTTGAGGAGTCACAGCCAGACACAAAAGAGATTAGAACCACTGGATGAAGGAACTTGATCAGGTAACAAAAAATCAACTTGTAAAAATCTGTAATTTGAAAAAGTCAGTGGTGTGTTAATGCTTCGATCATACACCGTAGACAACTGTGACACTGTAACAACCCACACCGTGGCCGTGACCGTGACCGAGTCCAGCGTACAGTCTCTGACCCAACTGGATCTGACATGGACCACGGTCACAGTTCTGGATAGTTCCGGATCCAGAACCACTTCGACTAAGGAAGTGTCTGTTAAAGGTGTTTTGTGGAAGTCAGCTTAAGCTAGCTGCTCTGAAACACACACTAGTGTTTAAACTTGCGGTCAACAAAGCAACAGACTAAGAAGCGGCGTATAATTGTCATTTCCTCAGTACAATTCGGTATGAGGCTGTAATTCAAACGAACAGTTTTGCACTCAAGTGAACAGTTGATAACTTCAACAAAACAGACTTCACGTGAAAACTGTTACGAATTTCCTGGTTACACAATTGCACTTTTGGACCACGTAGTACACAGTTATAGAAGAGTTAGTTATAGAAGAGTTATATAGAGTAGTACACAGTTATATTCCTCTCAAGGTTTCTTCCTCATGTCCTCTCAGGGAGTTTTTCCTTGCCAGCGTCGCCTCTAGCTCACTCATTAGGGATAAATTCCTACGTTTAAAACTTATATCCTGAATTGATATGTTTCTGTAAAGCTGCTTTGTGACAATGTCAACTGTTAAACGCTCTACACAAATAAAAATGAATTGAATTAAATCGACAAATCCAAATGACTGGCTATAGTAAATTCCTCAGACTAATCCTACAGCACAGGTCGTGAAGCCTCACCACTTTCTCAACTTTAGCTCCTACTTGCTTTTGGTCTCTACTCAACTGCACAGTCGCAGACAATTTTCCCTGGAGTTAACTAGAAGATGAATATATTATAAACAAAGCTAGTGTGTATAAATGTTACAGTAGAGTGTAGCATTTATACCTTTCTACCATCTCATATCAGAAAAAGAGTCAGGCCACACCCACAAGTGACAACAGTCTCGTCGTACTTGTACGATAATCGATAAATGTATTCGTAAGATACATATGGGTTTCACAGGCCACAATGTCACCGAATCTCTCGAAACTTCAACACACCGGTTCTTATCATTCCACTTGAGGAAAAACAAACTTTTGAACACTGTGACAAGAATCAGCACAGTTTTTTTGTTGCAGTTAGTGGCAAGCAAACAACAGTGGGTTTTTTTTTTTTTTTTTTTTTTGGTGTTTATTAGTTAAATGCCATACTTTTTGAAAGTGGGTGGGTCTTAGCCACCTCAAGTGATGAAAACACTCAGACTCCATACCTAGTGATACCTAGAAATCTGCATCATGAGGCTTAAACCAGAAAGTGCACTTCAAACTTTGAGACGTCTTTTAAGCCAGAAGGATGCTGCAGTTAAAGATAAATGCCTCCTTCATCATCGCCGTTGCTGGAGTTTGCTGATTCGTACTCATGACATCAGCTGGGGTCTTTTAGAGCGCACTTATTACTGTGTGTGTGTGTGTGTGTGTCTTGCAGTGGCTCTTTTGGTCATTTGAAATAAACTTCTGCGTTACGAAGGCTACGAAGCCATAATCACGCAAGAGGCGGAGCCTCCTGAATTGACAGGGAAATAGAGACGCCTGATCGTCCTCGTCCTCATCGACGTCCTGACTGGTCGGATGTTGGTGGTCCACATCATTTACTGTTTCTGCAGAACCCGGGGCACCACCGAGACCGGGGTATTTTATTGGAACATCAGGAGAACTTCACCAAATATGACAAAAATCAGTATGAATAAGAAATCCCTGAGTGCACCTGGAATCAGCTGATTAGAACAGAAATCCTGTGTTAAAGCATGACACTCACTAGTGCAAGGGAACTACAGCAGGTACTCAAGATGTCATCAGGCTTAATGCATCTGCTTTTGTTTTGAAATGAACAACTGCATGGGCAGATTTAATCATAAATCTGATATGATGATGATTAGGAGAGACTAGCTAAAGGGAATACACCTCTGCAGTGCAGTGACCCAGAACTGGACTCTTATTACTAACGCTATCTCTCTGTTTGACATTTTGTAAGCTAGAATATGATTTTATTAACCAGAATCAATATCATACATGTTTTCTAATAGAAAGGAAAATACAGTGGGTTGATAAAAAAAATGACATAAGAACACAAAACACACCAATATTTCATTAAGACTATCCAGGAAGTGGGCTGAATCCCGAATCGCTGTTTACTCCCTACATAAGAGGGCTACATAGGGTCTGATGTCATGGCTTCAACACCCTACTTAGTGCACTATTTATCCAATATGGAGTCATTTGGGCTTCAGCCCAGTAGCGATACGCTAACCCAGCTAGCTAGACTAGCTATACAGAACGAGTCATTACTACTGTTCATTAGCGCTACTGTATTAGTTATGGGGATGAAATTGTACTTACTCTAAGAGCACAGTTCGCGTTCATAGTGGCCGCATCATTTTTGTGTTTTTCTTAGCGAATGATGGCGAGACACATCCATATTCCAGTACGGACACATCAGCATACAAATGCCTGTAGTCGCACAGGGGGCGGGGCTAAGAGTGTGAAGCATGAACGCACACTGAAAAAAAAATCCCGCCTTCTGCGCTGCCATTGGTCAGTGGTAACACTCGCGACTTCAAGCTGTCGTCCGATTGGTCCACACAAACGCCAGCTTAACAACCATGGAACGCTTGGAAACGGGCTGGATAGGACATGTAGCATAGCGGCTACAAACGAAATATCGAATATTTTTTTAATCACGATCTGTGTCATAAAATACACAAATCTGAAATAGATTAACATTAATAAAGTAGAAAATTACCGGATAGATCAGGAAGGCTAGATACAGTTAGCCAATCATAGCAAAGGAGGCGGGATTTAATGAAAACTAGCCTCAGTCATTTATGGTCAAAATTAAAGTCCTAATTAATAAAAACAGATTTTAGTTCAGCAACTACAGAATTTATAAATATAATTTATACATAAAACACTTGTTTTTGCTGTTGTCAATACAATAATTTAAATTTCTACTGGAGAAACTACATACATTTAACACTCAAACATTTTTTATAGATTATTTGCTTTTATAATTATGTCACAAAATTATTCAGATGCCTAAACAAAATATTTAAACAAATTAAAATTTGTCTTCATTAGGACATGCTAAACTATTTATTGTTCATTTACAAACATCAGAATTATACTTTTACTTTTATACATTTATTTGTGTTATTTACTTTATTTATTTAAATGTCAGTAACCAACAGAATCCCCCAAAAAATCTCAGTTCTTAAAAAAATCTTTAGAAAAAATCTCTTGGTATTAATTGTTATGTGACCTAAAGAAATTGACACACATTTTTTTTAAAAATCCCTGTTTAACTTCTATCTGAAAAATGAAAAAGGCTAAAACATGAGTTTCTACAGTGGCCTTTTCTGAAATAGTAAATGAGAGACTTTATTAAAATAGTGATTTGATCTTGCAACATTTTTAGTTCCGCAACATTTTTTATGCCCCACAAACAAATTGTCAAAACAGAAATAATGACTCAAAATTATACATACATATACACATATACACTTACTAAAATTACTTTATTGTTAAAGTTGTTACATGGAAAAATTACACCATATCACTAAGAAATATCCTGTTCACAATCGTGCTGTTGTAGTGACTATCGGCTCGGCTGTGGCTCGGCTGTAGGCACGAGGCCGCAGGTATTCAGTACAACGGCACGATTGCGAGTGTGATACTGCTTTCATACAAGATTTCTGTAAACAAGAAATTAATATCAAGTACCTGACACAACATGGCCAAATATTTAGTTCATTTTCGCTCCGCCAACAAAAATAGTTCCCAAAGAAGCCGCAGCTGGATAGAGTGTTACGTGTTGCCATGGTAACGCTAAAGTAACGCTACAGTAATGCCATGGTAACTGAATGACGGCCTGTAGTAAGTGTAGTAACAGTTTCAGTGTAACGAACTACTGCTAGAAGTGAAATTTTATGCAGCGAACACAGCCACGCAGCATGATACACAGTGGCATGTCCCCGTGCTGTTATACTGAATATCAGCACTACTGACGTGCTGCTCGACCAATCAGATTAGTGGACTGGAATTAACTGTTGTATAAAACATCCATTAAAAAGATAGATGAGCACTAAAAAGTAACTAGTATTATTCTGATTAAAGATTCCCTTGTCTCATTTTGGACCCAGATCAGTAGCCGGTGTTCTTGATGGTGATCTTCTGAGCTGCTTCAATCTTATAGTCCTTTATTCCTGAAAAGAAAAAGCATACAGCTGGAGAAAATGCTTAAAAAGTGTATCCACATTTACAGTTTGCAGATTATTTAGAGTATATAAAAGTCCTAAAGGGCCACGAATTCACATTCACACATTTGCCTCCTTTTTCCTATCAAAATGATAGGTCATTGTCATTTTGTTTTATACTGATCCCAGGTAATTCATGGCGTTAACACCAAATGACTGATGTTTCCCTAAAATAATGACAATTTCTTTTGTTTTCCAGAGATAATGAGTTCAATGTCCAGTGGTTTACTGACTTAACACCGTGTTATGCTACATTCAAATGATGTAGTGTGTAAAGATTTGATTAAAATTGAAGTCAAATTTAAGCAAAATACATCTTTATTTAAAAGTTTAGCTCAGAGTTCATGAGTTGTGAGGCTACAATGTCCCTCAGTATGGTACAGCCCATAGAAGTTTGGTTAGCGGTTTATGCTAAGTGTGGTTACAGAGTAATTTTAGTCATACGGTGAATTTTCTTAGCAATGTAACAACAAATCTGAAGTAAATGTTGATATTTATGACAATTCTGTGTTGTTTCTTTTGTCACATCACCTTTTACGTTGTCTGTATAAAAGACTTAAAAGCTACACTGCAATCTAAAAAGCTTGCTAGCATCAGCTAGCTCTGCTTTTATATAGCCCAGTTGCCTAGCAACAGTGTTCTGATGGTTTTAACCATGTGATCAGTGAACAGTTTTGTAAATTTGAATTCCTTGTAAAGCGTTTCTTCTCAATGTGTAATGTTTTATGCTAGTTCTTTTACAGATTTGTGTGGAATGGTATGCAGAATAGAATTTCTCACAATTCATTGAAAAAAATATATATTTGATGTCATGAATTTGAAATGACTCTTATAATCTCAGGGAAAGTTTTGTTATTGCAAGATCTCAAAAAAAAAAAAAAAAAGTTACCTCAGGAAAATAGTATTTGTTATACTGCATAAATAACACAAGACAATGGGGGGAAAAAACGTTTTATTTACTCACTTTTCCTGTGATAAGAAAAACCTGTGTATCTGTGAACCCATGGGCTTTTTTTGGAACAAATACAACAAAAATGCTTCCTACTGCTATAAAATATGTTCACTTGTAAATATACAGTGCTGGTATATGATGGTGTGTGTGTGTGTGTGTGTGTGTGTGTGTGTGGGGACCAGATGTCCCCGCAAGAATAGTAATAGCAACCTTTGGCTGGTCTCCACGAGCCACAAGGTTTCCTTTAGGTTACTGAGGCTAAGGTTAGGGTTAAATGTAGGTGTAGTATAGCATTTATTAACTAGATTAATAATTATGTCAGCGAAAGATCCTCACAAGGATAGTTAGACAAAAGAACTGTGTGTGTGGGTCTTACCCTGACTCAGGCCTTTTCCATCTGAAGCAATATACCAGTATCTCCGGTCGGTCTGTCGTGCCTGTTCTCCATTCACTACACTAAGGAACGGCCCCCACAGACTGTCCTCCGTCTCAAACCTGCAGCATAAAAAATACACTCTGTAAACCCGAACAGTACGGACCGAGCTTCGCTACAACTAGCAAACATAACAAACACACAAAATGGCCTTCAGGCTCCCACACAGACGATCATATCAGAACGTAAATATAGCAAAGCATCAGCTTAAACCTCCACTCAACTTTAGCTCTTTAAAGCTGCTCTTTAGCTCCACTCTGTTAGCGCTTTACTATTAGCTATGGTTTCTGTGGTAAAACATATAAAACAAGAGAGAGATTTCTAAATCTTTGTTCAGTGGTTTGTTTCTGTGAGCGGGAAATTGCATATAAATTCATCTATAATTCAAAATGAACAAAGTGTCTGTGTTTGAAACTCATTTCACCTTAGCCACAGAATCTGACTTCTGTCCTAGTCACTTAGCATCTTTCTCCTATTAGCAAGTGTAAAATGAAACTAGCTAGCTTTTTTTTCTTTTAGCATTTTCTATGCACAATTCTTAGCATGGTAGTTTATACATTCACACAGTAGTTAATACATGTCAAGTATTTTTCAAGTACTTTTACCTCATGTTTCTCCAAAGGAACAAAAGGCAAGAGTTTAAGAAAATTGCTTACACAGCTTACAAAGTCATGTTGTATTACACAGATTATTATTTTTTTAACATATGTGCCAGGTTGGAATAAATTGAAAAAAGTTTGCTAAAGACAGTCAACTAATATAAAAGGCAGGCTGTTGTATACTGTATAAATAGCTCAAGCTATGTTGCTAGCTTTCTAGCAAACAGCATCATAAACTAGCTAAACATCCTCACAAACATTGTGTGGAAAATGAAAAAAGGAAATTATGCATTATGTTAATTCAATTTCATTTTAAAGGTAATAGTTTTAGTTTTTGTTAGTCGTTTATTAAGTAATATTAGGATTTGTTGAATATTAAAAAATATTTGCAAATTTACTGTTTATTGAGCAATATTCATATATTGTTTTGTTTATATTTTTACATTTCTTTAGCTATAATAACCCTGCTGTTAGTGCGATTAGATTTCTGAGCATTTTTGTTACTTTTGTGCTTAAACAGTCAGATAAACGAGACTGACTTGAAGTCCGTCTGCTGCTGAAGCAGTGTGAGACTCTCGAGCAGTGAGACGCCGCTGGAAACGTTGATCTGGTAAGTGAAGGACGAGCCGTCTGCTTTTACCACCTCCACCTCTACCTGCACACGAACATGCATCGTGGTCGGCAGGACTGGAACAGGATCCACAACGAGAGAGTCTGTGCAAGAAAACAGTTTTGCAACATAGCATGAGCAAAGCAAAGTTACACCTTAAATATTAAAATATTCTATCCATAATGCCTCCACTTGTACTTCGTGATATGTCTGGTTCTAATTGGTGTAAATGAATTGTGAGTGTATTAGCTGTATTACAAACCGTCCTCATTGAGACATTCCTTGTTCTTCAGGTGGAGATACGTGAGTTGCTGGAGAGCAGGCAGGGTTTGAGAGATTGCCATGGGGTTGTGGTAGGTACCTTTTCTAACATCAGACCACAGAGCCATCATAGGCGCAGCGCACTCATCTACTTTGTTGCCCATCGCCAATAAAGCCTGAAACGGACAAATAGTACAAATAGTGATAATGATGTCTCTGTGGCTTATCTCCACTCAGAACTCTTGGCCTTTTTACCACATTATACATGTACTTCACACTTCTTCAGCATGACTGACAGGTACAGAGGCCATGCTTCCTTCAATGAGACTGACAGATATGCTGCATTTGACTTTTTAGTGCTCTGTGCATTCAAGCTACAAAGTAGGAAAAAACATGGACACCTCCATGATTGTTAGCAACAAGCTAGCAGTTAACTGTGATTAGTGATGTACATTTATCTCCTCAAAACAGTGATCTGTACAGTCAGTGTTACAGATTTAACAAGCGAATATGTCTATATGTTTAAAGGTAAGAAGTGCTGTGAGCGGCCATGTTGATTTGATGTCACTTGCTGAACTCAGAGGAAGTCAGGAGTTGAGGAAACCATTGCAAGTTCCAGAGTAAGAATTCTTGGATGTCAAGAATTGTGAGTTACGACCTCTAGTCGAATGCAGCAATAGAGAGGCCACGTGTCCTTCACTGGGACTGACAGAACAGAAGCCACACCTCCTTCAGTGGGACTGTCAAGCACAGAGGCCACACCTCTTTCAGTGAGATTTGTGTATTTTGGATTTATATTCTTTAGACAACAACCAGACCCCAGATGAGCACTTCTACTGTGTAGAAGTCTGATCTATTTGGATCACCCTGAGGCTCACCTGCACAGCCAAGCCGGTGCTGAACTCATTGCCCAAGTGGCCGTCGAGTCGCTGTGAGGCCACAAGCTTCTTTTTGATGGTGGTCAGAGCCTTTTCCAACTCCTCCTTGTTTTTAACCGGGGTTTCAGCTTCTTTCAGACACTGCAGAGCCATGCCTGCCATCGCTAGCGTGTCTGGGAAGGGTGAGAGAGTGGAGCACATTCAAACACTCTCTGACGCATTCTTCTTCTGGGCTTAATCATCCTCCAAATGAATAAATCTAAACGAAACGTGGATACAGTTAGTGAACCGTGTGAACTCACCCACACATACAGAGTCACCGTGTTTGAATTGGGTGTGCAGGGTGGCGTGGGTGAGCTTGTGGCTGACGTGAAAGCTCACTCTCACTCCACTGACACACAGAGCCAGAATGCCCAGGGAGTACTGGTAGTAGTTGGTCAGGGGGCGATGACTCGCTGAGAGGAAAATAAAAACACACAAACAGTCCGCAAAATCAAAAACACCACCTCATTTACTCACTTGCCAGTTTATATGCTAGGTCTAATTGTGGCGTTTATCAGGTACAGCGGTGATGTTGATGGGATTTTAAACACTTTGTTCACTTAATGGCCACTTTATTAGACTTAAAGTATTGGTAACCTTTTTTCCTGGAACTGTTTGATCCCAGCGATGTCTGGGATCTACTTCATCCGAACCGTGACACAGTCCACATCATGTGGAGAAGCTATCCACTGTCTGGCATTATTGGCTCAATTTGTCATGTTACTTCCTGTTTCTACTTTCGTAATAGGGAAAGGCATGTCTATATTTACTGATATAAACTGTAAAACTCTAACCCTGAAGCGCTGCAATTATTTCAGCTTTGTATCATGAGTCCTTGCGATGTTCTCAGTGTCTCCTTCTAATCACTGTTATTGTCTCTCATCACTGAAATAAAAAAACACAGTGAGAGAGAGAAAGAAACAACTCACATGCAATGTGGTCCTTCTCCAACTCCATCTGTTTCTTCAGGTGTGTGAGCAGAGGTTCGCTCTTCTCACCCGTCAACAGTGTTACATTTCTCAGGTCCTGGCAGGAAGCTTTTAACGCCATCACGTAGAGGGCGAGGCGGCCCACCACAGACTGTCCCTTGTTCAGAGAACTGAGGGCAAGAGAGACAAAGAAGCGATATTTATTGCTATGTAGTATGTTAGTATATCGAGTATGGTGATGCGTGAAAATAGCGAAATCCAAGGAGTAACAATGAATCAGTCAGTGAGCTGTGATTGTTTACAGACGTCCAATCTTATCCACAAAAGGCCAAAATGGCTGCAGGCCAAGAGCAAGTGGTGGAACGACCAGTGGAATCATGTGTGGCTTCTGATTGGTTGGAACAAGAGCTTCTGAGTGATCAATCACAGCATTTACACAATCCAACAATCAGTAAGTGATTTATCTTGGTCAGGGTTGTGGTGGATCCGGAAACACTGGGCGTGAGGTGGGAATACTCCCAGGATGGGATATCACTCCATCACAGGGCACCACACACACACACACACACACACACACACACACACACACACACACACACACATTCACTCCTATGGGAAATGTACATTTAGAGCAGCCAATCCACCTTGATATAGTTGATGTGCACCAGAATAAAAGAAGAGCTCAGTACCTCTGAATGTCCTCGTGGAACTTGGTCTTGAGCTGGTTGAGGTACTGGCCCTCTTTGATCAGGTTGTGCTGAGGGGAGAGGCGCAGCGCGATGTGTATGCTCGGGTTGGGAAGAGACTCCTGATTTTCGGTAGCACGCAGCAGATCCTGATTCAGCCTGAGCTGGAGATCTTCAGTATCCAAGCCTGTGAAGGAAGTGTAAAAAAAAAAAAAAAAAACACACACAAAGTAAGCTGGGGAGTGGTGGAGCGGGGCTTCGTATCCCACAAGCCAATTCTGGGATCAGTTTTTCTTTCAGAATTCAGTTGACTTTTTTTTTTAGAATTTTTTTATTTATTTTTTTTTATTCAGTCATTTTAGTTCAATACACAGAATAAAACTGTGGTGGTGTTTTTGTATCTTCACTTCTCAGCACATTATTATTATTATTATTATTATTATTATTATTGATTGTCTTTTGATTATTACATTTCCTCTTCCTTCCTTTCATTTTATTTCTCTCAGTTTCAGAGGTAATGTTTTTAGTTTTAATTTAGCTGTGGAGTTTTATTTAATTTTGGAACGTTATTTGATTTCAGTTACAATTTTTTTTAACTTTCAGGGGTTTTTTTTAGTTTGTTGTTTGTTCGTTAACAACAAAAGCCACACATTGTGTACTCACTCATGCACACACATTTTTGCCCTCTTGCACAATTTCATCATGTTTGATCAGATGTGTTTAGACAGATATGTGCAGTACAGAACAAACTGAGCTGAAAAACCGCTGACTCAGGTGACAGGATTTTGCAATACCGTAAGAAACTTTCCTGGAGCATGCATGAATCACAAAAACGCTTACTAAATACCAAAGAGTTCACGACCCCACGAGTCTCTACCCCTACACACTGGCACTGAAACACAAACACACACACTCTCTCTCTCTCTCTCTCTCTCTCTCAAACATGCGGCTGTCTCAACAAACACTGCTAAATAAACTCAGAGAGCCAAGTACAAAGAAAAATGTCCGTGATGATGAAATTCTGCTTTTTGCCATAATCATTTACCTCAGTGGGAGTAACAGAGAGAAGAGATATAGATCAGTTATAAATAAATAAAAACTCCCAAACTCCCCACAAAAAAAGCCAATACAGTCCAAAAAATTAAAGTTAAATCACTAACCTAAATGGATCATCCAAATAAAATGTATTTTCCAATTTTCCATTCCATTTTTTCCTCTTCCCTTTTTCTCTCTTGTCCCTGTTCCTTATACACACCTCCACCCCGATTCATTTACTAAAATCTGACATGTGATCTGACATGACAACAACTCCCTCAACAAAATAAAATACAAATAATATTCAAATATTCAACCTACATTGTAGTAATATATTAAATAACATAACAGCTCGCGCGCTGATTAATAATAACAAGGAGCTGAATTTGAGCTTTTATATTACATCGTGGCTCCAGTCTTTTGTGGCTGCTTTGGAGCAAAACCTTAAGATAAATAAATTTATGAACATAATAATGCATATGTGTATGGTGGGTCGTGAAAATGGAGAGTAAGAAAAATACAGAGAAGTGGTTTTATCTGAAATCTTTGCTTTTCATCTTGCTGTCAGGCAACAAAGCACCAGAATGAATAAATACATAAATAAATAAATACTTTTAAGATTTTGTTAATTAATATATTCCAACTACTTAAATATTAGGTGCATAAAGCAAATATGAAGCATCATAATTTTAGTCCTTAATGTTCCACCTACAAATGAATATTATACAAATTATATTTTTGTAGTTTCGTTAAAACTATACATTTTAAATTGGCCTTTATAGCCTCCTTGTTTGAACTGAAAGCTGTTGATTTGTTTGTATTCAGTAGAATTACAGGTCGATTATTATTATTAGACTGATTATTAGAGTTATTACAGAATAGTTATTAGATAACTGTAACGGTATTAACGCTGAAATATCACATGTTTATAAGTAGTGAGAGAGAGAAGAGAGATTTTTATGAGTGATAATTACCGCATGGATCTGCTGCAGTCAGAGCAAACAGAGCAGCTACAACGCAGATGATCATCTTCATCAGGGCTGATCTACAAAATAACCCCATGACAGAGATTCACACTGCAGTCAGGAAAACACCGACACGCTAACTCACAAAATACAGCGATTTCAGCTTCAATCTCACCTTCCTTCCAGGGATAATGTGCTCTGAATGGACGATGCAACTTTGCACCAACTATTCATCTGGACTGTACAAGAAAGTTACTGTCCCGTTCGTCACGTGACTAAGTATCAAAACAAAGGGCGGGGTTAAAGGTAGCGGAAATGCAAATAAGCTCTTGAGTTGAGTCTTCCCTTTAATTTTAATAATGTTGTTATTAAACTTCAAACTTCAATAACGTCAATAGTAAATACGTAAGTAAGTAAACAAATAAACACCAAGTCATTCTGTGTGTTTAAATGTTGGCTTTGTTTACGAGTTACCCGGAAGTGGACTACAAACGTCATATTATGGACTACAAGTCGCTGCGATATTTTTTGTTCACATTCGCTTGTTGATATTAAACTTTAATACGATCTTTCTCTCATATAAAATTTACTTAAACACAACTCGTCATTTTATATGTTTAAATTGAGGATTTGTTTGCGATTTTTTACCCGGAAGTGGACTGCCAACGTCATCTAACGGACAGGTGACGTTAAAGTCCTGTCCGTCACTTAACAAGCTTAAAATACTTTTAAAATAAAATAAAATACGATCTTTACGGCGTAAATAATAATAATAATAATAATAATAATAATAATAATAATAATAATAATAATAAACACCTCATCTAACTGGGTTTGAATTATGGATTTGTTTCCTTATTTTCAATGATACCCGGATGTGGACTACAAACGTCAGCTAACGGACTACAAATCCCATCAGCCACGCGCGTTCCAGAAATCTATCGCGTGTTCCTGGTTCACGCGCAATCTCACGTATGTGTTTTGTCGGTGGTAGCGGAGTTGCTAGCTCAGGTCCATTTCTCCGTGAGTTGTCTTTTTTTCGTCATTCCTGCCCTCGCTAACTTTGGTAAGTGTTTACTGCTCGAAGTAGCGACTTAAGCAACACAGTTTTATGCGGTATTGTAAGTATTTGTTGGCTGTCAAACGGATGTGTAACTTTGCAGCTTGCGTTCGGCCCAAAATAGTTTAATCTACATGGGCGGTCTGTCCAAAATGGCGGCGTCTTGGAAACTGTAGTGCACTAGATAGGGCGGGAATAGATGTGTTTCGCTCCCTATATAGGGAGGTATAGTAGGGAAGATGTAGGTGTTTGGGATTAGGTGAGTGAAGGGGGTTGTACCGCAGAACCATGGCAGAAACTAACAGCGGCAATAACAGAATTATTCACCTAAATAGATTAAGCAGTTTAAATAGATGAAATTAGATCCATTTATGCAGCTAAAAAGAGACAGTGTCATGTTTCTTTAACGCAATATTAGCCAACATAGCTGTAATAATGTACATTTTGTAATATTATATAACTGTCATGGATATTTCTTGCTGCTTGCTCATTCTCACAGCATGTGCAGGGCGATATGACAAAAATATCATATCACGATTTTATTTAAGTTGATAATTAACTGCAGCAAATCAGTTGCTTCCAAGTTACACTGTTTGTTTGATTATTTAAAAAATGTTACATATTATAATATATATATATATATATATATATATATATATATATATATATATATATATATACACACATACACACACACACATATACACACACACATATATTTATATATATATAGTACTGCAAAAGTCTTAGGCACATGCAAAGATGCCTTCAAAAATAATGAAATTAAATGATTCTACATTTAAAAAAAAAATACTATAAAGAGAAGTAAACAGTAATAAATGAAACAAAGTCAATATTTAATGTGACGATCCTTCGCTTTAAAAAAAATAAAATAAAACAGTGTCTCAGGTGCAGTGTGTGCAGTTTGATAAGGAAATGAGCTGGAAGTGTTACTGAGCATCTTGCAGAAGCAGCCGCAGTTCTTCTGGAGACTTTGACTGTCGACTCGCTTCTTATTTCTGCAGCGAAACCCAGCAGCCTTCATTCTGTTTTTTTTATCTGAAAAGTGTCTCTTATGTCATCTGCTGCTTTCTTTACTGACATACAAACATTTTTCTGGAACATTTCATTTTGCGCTGGAAAAACTAATGTTTGGAATCTAAAATGGTTTTTGTACTGAATCAATAATGTAGAAGTCAGAAAATAAACATCTATAACAAAGTTTGTACAAACAACAAAAAAAGGAGGGGGTGCCAAGACTTTTGCACAGTACTGTATGTGGAAGTGTTTTTAGAGATATAAATCAAATGTCAGTTCAGTGTAGTTAATCATGTTGTTATGTTTAAAGGCGCATTAGGTAAGAGACTTGCGGTTAAACGCATGGATTTGAATAAGATTTTAATGGTTTTTTTTTTTTGTTTGTTTTTTACTCATTGACCCCGCCCCCATTTCCACTCATATACACAAAGCCCCGCCCCTAACACTTATGGTGGTTCAGCTTGAGTTATGAGCAAGGACTTTCATGAAATCACTTTCAAGCGCGCTCGGACATTCAGCCGCTCGAAAGCCGAGTTACAGCTCTATAAATGTGCAGCTTCTCCTCGTAATGGTTTATAATGATGTGAGGCGGCGTTGGGGGCGTGGCTATAAAATGACTGACAGGAGCACAATCCAAATACAAACAAACATTACAGACCAGAAGGCAGGTTTCCGCGTAATACACTTTTTCTGAGACAAAGGCTTGAAGTATCACTTTTTTATCATTTCTAAATAATTTTCAACTGCTTGTAAAAACTAACTATCGCACCTTTAAATAAAATAATGAAAATGACCAACATGAAAGACTTAATATATAATATGTGGTAAGACATTATTTTATTTTATATATATATATATATATATATATATATATATATATATATATATATATATATATATATATAATTT
This sequence comes from Pangasius djambal, assembly GCA_022985145.1. Lineage (NCBI taxonomy): Eukaryota > Metazoa > Chordata > Actinopteri > Siluriformes > Pangasiidae > Pangasius > Pangasius djambal. The sequence goes on from CM040998.1 coordinate 15,667,193, forward strand.
ATTTTTAATTGTTAGTTAATAAAGTTAGAAGTCCATAGAAATCATGATACCTGCAATATCTCAGAAAGGTGTACTCAATGTCGGTATAATATATCGTCATATTAGCCAGCTCTATGATTCATCATTATTATTTGTTGATCTTTATTGATTGTTGTTGTTGTTGTTGTTGTTGATGTTTACAGTCAGACAGGATGCAGAGTGCCAGTCCAGGGAGCCGGGACCTAGGGTACTTTCCTTCCATGTACTCTTCTCTTCCACACTTCACCGTTCCTGATATGAGCATCTCAAAGGGACAACCCAGCGGCTCACTCCACCTGCCGGGAAGCTCCATGACCAACTCGTGAGTGTCAGAGATGTGGGTCTGAGTCGTTCCTCCAGGCTTGGAGACGGCGTGTCTGATCTATGATTTATCACAATAAATCTTAAGGAGGGCGGACGTGAGAAAATAGAACAGCTTTCTCCTCCTCATTACACACACTAATACTCTTTATCATGCACTCTATTACTCTTCACTGAGCTTTAAAAGTATGTGCACCCCTGACCATCACACCCATATGTGGTTCTTCCTTAAACTGTTCTCACAAATTTGGAAGCGCACAGTTGTATAG